>CM056993.1:213763774-214191274 GCA_029891345.1 Dryococelus australis | reverse complement strand
AATGCCTCAAATGTTCATTAAAACTTGCAGACATAAACTTTAGCCATTTGCAAATATTTATTTTCCTTTGTGCGAATCAAAGTGCAAAGCGAATGCTAATTACAATTTCGGCAAATACAAACTGAATGTGAATAGTTAATTGCATCTGTTTACAGTGAGGAGGGTTTGAAGATAAGGATAGTTGTTGGCATAAAATTGTATTGAAAACTAAAATTAATCATACTACAAATACCCTAGCAATGTAAATTCACACAAATTATTGTTAGAATTAGAGATGGGTCCAAACCCCATTTTGCAGATATTACCAATACTGATACTTTGTGGTCGATCCAGCAGATAGTGCTGATAGAAATAATTTCTTTTGTAATATTTTATACAGTATCTTGAGAGCATCAAAAAAATTTTACCGCCTCAGGAAATATGCACTTTACACAGTTTGCAAATGGCTTTGTGGAGAGCAGCTTGATTAACATTAAAATGCTCTTAAATTTCACTTTTTCTGTTTCCTTTCGTGTCATATTGAAAATTACCCCACAATTAAGTATGCAGACTTACAGGCTCATTTTTTCATATTTCGCCACCAGTTCCAACTCAAGTTCACACATCCACTATTTGCACTAGACACACAGATATGTATTTTTTTTCTCCTCCTCCCCTATTTTTGAAAATAGACACCAAAAATTTACCCAGTATTTATATGCAATGCGACATTTGAAATTTACTTGTTTTAAAATCATTGGTAGACCTAATTATTGTGATGAACGACCATGTAAAAAAGAATTATGCGGGTGTGTGTAATTAAATGCCCAAAAAATGTATTCCATCCGTCTATTAATAAATAAAACTATTTTTCTCGTTCTAATAATCACCGGTAAATTAAAAAAAGAAACTGTGTTTTGAATTTCTTTAATTGCATTGTGACAGAATTTTTGTGTTCTTGGTTTACATGGTTGTGTATTCATGTGACAGTAGTACTGAAAAGAAAAAATCTTATTTGATTTGTGTGTTTTTGCATGACACCCTGGCTGTCTGAGAGAATACTATGTCAGTCAGCACTGGTTTTGTTGGATGCTAGGCCAGGCGTATCCCATTCCGGCAGGATTCGGGGTAAACTAGTCCTTATGAGGGACTGAAGCACGTCTAGTATACAGGAATGGCTGGGTAGCTTTGTGGCAAGGCACAAAGTCAGGTTTTGGCAATGAGATCAGGTATTTCAAGTTGCATGCTGCTGCTGGTATACCTGGGCATCGTGACTCCCCTGTTCTAGTGTGTGGCAGAGGTTTAACAGTGGTGTGTGTAGGAGCAGCGGGTACTTGATTTTGGTGACTGCGGTCGTGGTGATGTGGCGTCGGGTGCAAAGCAACAACGTTGATTTGCAATTTGCAAATAAGCAATGGGTATTGTTGGCAGCTGTTCTGGTTGGCTGAAGAACTCTCTGACCCAGAGGTGAACTCCATTGCCACGAACTGGGGCAGTAAACAATTCTCTTGGAATAGCTGGTGTCATAGGTACTGATAGCTGACGAAAGGCTTGTGCCTGTTCCAGTGGTGCAAGACTGTCAATGAAGTGTACAAGGGAGGGTGGCAGCTCTTGTAAGCGCCCAGAGGCATTCAGCGTTTGTTTCTCCTTTTCCTTGATACCACTGTGTTTGGAGAAATGCATATGGATTCACACAATAGACACGCTCACGTCCGTGAGGTGAATAGCAGGGAATGTGTTCCTACGCAGTTTATCTACCTCCGCCAAGACTTCCCAATCCAGGGAATGACGTGTCTGGCACTGAAAGTGTGATCAAGAGGGCAAGCACCGAACTGACAAGCTGGTCCAGAGATAGTGTGTGTAGCCCTCCTCCGAGTCTTTCCAATCTAGAGAATGTCCCTTCCGGCACTGAAAGTGCGATGGAAAAGACGAGCACTGAATTGACAAGCTTGGTTGGGAGACTGAGTACCTGCGAGCTGGCTTTGCCGTTCTGCCTACCTGGATATGCAGAAATGTTGGCTGGTTTGCAAGTGCGTGTGGGTGCCTGAAATTCATGTAGTGGCTCGATTGAGTAATGTTCCCGGGACTACCTGCATTTCCCTCAGGGAGGAGGTCAACTGGGATGGGTGCTAAGACTACGGTAATGCGGAACTCAAGATTAGGGTAAAACACAATGTTTATTTCACGTAAGATGAAATAGACATGTGATGCCACACTACCTCCTGCGTATACGAGAGCTGTCGGGGGAGCTGTCCTTTGTAAATCAGATAGAGTTGATCCAAAAGTAGGCTAACTGGGATAGGGTAGGTTAGCACTGTGAAAACAACTTAAACTGACTGTGACTTCCTATCGTATTGTTTCCCTCGAGGGGGGGGGGGGGTGTCACAGTTTCTAGAGGTGTAGACGACTAGGCTTTGTTGTTCGGCACATTGCTTGGATTACTAAGCAGGGCATTGAAAGAATGATCTTGATTAGAGACCAAGGAAAGGTGTCTCTTCAGCACTGAAAGTACGGGGAAGAGGGAAGGTAAGCTGGGGAGCTTGGAAGCGAAGGCTTGAGATTAAACAGGTTGGTCAGTTCCAGCAACATGTGTGGTGGAAGACTAAAGTTTGGATGTTTGCAGGCTGATCAATTCCCCGGCACTAAGCTGTGTGTTGGGGAATGAAGACTGTCCTGGAGTAGAATCTTGACTCTCCTTGTATACTATGCCGGGCCGCTGCATCGATGCTCATTGGCTGGTGTCTTGAAGGTGTGGGGTTGTGCTCAAAGCATAGCTTCTCTGGCGTGGTGTCACCAGCTGGCTTGGAGAAGGATGGAAGACATCTGCGAGGCACACTGCAAGAGCCATAGAGCGGTGGGCAGTGGGACTCTGTGCCTTCCGCGCATAGCTGTGGTGGGCCGGTGAATTATACAATACTGTTGAATAGGATCTTCCATTCTTGCTAGGGTAAACAGTACAAGCTGAAGTCATGTGGTGGCCAACAATGACAAACTCCGTTGTCCTAGACGCAGTGCGTGCATGCTGATTAGCTAAAGTGATATATTAGCCATAGTTGCCAATGCATCATGCACCAGTGTATATGCTGATTGTTTGTGAGGTTATCATTATGTTAAACTACCTATTTTTATAAGTGTTTATTTTTATTAATAAATTCGAATGTTTTATTATTAGAAATGTCTCTGTAATGCATGTTTGTTTGGGCTTAAGAACGATGTGGACTGTATTTTAATGAAAAAAATTTTGAGTTGCAACTTACCGATACAAAATCAGAGCTGAACTGATCTTGTAGGTTCTAGCAGCACCGCTCCAGGCCAATGGCGCCACCATCGGCAGCGTTTGCCACAATGTGGCGCGAAATTTAAACTAGTTCAAAGGGACCCATGGCCCAAAAATTCCCACATGCCTTAAAGGGTCCACACTTCAATGCTAATCAGCCCCGTTAACAGTATACAAAGGTATAAAACATAATGCATGCCCGGCTATTGACTGTGTGGCACGGTCATCGAGATTTGATTTGCTTGACGAAGCACGCGGTTATATACAGGTTTATCGGTAGCAGGCGAGATGTGTTAGCTACTGACTTACTCAGATGACCTCCGTGATGCTGATGAAGCTGAGGTTTTTATTCTTGGTCTCAACCCAATGGAAGCTGTGTTGCCTCACACCGTATTGAATTCCAGGCAGCAGATTCCCGGCTCCAGAACCTGGGATTGGCCAGGCCATACCTAGCCTTGATCTTGTAAACCAGTCCTCTCAGAACCGGGTGGTACTCTTGGCTGGTGCGAATATGCGGTGGAAAATATACAAATACCACGGGGGCAGTCACGACTGCTTGACGCTTTAGTGCGGTGGCGCTGTCCCGTTCCGCCTGTCGTTCCTGCATAGGAGGGGTGAGTGCAGACCACTGTTTGGCAGTAAGAAATGCTAGGTTTTGCTCCTTACGCCTTTGGCCATCCCTTACCTTGTAAGGCATAAAGTGTAGCTGCTTAAACAACGCACATAGTGCACCTTGATGTGAAGCAATTTAACAGTGTCAGTCCAGTAGCTGCTTGCTGGCACGAGCTCGGTAAAAGTCTCCACCAATCCCATATGGTGGGTGGGCTGATCAGAGATGTTGAGCCGTTTGGACCACAAATGCCTCTGCTGGATGTGAATTCAGGCAAGATTTAATGGCAAGACTCAGGCTATGGTCACTCCAGCAGTATCAGTGTTTGAAGCAAGGGAATAACCTGGGCCTGCTGCCCCTCCTTGGATGAAGGTATTCCTAGTGGTTGTGGCTCCTCCAGCACTACTAGTGCTCGGGTAGTTGGGAAGAAACAGGCGGCCATCGGGTGTGTGTTCAGATTGACGGACTCCTGAAGGGGACCCGTAGTCAAAGCTAATTCAGTTTTAGAAAAATACTCAGTTCCTGTCCGCAGAGCACGGCGTGAATTGTTCCTAACGGGCAAAATAGAAGGATATTCTTATGCTACTCTAAATAAATTTAATCCTTGTAATAATTTAAACGGAAAAACAACTACTAGACCGACACTTGTTTAGAAATAAAATTTTGTGAATTCTTACCAGCCAATACGCCAAGGCTCTTTGCTATGTGATCGGACACATTTTCTCGATTGTGCGCAATGTCATACTGGACTGTGAGTGATAGATCTATATCTGGTTGTATTTATTTTGCAATTGTTTGGTGACTGGTACATGATAGAGAACATGTTACAGCAAATATTATAGAGGTAAAATGTGTGTGTGTTTTTTGTTTTGTTTTATATATATATATATATATATATATATATATATATATATATATATATATATATAAAGGCAGATACCAATGTTATATGTTTATATACATTTTAAATATTGAATTTCACCAGTTACTGCTTATATCGAGTTAAACTTGTAGTAGCACCAAAGCCAGCCATATCTGTATTCGTTAACTAATTTGAAATCATGTGTTACTGACAGATAAAATGAAAATTAAGAAGGTATTTTTTTCACTTCCAAAAATAAAAATACTTCGTGAAAACATGTTCCTTAAGAGAACCAAATTGCGGTAATTTCCATGATGATTGAATCATTTGTGTTGATGAAATGATTTGGTTGGACCATGGGCAATTGTAACACATACAGATTCGGGGTTTATTGGCAGATGTATCTTATCTATCTATCCCTAGTTAGAATTGGTAGTGATAATTTTTCGTCAACATCAAATTCTGCACATAATATAACTCACAAATAGATACGCATGTCTGTACCAATTATTACAAACTTAGTAAAAAATCCGTAGCAAACATGTCTGTACCAAATGTTACACACTTAGTAAAAAATCCGTAGCAAACGTAATTAATTATTAATATGTTGCAAAGTGATTGCAAAATAGTCATACTGAAAATATAGATGTTCCATGCGGTCATTTAAACGATTGTAATGCATTGCACATTGCCGAGCTATTGTTCATTTCAGAAAGAAATTCTAAATTTGGCTAGGTTTTTTCCCTTTGGATGGTGGTATTTCATTACTACATGATTCCTCTACGTTGCCTTTTTCCATATTTTAACAGTTACGTCCGTAAAACTAAAAACCTACGACTCCAAAACTATTTTGTAGCTACCTACATGCAAACTATGTGATATCAAAGACGATCACTATATAATAGAAACTTTGATTATGGGGGGCAGATCACAAATTAAAGATATCAAAAAGCAAGAAAAAAATTTTTAAGGAAAATCTTTGGCTCAGTCAGTACAGGGGGAATCTGGATAGAAAGGAAATCACATGAGCTCTGTCAACATTCTGAGAAAATTTCAGACACTTTCAGAAAGGACGACTGAAATTCTACTGTCACATTGTCAGAATGAATAATAACAGACTGACCCAAGATAATTCTCAACCTTGCCATCTCAATGAAAGTGAACAACAATTGGCTGCTTGAAATCTAAAGAGACCTCCAGGAAATCGGAATCCCAGGAGACATTGTACACCACAAATGCAGATTCGGAACTCTGGTCAACAGCCATCAATTTGCCAACAACCCAATATTAGAAGATAGAACACCTGGACAGAGGAATGTATGAATGACCTCAGTGAGAGAATGAAGAGATTTTGGGAAAAGAAGAAAGCAAACACATCTGCTAAATAAGTTCAATTGCGCTCCTCAGTTGGGCATTACAATAGAAGAAGAAGATCGCTTTCTGAGCTCTCACCACCCCAGTTACTGGTGCCGAGGCTCTAGCCTCTCCTATGCTTCATCACTCTCTTCGTAGGGCCCAAGTTTCTCTCTAGCGGAATTTTAAGGAAGACCCAGCTAGAGCACGCCTTGAGGAAACGCACATTGACGCCTTCCCCTGTTTAACGATAGGGTGTTTAACCTTCCGTACACTCTGCTGGGGAATTAGGAGTTAGCACCTCTGCCATCACTGTTTATTTAACATCGATAAACAAACACAGTTCTTACCAGTCATCTCAACTTTCACTTCAAGCTCCTTCCTCTGTCACACCCGGGCTGCAGGACTTGACAGGAAACCGGGTTTTGATACTGCTGAATGCACACAGCGCAACAGAACAAGTACGTCCTTGGAAGGCCACCCATTCTAAGTACGTCGTAGAGGAACGGTATAGCCACAACATAAGGTTACTGTCCTGTGGAAATTGGCTTGTCAGCTCGAAGTCGCCCCTGCCTCATTGTTCCCTCTGTGGTGCCGAGGAGGGGTTCTTTGAGTTCGGGGAGACCAGTCCGGAACCTTCACCACACCACCATTGGAACGCCACCCGTTCCTTGTACCACTTGGAAGGAATGGTACAGGTATGACATTAGGTATGCTCCCACTTGCCAACCAGTTGCCCAACTCTCATCGCTCCCCTAGTGACTGAATAAAGTGGATTAGAAGCGACTCGCCTAGCATTGCCCAAGTTACCTAGGGGCAGGGGCAGTCTTGACAGCCGGGACTGTCACGCATGAGTTTAAAAGTTTACATGGCCTAACTTAGTACTACTGGATTGCCAAATTTGGTAGAAATTGGTTGTTTTTTCAGAGATATCATGTAATTTTAATTTTTCATGCAGTACTATTTTATAAAATGGCGGACATTAGAGTAATTTTGTGTGGATACTTTTGATGGTTGTAATGTATACAGCCAGCATACAAAGTTTGATTGTAATTAATTACATTGTGTTCATTATATAACATACAAAACTAGAATAGCTATATGACCGCTATTTTTATAGTAAGTGTCTGACATACCTAAAACATATCAGTTAACATTACCTGGTGCAGTACTAATTGTTTGCCATATTTGGTAGGAATTGGACAAATATTTTCCAAGATATGACAAAAGCTTTATTTTTTTTGTGTGGCACTATCTTACAAAATGGAGGATGAAAGAGGCTCCATGAAGACATATTTGCTGTTTTTATATACATACTGCTAGCATACAAAGTTAAGTTGGAATTAATAAAATAATTTTGCAGATATAGCATACGATGCTAATATAGCTAGATGGCTGCCATTTTCAAAATAATTGTCTGACATACTTGAAATATATTTGTACGTATCAATTGCCACAGTACTACTTGTTTGCCGAATTTTGTAGGAGTCTGTCAATTCTTATTTCACAAAAACTTTATATCAATTTACATAGCTTTGCCATATAAAATGGTGGATGAATGTGGTTTTTTTTTGGCGTATATGTTGCTTATAATAGATACTAATAGCGTACAAAATTGTGTTGAAGCTGGTCAAACACTGTTGTAGTTATGCCAAATAAACCTAAAATATTTACAAGGGCCGCCATTTGAAAATTAGTGTCTAATTAAGTTCAGTTACTTATATTTACCTGGCCTATCATAGTATTACTTACGTGCCAAATTTGGCAAAAATTAGTTGAGTAGTTTTGGAGAATAATTTAAAAGCTGAATTTTTTTCATGTGTCACTATTTTCCAAAATGGTGGACCTATAACAATAATTACCTCTGAATTCAATGCTTACACTTTGCTCTGTTAGCATACAAAATTTGGTTTAAATTGGTTCAATGGTTTCAGAGATATGACTTATTACCTTAAATTTTATTTTAAAGTGCCACCATTTTCAAAAAAAGTGTCCGGTGTGATTGAAAACTATTAGTCAGGTGTCCTTACTTAGTACTATATGTATACCGAGTTGGGTGAAATTCAGTACATATGTTCAAAAATTTGATAATGAAATCATTAGAGTAAATTAAACAATTTGGTTGGACCATGGCTGATTGTAACAGGTACCAATTTTGGACAAATTGGCAGTTGTATCGGTATCAGTATCTGTATTGGTCCAACCCTAGTTATTTGCTCTTGCACATTGACGTAAGACTCATTCCCGGGCATTGGACATGCCCACTGTACTTTACGACTTCACCCTATCATTCGAGCACCAGCGCTCACTTGGACAAGTCATACCTGCAGCAGTACAAAAATCATGTGCCTACAGGGTCAAGCATCAAGAGACTACAGTCACGTGTTTGAAAAATTGTACTGTTCACCTACAAAGCCGTCACCCGGTCGCCTTTTCCCCAACACAGGATTTTACTGTTCGACGAGGCATCGACACCCTGCCTGCATATAAGCAAGTTCGACATGTTGCTGCAGGATGGCAGCACCCATCACACAAGATCGTCACAGCCTCCAGCGCCTTGCATCGAGGCAATGGATATGTCTACAGCCTGTAGCGTAGGAGATAAGAAAAGGGTGGCGCGGCCACCAAGCCAGAATAAACTACACCTGTGGTGTGAGGCTAGCCACCCTGGCACCTCTCTAGAAGCCTACAAGCCTGGCGATATTGTGTATAAGGAGGTACCATACCTTGACTCGGAGCAGTTGCTGGGCCCTCCAGCTGAAGTATGGCTGAAGGCATCTGTCCGGGTAAAAGGCAGACACCCTGTTCTCCCAGTCTGTGAAGACCGGATGCTACCTAAGAGGAAATTGACCACTAGGCTCCTCATGATGTGTTCTGGAAAATGGTCTCCGAAGATGTCTGCCTGTTGCTGCCAGCAGCACTCCAAAGACCCTGCAACTGCTGGCCCACGTCATCCAGAGGTATCGTACGATGCTCCCCTGACTCCCACCTGGAATAATCCTCCAGAACTTCCCTCCCCCCTCCTTCCAGTGGTAGCAGGTCACGTGGAGTCCCGTCTCGACTTCACACTCAGAATCTAATCTATTGTATGGTAATTGTTACGTTACTTCAGAACACCCTTAATTACTCCCCAAAGCAACGGTATCTAACTGTGACGTAACAATCAGATTTGTTTTAATCAACTTACCTTAGCTTTGTGCAGAGCATTCACCTGCTTAAAGTGTAGCTTCCATCGTAAATATAGGACTTCGCTACGCCTACCCTGTATTTTATAAACGTATTAATAAATACCTATTTATACCTAGAATTTTTGTGTACTTTTCTTTATTTGATTAACATGGTGTTATTTCGAAAGCTCTCAAATTCAGTTAGTAATCAGCCTTCCAAAGGTAAACCTGGTATACGGATGGTAGAAACACACAAAGTAAGAGGAAAAATGGAGTTCTGCCGCTGGGTAGATCGTCTGTGGTTCCCAAAGCACAAAAAACTTGGCACACCCTAAGAGACACGATCAGACAGGGTTCTGGTTCAACTCCCAGTTTTCAAAGACCGGAGAAGAACCTGAAGTGCTCAGGTCTGATCGGCCTCTTGAGGGTCACTCACCCTGTGTTCAGTTATCTGATCCGCTCCTCATCAGTCCCGGCTTGAATGAGGCCGGATGGTGGGAATGAAGAGTGAATTCACTGAATCCAGGAAGTACACTGGTTAGGACCGCACTTTTAATACCAATGTTTCCTTTCACCAACTAGCTACAAGGTAAAGACGGGACGGGTGTTTCGGACCTACTCCCAGCTTGCAAAGGCTGGATTAGACTTTGAACATTGCATGTCGTCCGACCTCTGGCGGGTCTCGCTCCCAGGATCCCAGGCTTGAAATCTATCCAACGTCCCAGTCCCAACTTGGGAAGGCCAGACTACGGAACAGTGGGTATCATCCTGTGTCCTGGAAGTGCTCGTATGGTAAGAGTATCTTCACTCAACTGCCATCTGCTGCTATGCCTTATGCAACAAAAGGCAATTGAAGTAAATTAAGAAGACTAGCCTATGAGCTGCAATCAGAGTGCTAACAGCTTTACAATCTGTGGAAACACCTTCTGCTAACAGTGATATGTCGCCTACAAGTGCTGACCCTATTCCTTTGTTTGGCTCTTGGATAATAGTAGCCTCTGGTGAACACTCAGTGTGCGAGGCAATACGGCAAGGCGGGGACTCACTACTAGGAATAGACTGACCCTGAATTACGACAATATAACTCCTATGGTACTCATGCCAGTAGCAACAGTCTCCCCTCGTCTCACTCCGCAAGCACTCATTTCACCTCCTATGTGCCGATTGAGCACGGCAGCGGAAAGACCTTCAATATCTACATCAGCCACAGGTAAAGAACCACTGTAAGATAATTTAAGTAACACCCTACTTCGTGGCTACCCGCTAGCCCTCTAGGCCGGCACCTTACAGAGGAAGGACCCTGCATATATCTAGATCCATTCCGCTCTTCCCCCATGAAAGCTGGCTTCACAAAGTTTGGCGGCCTTCATGGTGAGTAAAACCAAAGTCTCCTATACAGAGACTTTTCATGTTAAGCTTACTCTGGGGTTTGACTCTCCCCTTCCTTCATAGCCACAAAATCAAAGAGACCCAAACCTGACTTCTCCAACATGGGAAAACCCCTGGCCCAGCTTGGCAAATTACCTATACTTCTTTTTGGTGTGTCATGTGACTAGCATACTGCATATTATTATTAAGGAGAGGAGGCAACGGTGTCAAGTGGTGTATAACTTAAGGCCTAACTCGCTCTCTCTCCCCCAAGTGTGGAACCACATTCGTCACCCTTTCTACACCCCCACAAAGTCAAGTGTCAGCGTGAATGATTCGAACCCTTGCAAAATGTGATAACAACGTGCAATTGAATGTAAAAAAAATTCACTGTATTATCGAAGCTTCACACATGACTAATAAACTTATATCACATTTTTGTACTGCTTTAATTTAGCTTCCAACCTTTTTACTAGGGGTGTACAAACATTCAGAAATTCGAACTCTAACCAAACCTAAAAAATGTTCGGTTCTGGTTTTTTGTTACAACTGATATTTGAGTTGCAAACAACACTGAATGTGATGCATCAATCGTAAAAACAATGGAAGTTTTAAAAATGTGACGGCAGAAATTGCAGATGAATATTTCTTCTGCAAGGTAAATTATTTTTGCTCAACAGCCAGATGCTCGCTTTTGATATAAAACCTACGCCACACGCAAACTCAATGCAAACTACTATGCCATGTTGTGTACAGTGCATTTTCTTTAATTTGTTCCCGCTTTCCATTATGTACGTTTTACCATATTTCCGGTTTATTTATTTGGGTATTGTCGAAATTTCCATATAAACAATGTTAATTGTTGACCACATTCAATGACCGCTGATTGTTTTCCTGTAATGTCCATTCAAAACACAGGGTAAATTCGTTGAAGATTGCTCAAATCATTTGTTTTTCAACTTTATGTGAATGCAAAACAATACATAGCTGAGAAACTTTTTACTATCAATAGTATTGTTTACATCCTGCAGCTTTTTTTTGTTTTATATTAACTACGTTTCTTCTTCTTCTTGCGTGTTTACTGCACTTGTAGGATGGAACAGTGAGCATAAAATTTTCTGATTATTTTTTCGTGATTACTACACTTGTAGGTTGGTAACAACAATGAGGATGAATCACATACTCTCTGACACTGTATCAAATGATCTATGATCATGATGTTGTAAACTGAATTGGGTATAAGGTTATAGATTCAGTATGTTTAAATGGCATTATTAATATCAGTAGTTATCGATCGTGGGTTTAGTTAGTATCGTATGGGTTTGAAAACGGCTTAACATGTTATGGTTGTCAAAAATCATCACAAATAAATAAGTTGTGGCACTTTTAACTGAGGGATTGAGCATGGCTTGGCTGAAAAAAGGAACACTGGACAAAAATATGAAAATAAATAAAAATAAAATTTTGCTCAAATCAAGAACGGACGTTTTTCATTTAAAGTGAGTATTTAATCATAAATTTATTTGAATAAGTTGTTTTCATTGAATTTTTAGGCTGTTGGTTTAAACAAACATGCATTTTGAGGTTCTGTACGCTATATGTCAGGTTTAAAATCCAAGTCCGCATTCATTGTTTCCCTGCATTTTTTTTTTCTTTGTTGGTCCAGTGAAAAACAAATTTTTGACAATTTATTGTATTTACACTACACGAGAATATTATGTCCTGTTTGCTACGCTACCTTGTGAGTTATGAATATATTTTATTGTTAATGCTTGTAACCACCTTGTTACTAATTCAGCCTCGATAATACACCTGGAAACGGAAACAAAATTTATAGATGTTGCGATGTATTTTTATGGAGAAACAAATGCAGACATTTTAACGTATTTGTTGGAGAAACAAAACACTTGTCAGTATTTACCAATACTTGCTACTTAGAACTTGGTTCCCCAGTGAAATAAATCAGACCCCTCCTGTTATTGAACCTCTACTCAGACCTGAGGAAAAGCTACGTAATGAACAACCACCTGTATGTGAAGATTGTAGTTCCTGCTGGGCTTGCCTACTTGGTATAGACTGGCCCTGGCACAATCTTGATTACTTTGACACACTAGGGTCACCATCACTTTATTCCGAACCTATCCCACCACCTCGTCCTTGTAATCTCATACGAGAACCTGGCGTCACGTGCACAGTTTGCACGGCCACCAGTAAGTTACTAAATATCCATGTACCTCCCAACCTGTCATTACCCGCACTGTAGTATCAGTTACCCTGGACTTCGTCCCCGTAAGGAAGCCATTCAGACAAGTTCCTTATAAGCGTTGGGTACAGTCAGAGGTAACCAAATAATTCATAGCTGTTTCCTTTTGTTTGGATTTTATTAATTTTTCCTTTTTATCTAGTGGCAGCTGGCATCACAAATTTTGACATCCTTTACGGTAGGTTGGGCCAGACTCCAAGGGAGGGAGATATTTGTGGTCAATCTTTCCCTGGGGTTTGATTTCCCTCCTCCTATTAATGTCCCTCCATTTAAACAGTGTTATCCCAGAACTTCCAATGTTGAAAGATCCATGACCCCGCCAGGCAAACAAATTTGCAAATCTACGTAGACTTCAGGAGAGAACCATAATAGCTAACATTAAAGGGGGGAATCAGCTCTTGCCCTTTTCATGTTCGTTTTCCTTAACAGAACATTTAATATTTTTTTGTGGAATGCCAAAGCTCAGACTAAAACATGAAGGGAAGTTTGCATCTTATTTTGTGTATGAATTAAAATATTTATTTAATAGTAAATATTATTTAAAACAGAGAGAAAGGTGGAGTGTTGGTAATGGCTAGTAAGAACTAGTCCTTAAATAAAATTTTATTAAAATTGAATTTTGAATGGTGTTTGTAAAGAAAATCTTTCTTGTTTTCAGATACATGGAAACATATTTCACTGTTATGTACAGAAATACAATATGTATTTATTTCTGATCATCTGTACTGTACACAAATATGGAACATTGTTTCCTCCTCTATGTTTTGTCTAGATTTGTTTACATTAAGTTTACATGTGGCAGAAGGATATCTAATGAAGAGACTGAAAGTAGTACTTTATCAGGACTTCAGAAAAATTGTTAATTACCATGAATAGACTATTCACAGAATAAGTAACCCATATTGTAAAAATATGTTTTATGTAAGTTGGAGAAATGGTTGTGGGAGTATTGGAGAGTAGTGTGGTGTGTGCAGACACACCAGGGGAGGAGGCCCCGGTCTCGCTGCATCACTTCCCGGACGAGGTGGCCCAGGAGCTGGTGCGGCTGGCAGAGTGGCTGATGGGGCACGGCCGGGATGAGTACATGAACGTGTATGCACGTGTGCGTGCCAACGTGCTGCTCAAGTCACTGCAGCACCTGCGTGAGCAGCAGAAGACGGCCAGCGGGGGCAGTGCACAGGGCGTACCTGCGGCCAACTCCCCCATGGTGGTTTGTCTCACTCACTCACTAACATTTCATGGTACAAGTGGAATATTTCTATTCTTTGGTGAGAGTAACTTAACTTCTCCTGACTGTCTTTACACGATAGTGTGAAATTATTATTTTTGCTTTACGTGAGTTTTTATGCTTTCGGTTTGGAATTTTGCAATGGGTAGTTACATGAAGTTTTCGTGATTGTAAAAAATCATTGTTGTTTTACCAGTTTGGGTGTTTTCTTTTGAACTCACAAATTTTGGCATTTTTTTTGCAGTTTCGTCATGAATTTTGGTGTATTTTGTAGTCTCAATGGAATCCGGTTATCTTGTCACTTGAAATATGAAAGCACAAAACATACAAGTTTTGCGAACTGAGGTTATAACTTTAACATATCCAAAAGCGAATTAAATAATAAACCACAGTGCATAAATACTATTTCCCACACCAACTTAATGTATTGTAAACATAACTGCATTCTTCTACGGTCAATATTGTGTTTAAAAGAAAATTAAACAAAAACACAATGTGTAAATACTATTTTCCACGCCATTTTCTCATCCTCCTCCTCCTTCTCCTCCGCCTCCTCCTCAGCTTTCTCCTCCAACATCAGGGAACGAGATAGGGCATCTGGCAGGTCGTTTAACTTCCTTGGGCAAAATTGGACTTCAAAGTCGATTTCAGTGAGGAACATGTCCCACCAGCCGAGTTTGGCCTTCGAATTCTGTGACTCATGTAGCCATTGGAGGGTTTTTGAGTCGGTTCGCAGAATGAAATGTTGCCCTTCAAGGTAAGTCCAATATTTCTTCACAGCCCAGATAATTGCCAGATAATTGCCAGACACTCCTGCTCATTAATGTGGTAGCGCTGCTCGGTCTCTTTTAAGCGGGTTGATGCATACACTATCACATAGGGTTATCCTCCTTCTTGCTGGTATAATACTGCGCCCAGGCCATTCTGACGCGTCTTTTGGCAGATGGAGTTGGTAGATATTCTTGAAGCTGTTCTTCGAGTCGGAAAACACTTGTTGTTGTTGCAGGCCCCATAGCCAATGGGTGTCTTTCTCGAGAAGTGGGTGTAGTGGTGCCATATATTCCACAATGTTTGGAACAAAGTCTCATAGCCAGTTAGACAGACACAGAAAGACACTTATTTGAAGGTTCTTCTGCTTCTTTGATTGTTCGTGTTGAACTGTGTTGCTGGAAATTCCCTTCGGATGATATGATGTGCCCCAGATTATCTATCGATGTCTTGCCGAAGAAGCTTTTCGATAGCTTACAAGTTATCCTGTGTAATTTGAGCCTTTCCAATTCTCGTTGCTGATGGCCTAGATGCTCCTCCCAGCTGTTGGAGTATATTATTACATCTCAAGATTAGTGAAGCAGAACTCACCGATGTAACCTGTTAATACTTCCTACGACATTAATTGTTGCAATGTTGCGGGGGCGTTTTTCAAGCTGAAAGGCATGACACAAAATTGTAGGGTTTTGCCCTCTGGTGTTGTAAAAGGGGTATACTTTTGACTCTCCGGGTGGACGGCAATCTGCCAGTATCCAGACTACATGTCAAGAGTACTGGATATTTTGGCCTTGCCAATATCTCGTAGGGTAAATTAAATGGGGGTCGAGGGGTGTTGGCTAGTTCTTGTACACTCTTACTTCTAGTGGTGTATTCTATGTAGATATGCCCTGAGGTGGGACGAATTATTTCGATGCCGGAACGGATATTCTACAGACAATCTTCTTTAGACCAGAAGATGTGGTTGTCACAGTCTAGGCGCACTTCACTACCGGTCAGAAGCCCGGTGACAATCGGGTGACACTTGATGTGGATGCGGACACACGGTGGAAAGATAATGAACACAACTGGATCAGGCGTGACTGCTCGTCGTCTGAGTTTGGTGGCACTATCCTCTTTCACCTGTCTATCCTGTGTAGAATGGGGTAATGCTATCCTCGGCCTGAGAGCGGGGTGAGCCATGTGTTGTTCCCTGCATTTCTTACCACTCCTCTCGTGAGGCATAGGGTAACAGTTCTATAGTTCACACAGCGCACTGATACATAAATACTTACAGTGTAACCCAATAGTGACTTGCTGGCTCGAGCTCGATAAGAGTCCTCACTGATCCCCCACCGTAGGTAAGCTGATCAGGGACGCAGTACAGTGTGAACCGCCAAGCCTCTACTGGTTGTGCGTTCACACTAGGATACCCGGCAACACTGCAGGTCACCGCCACCATGCACTAACTAGTGCGGATGGTGCGAAGTAACCTGAGTATTTGTCATGCCTCCCAGTGTGAAGGTGTTGCTAGTAGTTGCGGCGTCACTGTTTCTTCCCCACGAGCACTGACAGTGCTGATGGTAGCCTTCTAATATGTATGTCTTAATTCGGTTTAATAAAATTCCCGGTTTCCGTCGACAGTGCACAGTGTAATCTACCTTCAACTTTGGATACAAAGAAACTCCCTGGAAATGCAAACTAAAAGGTAGAGAGCAACGTGTGTTTATTGTAAGTTCAATAATTATGTGCCCTGTGCTACCTCCTACAAAGACGAGGATAGACGAAGGTAACTGCATGGTGCCATGTGTAGGTGACCTGGTTCTAAGTTAAAGGGAAATACTTGTTCTAGACAAAAAATAAAGAATTAAAGTTACACTGGTAAATAAATGTGCCTAGAGAAGACAAAGTGAAGTTAAAAGAAAATGTTCGTGTTTGTATGTCGTTGGGTTGACTGGTCGTCAACGTACGTAGTAAGTAGCTGCGAGGGCGTACTCAAAGGTTGATAACTGTTCCGAAAATCCCGAGCACTGGCAGTGCTGTGGGAGTTTGCTAGAGATGCGAAATAATTTACTCCCGTGCTCGGCTGCGGTCGGACTTATATAGTGGTTGTTTGTTGGCTGCCAGCTCTGGGTGCGGGGGAGGCGTGACATCCTCCGGCCCTGGGTAGCGTGGGAAGAATCCTTTCGTCAGCGATTCTGGCTTCTTGCCTCGTTGGGTGTGCTTGGCCTTGCTCGAGGTCTGGGCAGCTCGTAGGCGTTGAGCACGGGGAAGGGGGGGGGGGGTGGTGTGGCTGCCAGTTGTCTGTAGGGTACACAACATGTTGTTCATGCCTGTAGAGATGGAAGAGATGCTCTAGGCGATGAGTCATAATCATATTTGAATAGATGTAGAAGCGGCATGCATTAAGGTAAATCAATTTAAGAAGGCAATACTGTAAATATATTCTATGTGCACCGTGAAATGTGGTTAAATGACTTTTACGGCCTTTACTTTTTATAATTATTTTCTAAGTATTGCTTTAAGTGACCAGTAACTTATTGCACTTCGGAGTTCAATAAGTGTTTCTGAAAGCATTGCCAGTTTCTTCTAACAAAAAAAAAATCAGTCTATTAATTTTGAAATTACCTTTTTAATATGATGTTAAATAAATGGAACTACAGTACATACAGTAGTTAGCTGCCAGCATTATGTAAAGATGTTAGTCAGTGTTTGTTTCACCATATTGCTGTGACCTGTTCTGCAGTCGAACCAGAACACGCAAGGAAGGGGAATGTTTGTAACTAGAGTATAAAGCACTCTATCAGATTCACTGTACTTTATTACAAATACTAGATCTACTACAAGAAGTACATATAGCCCTTTGCTATTACAGCAGTGTTACTCGTCTCATTAAATGACTTTATAACCAGGCCAAGTTACGGCAATGAAACATTTACAATAACAACAGCTAAATAATGCTCTTCGCTGGATGAGCCATAATTATTTAATCCGAGTACCCTAATCCAACAAGACCTAAGGCGCCCTTCTGGGATTATAATTACCCTTTTAATATTGTCGGCATTGTCGTGTTGAGACACTCTCGGCAGTGGCAGAGTGAAGAGTTGACGTTATGACCACGACCTTGTTGCCCACGGCGATGGCGTCTCGCTGGTCCCTTCAGAGCAAGATGGCCACCATCCCCACCTTATATACTACCCCGCCTACCCTCATGACCTTCCTCGGCGGGGAGAGTGTTTTCAAACAACAGGGTTGGCTCGTTGTAGCTGCACTGTTTCAGGTGCAAAGCGTCGCTTGCCAGCCCCAGCTAACATGGCTTGCACCAGGGCCCCCTCCCTCCTCGCGATTCATGCGTCCTCGCATGAATGTAAGGAACAACCTCAATGGTAGGAAGGTTATGAGGTGAGGCTAGGCCGGAGCATAGGTGGGACGGCTCAACGGAGGGCGAAGTAGGTTGCTCCGTTAAGTGAAGTGGTCTGCACTATGAGGTGTCCCATTCTCTGTTGTTCACTCTGTAGAGGGTATTTTTAATGAGAGTGTCTTTCGCACACTATTATAGATTTCCCCTATGGCGATGTCAGCCATGTGGTTAGGGTCTCGTTTGCAGAAAATGGAAAAACAGAGCACGGTAAAATTAAGTTAAAAACTATTGGCCATACTTGTGGGAATGGTTTCGTTTAACATCAACAAATAGCTTGATAGCTGTACAAGTGAGAACTATACGTACGTATTTCCAGAATTTATATTGTAATGCCTTATGTGTTTGCTTCGTAAATGCGTGAGCGTACTGAAAGTGTATTTGCTACAGGTTACTTTCTGGTATGACTACGGTATTTTACATAAAACTTTTAAATTATAAACTGCCATTTGTTAGAACATTTACCTTATAAAATTAACATATTGCATACAAAAAGTATACTAAAATATTCATAATTTACATTAAACGTGACAAATATATTGTTCATTGCTTACACATTAAACTAAGTCGTGCCGGCACAATACTAATGGAGCCACTATGGTTTTCCGACATCATGGGTGTTGAGGAATTTGCTTTCTGCACCGAAATTAGATAAGGTTACCCCTTGAAAATACAAACAGCAATATCTCACCAGTGCAGAAATGCTAAGGGAGGGTCATGGTAGGGTACGTGCACGTTTTGGAATGATGTAGTCCACCATAGGGCTAACTCACTTGTCTTAATTTCCTATTCTGTATTCCGCTAGTGACATAATTGATTACATAAATTAAATTTCAGTCTTATAGATATTACAAAATGTAACTATATTATTAGCCACGCAAACTGTTTTGCGGGTGGCATGTCATGAGGTTTTAATATTGCATGTGCTAACATTGTGTCCATATTATGCTGTAATTCATATTAGAACTTATAGAATTTGTCTGCACATGTGTACACAGGCCTGCAATGCGCATTGCTAAACTACAGATAAGTATGGCTGGTATCCACTGTGCTGCACTCTAGTGGCTAAGCGTAAACTAATTTCATACCTAACCGACTATGAGCGACACCTATTGTGCACAAAGACAATGAGTGCACAAATGTTTAAATCTGCTCTGCGCAGAATGCGCTGTAAGCACTATTGGACACCTCCGGGCGGTAGCTGGGCCCCTTACCCGGTCTTTTAATTTACCGCTACTGCCATATATGTAGAGTGTGCGTAGGAGTACACTGGCCACCTATTATCACCCATCCTTGTTCCTCTACTTAAACTGCTTTATCTAAAAGGATTAATACCTTAATAAGTTTATAGTACAATAGCTCTATGGCTGTAATGAGCAGAAGAATGATGGAAGTACTAGCATAATTAAACTGATCCTGCGACATGATAGAAAACACGTGGTTCTGCCTGAACGTGTTTGTATTAGATACATATTTCTCCTCAGGTAATATAGCATGGGGAATCTTCCAATCATTATTAATATACCAGTTAACTGAGGAAAATGCTATACCTTCATTGAGGGTTAATTGCGTCGCTTCAAAGTTATTGGACATAAGCCACTGGATTTGTAACACAGTTTGCGCTATAGTAATACAGGGGTTTTAGATGTTGCAAACATGCGCGGCCTCTATTAGCGTTATTTTATCCATTGTCACTTTACACCCACATGGTACCTGAATCTCAATGGAACCTATATCAGTTTTCTGAATATATTCACCAAGTGACTGGTTAAGACATCTTACCGCCAGGTAGCTGGTTGGATTACTTATTAAATAGTGATACGGCTGTACGGCCGTGACCTGAGTTTGCCTACTGATTTCACAAGAAAACTTACAACAATTAAACAATTAGCTGAGGTTCACCATATTAATGACGGCACTAAACCATTAATTTCATTTGTTGCCGCAGTGTGTTTAGAGATAAAATTCATACCGTGGATTTGATTGCTTTCTTCTGCAACCTCCCTAGTGGCATGAGAATTCTTGCCAATAGCAATTATACCTGTGGCAAGTTGAATTGTACATGATTTGTTCTTATAGAAATAAGCAGTTGGAACTGCCTTGTAAAATCTCCAACTTGCGTGAACATTTTGCAACGGGACTTGAATTTTAATCATTATCTTTGTTGGCGAAAACGTGCACTCAGTAATAGGAACAGTGTAATAGGTTATAATGTTTGCAATCGGAATGGTTAATTTCAACATTATTTTGTTTATATACCTTCAAGTTTTGCCAGTTCTCGACTTAAGAGCTGTTTGCTTACAGCGTGCAATGGCAACATGGTATTCTGGCAACCCTGTAGATACGTGTTGAGCCTAATACCTGAGATGTCATTATTAATTAAATCGAGCACTATACGAACCATCATTTGGCTTAAAACTTGGGAATAATTTGTGATTTGATATTCTTTTGACCTGACATCATATTGTAAAGAGTTTATTTGAGTGGATGTGGAATTTACTTTAAGTTCTACCTGCTCACCAACAACTTCACCAACAGCATTTATCGTCAAGTTCAAATCCTTAATTGAAGTTTTAACATTATTTTCTAAGTCAGATATGTGTACCGACATCATCTCCTCATTTGATAGCAAACCTTAGAAGAGGTTTGTTGTGAGGATGTCACACCACATAGCTGCATCACCTAAAAAGGTTAAGGCTCTTTTATTACGAGTGGGAAGGGATATTTCAGACAGGAATTGGTTTACAATATTGACATAAGTAGCATTTAAAAAATTTAGCAGCTTTTCCGCATTCTGGCACACAGTTGAGTTGCGGCTTGCACACACCCGGTGGAACTATTCGTCTACACTGTGGGGAGTCCTTGGTTCCTGCAAGGGCAGCGAGAACAACAGTGGCACAGTTTCTTCATAACGAATGTGCTGTGTCCGCTGGCTGAAGTATACGCAGTGATGCATCCTGTACAGCAGCTCTGCGGTTGTTCGTGCTGCAGCGCTCAGCACGTACTTAATGATGCAGTAGGTTACGTGGTACATAATGGGAGTAGACAGTCTTAGGTTCACACTCCCTTAGTATCTGTAACATAAGGGACATCGTTAATGTCTTATATCAGCTATTTTAACATTCCTTGTGCTAACTGTTTTGATTTTATTACAGCCCCGTCTGTGTATTGCAATTACGATAGCTACATGCCTAGAATCTTAACTATCTCATAAGGGCCCTGATATCGAAACAAAAATGATTTTTGCTGGGCGTGGTTTTTTAACCATACAAATTGTGCGACTTGTAAGTTATTTGATCTGGCTTTGGTATCAAAATTTCGTTTTTCTTGGGACTGGGATGCCATAAGATTGACACATGCTTGTTCCCGTAATACTTTGATCCTTTTGCACCAATCGTTCGTGCGTGGCCATGGGGGGGGGGGGGGGAGGTATGGCTGATCACATGGGACGATTGGGCCGCCTCGACCCTGTGATGAGAAAAAATGGCATAAATTTTGTACTTCGATTTACAGTTGTATTATAATTAAACATAATATATTTGACATATTCGTCCCAGCCCTTATGATCATCACTAGCACATGCTGTTAAGTTTTGAGTGAGAACCTTATTGACCTGCTCCGTTAATCATTGCAAGAGGTTGTTTGGAGTTTTTTGATTTTGAGTTTGTTCAATAATTCTGTGATCAATTCATTATTAAATGATGTTCCCCTGCCGGTGAGGATTGACTTGGGGCATCCGAATAACAAAATAACATCTTTACTGAAGTTGGCACAAGTGGGAGCATCAATTGCTTTAACGTGACGTGCAATGGCATATCGGGTCGCAAATTCAGTCCTGTCCAAAACATACTTGTTACCCCGTGCTGATGTTAGCAATGGCCCTTTAGCCTCCAGACCACAAGATTCAAGGAGAGGGGATGGCGTTAATGACGTCATTTGACCTATAGGTTTTTGGTTGGGAGCCTTAGTGCGTTGGCATATGGGACATTTTTTGACATAATCTCTAACGTCCTTATTCATGGAGTCCCAATAGCAGGTGATTTTAATTTTTCCAAGGGTCTTGAATTGTCCAAAATGCCAACCACCTAGCAGGGCATCATGGTGGGCAATTATTATCTCCGGGATATAGTATTTGGGTATAAGAGTCAGTTTATGTTCGCAGTTTGGCGTATAGAGTTTCATACATATTTCGCCGTTGGTGGAAATAGCGTAATGCCTTGCGAGCCAACGGTATAAGGGTGTGGCTTTTTCTGGCTCCGTGAGAGCTAATTATAGCTGTTTGATATGGGGATCGTTGGTGTATTCCGCTAGAAACGACGATGTAGGTTAATTGACTCTTGTAATGTACTCTTGTTCATGTATATATTCCGTCAAATAGAATATTTGTGAATTTCTGTCAACTTGAATGAAAATGCGGCAATTGAAGTGTGGGTCTAAACATGTACTTGCGATCTTTAGCGAACTGTTCTCACATGTAATTTCCATATTAACATTGAAAATTGTATAAATACTTCTAGCTATGGCACACATGGGCAAGAATTCCACCGCTAAGATTGCTTTCACAACTCTTGCTTTGTTAGTGCTGTGAAAATCAGATTTTATTTGCGGTTTGATGCCAGGCCAGATGTTGGTTATGTATTTACCGATCGTTATTTTAATTTTGGACGCTTTTTGTGGTTTCTGAAATAATACTTCCGCTAGTCCCATGTAGAAGGATGTGCATTGTGTAAAGGTGCATTTCACTAGGTGCTGGGTGCCGTTATGGAAATAGTAGTTGTGTCAGCTTGTCGTACTGTAGGTATGCAGCTGATCACATCTACTAAGGTATTCTTTTTGCCTTTCACAATTTTTGCGTTAAAGTCATAATCTGTCTATGCGATAGCTAACTGTTGTATATGTATATTGTGTTCCACCATCAATTTTAGATAATGGAGGCTGGCGTGATCAGTTTCAATTACAAATTTGCAGCCGTAAAGGAATTGTTTGAAATATATTACAAAGTATTTTATGGCAGATAATTCCTGTTCTGTCGCCGACCACTTTGTTCGTTGAGGGATAGCTTTTTCGAAGCGAAAGCATTGATGTGCCTTTCTTTTGTGTCCGGGTTCTCTTGTAATAATAGGGTGCCAATGGCAGTCTGTGACGCATCGCAAGCTAGTATCGTCGGTAATCGCTCTTTAAATTTCGCTAATATAGGAGGGTTGCTGAGGACGGATTTTTATTTCTGAAAGGCCAATTCCTCTTGTGTGCTCCAATGAAAGGATGTAGTTTCTTTAGTGAGTTCCGTGATGGATTCCGGTATTTGCTCTTAGTTTAAAATGCAACATCGCAAATATGACGCGAGACAAAGAAATGTACGTACTTGCTTAGCATTTTTAGGTGGCACCATTTGTTGCATAGTTCAAATTTAGTCTAGGTCTATTTGGATGCCTTTGGGTGTGATGTAATACCAAATTATTTTTATCTCATGGTGGGCGAAGTTACACTTTTTGCTATTAATTTTTACATTCAATTTACGTAATCACTCCATGATTTTGCGTATATTGGTAAGGTGTTCCAAAAGAGTGTTGCCAATAATGAAGATGTCATCAATGTAGGTGAGTGCGGCATTCCATCTATGTGGACCTAACATTATGTCGACAAAGTTTTGGAAGTAATTAGGGCTTGTTGCCAACCCCATTGGCATACGAGAAGACTCGTAAAGTCCAACGCCGTTCATGCTAAAGGCCAATTTATGTCTATCTTCCTTATATATTTTGAATTTTGTAGGGTGATTATATCTTCCTTCCTTGGGATCGGGGATTGCACTTTGGTAAGTGTTGATTTAAAAGCCAGAAGTCTGTTAGGAACCTAATGCCACCATGGCGTCGTAGTTGATTACGGGAATGAAGTACTAGGGTTATGTGCCTTGTCGGTATTCGGGGGAGGGGTAGCGGGATATAGCTGATTAAGTCGCACGTCTTCAGCTCGGGTGGTAGCTAGGGCACGATATGACACAACATAGAACTCACCGTTCCAGATCTCGGATGCCCTGCTCCAGAAGTTACTGTTGGAGACGCCTAGCCGGTTCTCGGTCTGATTCAGTAACTCCCTTACCTCTGGATGGCAGGTCAGATGCGTTAGCAGTGGTGCTGAAGGGGAAGTAGCTGGATTAATTTTAGTCGATGTAGGTGGTGCCAGTGACCGGAGTAAGGCGGCACAATCTCGTTCGGCTCGTCGACTAGCTGTGAGTGGGGCGAGACTGGCCAGCTGTCTGGCAGCAAGGCGTGCAACTTTTGCTCCTCTCTCCTGGTGCCGTACCTCACCTTGAATGCATAGAGCGGGTTTAACTACTGAGAACCTTGAAAGGAGCACCATGGACGCGGATAGCCATAGATTAGTGTTGCCCGGCAACAGTCTTGCCAACGCGAGCTCTGGTGGTTCAGAAGATCCCCCACTGTTGTGGGCTGATCAAAAGCGTTGGAGCCGTATGGTTTGCCAAGACTATTACTGGATGTGCAATTCCCAACCAAGGCCAGGCCATAGCACCTAAGCAAATAACCCCGCCATCACCCAGGTGCTCCGGTGGAGATACACCTGAGATGTACCGTCTTTCCCTGTTTGAGAAGTGTTGCTAGTTGTCGTGGCTCATCTATTGTACTCCTCCAGTACCTGTAACTTGGTAGAAATAAAATAGATGGCCGTCTAATGGGTGTGTATTCAACTTGGAGCTGCCTGAGGGGGTCTGCAGTTGCAGCTAAGTTTGTAATAAGAACAATTTCTCGTTTCTGGTCAGCGGTACTCAGCTTAAGATTCTTCCAGTAGTTGGTGAAAGATTACTCTATGAATGAGACTCGAGGGTAAGAGAAACAAAGCAGTGTTTATTAAAAACTTATTAAACATGGTGACATGGTATCCAGGTGTAGGTGACCTGGTCCTAAGCTAGTTGGGGAGGAAGTGAAGTGAAAACTGTTGAAAATTAGTTTGATACAAACAACTCAAAATGAGGGTGTCTGTAGGAGACAAAGAAAATTACGTGTGGTATGTATTGTAGCTACAGAAAGCTTCTGGTAGCTATTGGCATTGCTGGAGCGTCCGGTAGCGGAGCTGCAGAGCTATATACGGTGACACCAAGGATGGCAGTTTCTGGTGGCCGCTGAAGACTGTTAGGTCGTTGGCGACAGCCTCTGGAAGGGCTGTTGAATGTCTAGCAGTAGAATAGGCTCCGGCACCCAGGTCCTCGGAGAAGACTGCAGGAACAACTCTCGAGGTCCACCGCCTACTGCCTACGCAGGGCAGTGCATGTCGTAACGCCCGCAAGGACAGGCGTTTGACCTCCCTCAGGTGCGAGGCCGCATGTGGGGTATCACCCTCTGGTCATCTCTCGGTGGTGCTCGTGCATGGCCCGAGGCGGCTAATGGCTTGTTGGATCTCTGCGCGGGTGTGGGGAGTGGTGGTGAAGCACCGCTGTCTAGTCCAACCCCTCACATCCAAGTGTCTGGCCACCCTCCAGGATTGTGGCAGACTATTACTTCCATGTACGAGATGGCATGGAATTTGAATCTCACGTGTTTGGAAGTAGCTGTGTCTGGTGTATTATTTTCCATCGTTGTTATTTTATTGATAGGAAACTCGATACACTTACTACTGTCGTATTCTATACAGTTGGTATTGATGGGAATCACAATGATTTTGTCATTATTTTATCAGTGTATAAACATAACGTCTTTATTTAGTATTGGTACCACATCGTATTTCTTTATAAAATATACCCCAAGTATCATATTTATCTTGACGTTATCAATCAATAAAAATCCCTGAGTGAATTTATGACCATGGTTGTTAATAGTGGCTTTGGTTTTATATTGCGGAATGTCAATCTCTTCCGTCGCTCCTATCACTGAATAAATGCCTTTGACAGGAAGTCGTTTTTCTTTACAATTAATGTTGTTGCTATGCACAAACGGGAGCATCCTGTATCCAACAGTGCATTATAAGTCTTTCCCGCCAGGCGCACAAGGATGTGCGGTGTTGATATTCGAATATATCCCTCGTGGCATTCGTCCTTGGTGCCTGCACTGGATTGCTTGCTCAATGCTTTCATTAACGGTTGGTGGCTTAGGTTGATTTGACCAGTTTCATCATTGCGAAGCTCTGCCATGTTGTTGTTTACAGGTGCGCCCATTTCCGTGCGCTGAAATTTAATACGTGTTTCGCCAGTGCGAAGCGGTGTTTGTTTTTGCGGAAGTGCGCCGCAATGTCAGTATTAAATGACGTCGTCCTATTGGGGAACAATGGACAATATGTTGTACGATGTGAAGTGTACAAAGTGCGCAGGTTGGCGCAGCTTCCGTCCTTGACCCGTTGAGCACTGGGCTTGGCTTCTGATATCACAATTGTCCATTGTCACACATTCCGAATGGGTGACCAGCTTGTTGGGGGCCGACGCTTCCGTGTTGATCCGCGTATCATGTTTCAGGGTTTTGTGGCGGTGTTTGGAATCACAATTGTTCCTGACGTATACCTGCTTTTGCGCGGTGTCCTGTGTCCCGGGCGATTTGATCCCGTGATTACCTGGCATGTCCTTGTGACTGTAGAAATGCGGTCGCGTCTTGTGATCTGACTTAGGTAGTGACTTGTGAAAGTTAATAGATGAAATTACTTCTTTGGTTTTTAATGTGTCCTTCTCTTGGTTTGCTTGCCCTGCTTTTCTTGTGGAATGTGGAATTTTTGCCTGTTAGAATTAAAAGTCGCGATTTCCGTGTACATGCAGTGCGGTTCTTGTTTTGCAAATAACGCTTGGCATGCAATAATAACGCGTCGGACCTTTGCGTTGAGTGAGATGTGTCTGTGCATTATATATGTTTTTGTCGCCTGACTGTCTTATTTGTAACCGCTCTGTGCACTTCCTTATTTTGTTTGGCGCAGGGGGTGGTGCCTACTGCCCCCTCGTGAAGGAGTTTTTTACTGATATTGCTTTGGATGGAATTGTCTGTTCGTGGCGTTGTTAGTTTGCTGATGTTGGGTGTGATAGCCCGGGGAACGGTTATTTATGTACTGGTTTTGTGGCTCAGTTTCTGACTTGTCTATTTTGGGGGTTTGTAAATTATGTCTTTTTCCTGTATAGACGTCCTCGTGTCGCAATGTTTACAAATTGGCGCCGATTTGGCTGTGCAGGTGATTGGTTATACTGGCGTCCCTGTTGTCTGTAATGATAGTTTTGTATTCGTCTTTGGTGTGCAATTGCCATGTTGGCGATTTTTTTTTTAAGGTTTGTAGTCCCTGTTGTGTGTAATGATAGTTTTGTATTCGTCTTTGGTGTGCGATTGCCATGTTGGCGATTCTTTTTTAAGTTTTGTAATGTCCGCCGTAAGTGAATCTGTTTTGGACATGGTGTGCTGGTCTGAGACACTCTCATTGTATCGGAAAAGGCCGAGTTCAGCTCGCTGGACGTTAGTTATCATGTCCTCTAATGTTTCATTTTTCAGGCTTGCGATTTTATCTACCAGAGATGGGAGTAATGATCGCCATACAATGTTTATGAAATCACTATCTGTAACGCTTAGATTGTACTTCCAATAGTAGTACATCAAGGTTTCAATATGTTTTGGGCGCTCTCGTTGAATTTTTGTTTAGTTGTGTAGAGCAACTCTTTGAGGTATTCCTCATTTGTTGAGGTTGAAAAGGTAGTTTTCAATTTTGGTGTAATCCATTGTCATGTGATGTTACCTCTGTGTGAGTGGAGGTAGTTGTCAAGTGTTTACTGTGCGGACCCATTTAAATAGTACTTTACCTTCCTGCATTTTTCCTCTCCTGTCCAATTGTTGTTGTCTGCGGCTTGATTAAACAGTTCTAAATATTCAGTCCATTTTTCTGTTCCATACCCATTAAAATACTTTATAATTGTCCAACAGTCATTACCTATTTTCATGGGTTATTGTTTTTATTGGTTTTATGGTTATTGTTTCCCTACTGTGCAATCCTGCATGAAAAATGTGCGATAGCGACAATTCAAAATGGGCCAAAAATCACCCGTACTTTGACCTGTATTAAATTTAAAAGCTTAAGCACTCACTCTTACTATGCTACACATGGGTGCCTTGGTTTGTTGCTGCGACTGCAAGTGGGTCAGTCCTGACGTGTGCTGAGGCGCCGCTGGAATGTGTTGACTATGCACAACCCACCATGGCTTTAAATGGCAGGTCAATCCAGTTCTACTACACTGTTTACTGTGCGAAGTTCTAGGTTAATACTGGCCTTTGGTTTTCGCCTTTACGAACAGGGGTAAAACCTTGGGTGGCGGGGATGCTGAGGCGGTTCTGAATTAAATTTTATTTTACTCTCAATGCCGTGAATTGAAATGAGTTTATATTTCCCTTTTGCCTCTCTGCTAGTTGTTGTACTGTAAGCCGTTATACTTCACGATTTTTGCCAGGGAATGCAACCCTTTGGCTGGTGGAAGTTTTGCGCACAATTTGAGTACTCTAAATGGGAGGTTTGAGATCTTGGCAGCCTCCACCATTTTCTGCAACCTGTTATGTAGTTGACCCAGGACATGCAAGGAAGAGGGAATGTTCGTAACCAGAGAATAAGGCAGTCTTATCAGATTCACCATACTTTACTGCAAGTTCATACAACCCTTTGAAATGTTACTCGTATCATTAAATGACTTTATTACCAGACCAACTTACGACAATTAAACCTTTGCAGTAACAACAGCTAAAGAGTGCTCTTTGCTGGATGAGCCTTAATTATTTAATCTGCGGACCCTAATCTGGCAAGGCGTAAGGGATTATAACTACCCTTTTAATTTTGTCTGCAGCGTCGTGTCGCTACTCTCTCGACAGTTGCATAGTGAAGAGTCAATGTCGTGACCATGGCCTTGTGGTCCACGGCGATGGCGTCTCGCTTGTCCCTCCGGAGCATGATTGCAGCGAGCCACCATCGTTCCCACCTTATATACTACCCCGCCTAGCTTCATGACCTTCCTCGGCGGGGAGAGTGTTTTCTAAACAGCGGGGCGGGCTTGTCGTGACTGCACCGTTCCAGGTGTCGAGCATCTTTTGCCAGCCCCAGCTAACATGGCTTGCACCACTATCCACTTACAAAAATATGTAACATCACAGAAATTCAAGTACTCACAGTCTAGTACTTGTTAACAGGCACACACACAAAAAAGGACGACACATTTTTCACGCGGTTGCACAATCATTACGTTTCGTTGGCCTAGGTTAGCTTCAGCAGGCAGCGAAAAGTAGGACACTGTTACTTGAATTTGTATCTTTTTAGACAATTTTGGTAGCCTAGCGGCCTATTTGCTACCTTAACTTTACAGTAGTACAAGGTTCACGTAGCAAGGAAAATACAACCATAATTAACCTGATAATTTTCTTAAAGTAAAACTATGTCTAAGATAATTTCATTAACATACGGTATGATTAAGTATTGAGATACTGTATATTTCTCAGTTTAAAATGTTTTATGTTTCGTACAGTTGCATATTTTTTACCAATTTTAATAATAGAAATTTCAGTTCAGCTTATTGGTAGTCACATGCATGTTGCAGTGGTCGTCAATCTTGATGCACGCCAACGTACTGTGCAGCGCAGATACGTGCTCTATGGGCGATTTTGCCCAATCTATGAGTGACCAGGTCATTAACAGTGGCAAATGTAATTTCACACATGGATCAAGGAGACTCCATGTGATGGACAGCCGACTACGTAAAAGTAATTGACGCGCTTAATTAAAAAATATACAGCCCGTCCAAAATCCTGCATGCAAATGCCACCCCCATGAATAAATTAAAATATTTTTGATAATCCACTGCTCTTCTATTAGCCACGGAAGTAGTTTCAGCAAACCCAAGAGAGGGCAGCACCCCTGTTACCCTGTGACGTCACAACCTCCAGCTTCAGGAAGAGGGGTTTAAATTTGTCGTTGCCTCCTAGTGGGGAGATAAGAAATAATGAGTGGTGCTCCCACAACCCCCGATAACCTACCCCTGTGTTGGAATGCTACGCTACCTCCGCACCCCCATAAGATCGCTGATCAGAAGTTTTTTGTATATAAGGAAGTCAGGAACCACGTTCCAGCAGAGACGGTGGGCTCACCGGCTGAGTAGGTTTTGCAAGCTCTCCCTGGTCTGCAGAAGACCCTCTCCTCTCCTCAGCCTGAGAAACGGCTGCAGCACCCAGAAGCCTGCAAGTTTTCTTCACTTTCCTCTGCGAGCTGTGAAGGCTGCACCACCCCGCAGCTTGCTTAAGGCTCGTGCATCACTGCACCTGCTGTCAGTAAGGGTAGCATCACACTAGAGGTAATCCTACTTCTGCACCCTGCACCCTTTACCTCGGTAAACTTCCATGACTGCCCGGTAGCAGGTCGTCGCATCATAGTTTATTTACCTTCTGGACAAACCCTAGTAAATCAAGTCACACTGTGAATTGCGTACTTTACCGTTATTTTACAGTGGATAATTTTTCTGTATATTTTTGTTATATATTTTTCCAGGCTGGCCTTCGCCTGTTTGAGTACATTAAATATATATTTTATACACGTTTAGCGAGTTAGCTATTTCTTTGTAATCAATTTTCCATGACTTTCCCTTCTCCTATTCTCGTAATAATATTTACCTCAAACTTACTTGTCCGTTTACCATCATTCTTACATTAGATCCTATTTCATTATTAATTTTAGTTATCAGCGTTGTAGTAAAACTTGTATCAGGTATAGTAATTCCCACTGGAGGCTAGCTGTGTGGTACGCCGAACTGTACAGGAGCCCGAGCTTACAGAAATCCTTAGTCTGCAAACGACATGCTGAGTTCCTGGGTTTCCGGTGAATCCGCATTTACCTTCAGCGACGTTTCAATACTGGACCAATGCATAGTAATAAGGGTGGAGTCCAGTGTAGACGTTGGCGTAGGGAATGCTGTGCTCTAGAAAGGGCTCTCATAGCTAACCCCGTTAAAGAGGACACAGGTGAAGTCGAACCTCTGACTAGGACAACTGAAGCAGTTCCCGGGCCAGTCTCCCCACATATTCCCCTAGATCATTGGACCCCTTTGTATAAATATCTAGGCGCCCGCTGGCCAGAGTACGATACAGAGGGTGATTAGATTGCTCAGTCAAAATGTTCACCCCCCAGTAGCCAGTGCTACCCCCCTAATGTAGTTCCCGATCAGGCCCCTACTACAGCTAGTATAATAAAGTTGCATCCGGAAATCATATATGGGTTCGACATCCGCTAGAGGTGGATCCACCCAACTTCTGCGTAATCAAACTATCGTTGGGGAAAACTGTACTGGTTTGACTCCCACCAAAGACAGTTGCCAAACTACGTGCGGCATCATCCTACACAAATTACATTCCCGCACGTCAACCCACTAGGTCCATTTGAGTAGCCCCAATTTCCACAGCCAGTCCATCCATCTCCACCCCCATGATCTCTTAGACTGCATCGCCATCTCATACACCCCAGGACAACTGGCATCCTGATTATTGGCAACCGTAGTAGTGAGTAAGATAGTTTCCTGCCCAGGGACTTCTATCTCATTCTGCCTCACTCTTTGGTTTGACTCCCCTCAATTCAGACGGTACTCTTCCATTGAGCAGCCACCCACAGAATTCAAACTGTCCATGACCTGTTGTGCCAATAACGCTAACTAATCACGCCGCGGTAGGCTTACCGATGCCTCGAGAGGGCAGTTAGCTTCCAAACCATTTTCCCGCCGAGGTAGGGAATGCGTCAAACTTGATGTGTTTAGAACAATATAATCTACTTTATTGTACTTAATTGTGTCCAATAATGGAGTTCAGGAAAGATGGTTTAATGCAAACGAAATGTAGATATTCTGTAATTAAAAGTTTTATTTTATTGATCTTACACTTGAACTTTTCATTCCAGGAAGGTACATATCAGGAGTAGCTAAAAACTAAACCAACATAAATTTGTTTGTGTAAAACACTCACATCCGTGGATTCAAAGCTGGAACCTTGTGGTTAATAGTGGGTGCCTTAGCGATCTCTGCATGTATAAATTTATGTTAGTTTTGTTTTTAGCTCTTCCTGGATGTGTCGTTTCCTGGCCAATAAAATAAAATTTCTAACTGTTCCTAGATTTTTTTTGTTAATCCAGCTGTCCAGAATTGCTTTAATGGCCACAAAAACTATGCAACATAAAGTTGATTGTTTGTTGAAAATGGTATTGAAAGAGTCTTAGACAGCTGATGGTTTGTTTGACACATTGATTGATGCCATGTATGTTAAAATATCTATGTAATATGTTGATTATTGTTTGTATTTAGTGCTCATTTTATTTGTATTAATGCTTGTGTAAAAGTGGTAACTGATTTACTTATTTTTACCGTTTAGTTATAAATGTTGTACTTCTTAAACCTATGGTCCAAAAATATTAATTTATTTTGGTTCTTGTCTTGTTTTCACAGAGACAGAAGTTCCAAAGTCGTCACGAGACTCCAAGTCGAAGAGCGTCTAAGAGATTGCAACATGTGTGAGTATTGAACAACATATCTCGTCTTAATGTACTATTTGTTGTGTACAATGATCAGCTTTGTCTAAACTTACTACAGTGTAAACTTGCAACAGCGAGTATGGGCCTTAATGAGACCTCCGTAATTATGACAGTTTTGTAGTGCATAGTCAATTTACATACGCAGTTCACGGTAATCATATCCTGTACTTACAAGTGGTATATCTGCTCAAACACTAGTAGATACGAGTGTTTGGAAACATTATTCTACTGTGCAGAAGTTTTTAAAAAAAATTACAGTTACACGCAAAAAACGAATGCATGTAATTGATGCTTGTCCGGGTTACTAATTATGTTGTACTGTCGTGGTTTTAGGTGCGCTAGACCAGCACGCATGTTTAGGGACTTATTGTTCCAATGTGGGTTTCCGGCGTGATAACTTAATGGGGCACGTCGCTTTGCGTGTGGGAACAAAGTTTTTGATACCCTGGCTGGCTAGTCCTTTACGATTATCTACTTTCTGGTCCACTGTGGGTTTACATATTAAGGTAGGTGACTGGCTGGAGGTGTCGGGATTACCTGGATTACTTATTGATTCTTTGGCCGACTGGAAAATGGTAACTAACTACTAACTGAAGTTGATGGCATAGTCCTCGGGCTTCAGGTCGATGAAACAGTGTCAGCTAACACGGTACCGCAGATTCCAGGCGACTCCCTCTGGATTCCAGAACCTGGGTTTGGAGATCCCATACCTGACCTCAGATCCGTGCACTACACCACTCAGGACGGGGTGATAGTCCTGGTGTGTATGGATATGCGAAGGGAAAATGATATAATTACATACAAGAGAGACCGGTCCCTCCAAAAGCCTTACTAAGGCAATGCGGTCTCGTTCCGCCTGTCTGTCCGGTGTTGGTGGAGTTAATACAGCCCATTGCTAGGCAGTGAGATGAGGAATCGTTTGCTCCTCTCTCTATGAGACGTGCCTTACCTTGAACGGCATAGAGCGTAGACCACCGCTGAATGATACGGGTCATGCACGATGGATGCAGAACAAATCCCTAGAATAGTGAACTTCCAGTAACTGCTAGTGGCACGAGCTCAATGCTCTAGAAGGCCCCCCACCACTGGTGGGCAGACCAGAAGCATTTATGCAGTGTGGTACGCCTTCCTGCTACTACTGGGTGTGGTAACGCAAACCAAGGCCAGGTCATAACACTCGAGCAAATACCCCCTCCAGCACCTAGGTGCTCTGGTAGGGATACAACCCAAGCATACTTTCTCTCCCTGCTTGGAGGAGTTTCTAGTGGTTGAGGCTCTGCTGTTCTATCACCAGAGGTCTAGAACAGGTGGCCTTCAACTTGTGTATGTATAGGACTGGTGGATTCCAGAAGGGGTCCCCAGTCGTAGCTAGTTCGGATTAAATACACTCAGTCTCTGTCGGCAGTGCACAATTCACATTGTTCCTAACAGGCGTATTCAAGATAACTCTATAAATAAAACTCTTGGCTAGAAGAACAAAGCTGTATTTATTAGTATCGTAATAAACGTGCTAACTCCTACCAAGCAGACGGGATGCTCAAAATAACTTATGCACTCTAGTTATGGGTAACCTGGTCCTAGGCTATTCGGGAGATATAACTAACTGACTGTTAATGAAAATACTTAAACGAGCTAACTAAATAAGTGACGTCTATAAGAGACAGAGAATTTAAAGTCCACTGCTCTAGTAGCAAGGGTGGGTTAGTGTTCATTGCTACTGGAGAAGAAGCTTCTTGTAACTGGTAGCTATTGGCGTCATTTAAGCCTCTGGTCGCTGTTGTTGCAGAAGCATCTGGTGACGGCAATCGTAGCAGTCGCTGGTGGCTGCTGAAGACTGTTGTCGACAAAGGGAGCAGCCTCTGGTAGGCTGCTGAAGACTTGGAGGTTGTCGGAGGTCCCAGCACTAGAAGTGGTGGAGCACGCTCAAAGATCTGAAAGAATAACTCGCGAGCCCTGCTGTGTACGGACTTATATAGTCCTAAGGACTGGTGCAAAGGCAGGTTGGGGGGTGGCAAATGACGTCCCTCTGGTGCGAGGCCAGAGCGAACGTAGCACCCTCCAGTCATCTGTCAGCTTCGTGAATGTTCGGTGGTGCTCGTCCGTACCCTGAGGCGGCTTGTAAGCTCTTAGTGCAGGGGGAGGGCAGGGCGCCGTGTCCGCTGGCTTGCGCAACTTCTCGTATCCACGTGTTCAGTTGCCCTCCAGGATTGTGGTGACCCGCAACATCCGTGTGCAGGTTGGCGGGGTTCGACTCTTATGTGGGTTGAAGTAGATATACTTAGTGTGATGTAAATTGAGTTGTAGTTGTATTTAGCAGTATGATAAAGTGGTTTGCATCATAATAAACTAATCATTATTAACAAAATTACGTTTGTGTGCATCGAATGCTTTGTTTTGGGCGTGGAAGATGTCGCAATGGTTGAATTGCCGTTGTATCTGGCAACACTGTCGAGACCTTGCTTGATCCTTTGTGTGGACAGATACGCTTCCCTCTCCTTCCACATCCTGAACTTGACCCAGATTTTCTTGCTTTCAGTTTTCATATCCAGCATTGTTCACGAACAACTTTTTTTTTCTTGTAGTCTCGTAGAGGTTTTTTGTGGATATCACAGTACGCCTGTAGTATCGATTTTGAAATTTACCAGCAAGAACTGTAGATATGATACTGCTGTAAATTTTTATGAGTAAATTTTCTACACAGTATGTTGCAGCTTTTTTAGTAGCGTAGTTGAGCCGTACTAGTTTGCAACATGTTTAATGTATATGTATTACATTTAAGTAATTTTAAACTTGTACCACTTCAATACAGAAATTTGTAATTCATAAGCGTGGGTGAAAAAGATTTACGTTGTGAAGTTTAAATTTGTTGCTTCAAGAAATAGTTCAAGTGTTTTTTTAATTACATAAGTCAGCAAATAATTTATTTTGTAACAATGGCCAACAAGTGATTCTAGTGAAGTAATCATCCAATTTCGGCATGTGTTTAGGAATTACGAAGTGAAAAGTAAGTTTGTAGGTTTTATAAATAATGTTTTGACGTATGACATCTTTACAACAATGGTTTTAGGCCAACTTCAGCTCATCAGTAAGCATAGCAGTGTGTCTCATTTCAACTGCATTTATACTGTTAACCATTACGAGATGTGAAGTTTGTACTATTCACTATGGTAAGAATGGAAGTTCCAGCCAACGAGTTTGAATTATTCACCGAGCTGCCGAGTTCCACTGCACACTGTTCAGCCGGGTACACACTAGCGAACCGAACACAATCGTGAACACCGAACATCTGCCAACGCGTAACATGGTCGCCTGTGTGCACCATACAGCGAACGCCGTTGCAAACGTGATTTTGTTAGATGTTTGCAATGAGCTCATATCCACCTGGAGTTGGTTTTAAGCCAGTGCATCAAAGGAATGTTCGGAGCGCTGTTACACACAGTGTTGACAGTGTGCGTGTTACGACCCATCCACTCTTGTCTCCATAATCGCTGAGCACTCAGCACACAAACTCCGTATACAGTATCAGTTGAGAAGATATAGTAGTGTGACCACCATGGCTGATTGGGATGATGCAAATGATGTTCTGCAGTTTATAGAGTATTACAGAGAGAAAAACCGTTTGTGGAACCCAACAAACAAGGATTGTTTTAATAAATTAATGAGAATCTACGTGTGAGAGGACATAGTCAAAAAAAAACTGAAAAATCGTTTGATGTGTGCAAAAAGAAGATGTCTTTATTGGCAGCAATGAGGAGGGAGAAAGCAAAAATTAACAAGAGCATATCAACTTGGAAGGGTGATATACAGTTTTGTTAATGTTGTTTTGCTAACTCAGGAGTAGAAATTATTAAACTGAAAAACAAGAAATATTTGTTTTGCTTTAGATGGTTTACCCTTTTAAATTGAAATGATTTAACAATTTTTTTCAGGTGCCGATGATATATACAAAATGTCTTGGTATGCATTTGAAAGTCTTCAGTTCCTCTGGGATAAGAACAAGCTTCGAGAAACAGCCAGCTCTGTAAGTCAAAAATTATACGTTATTCTTTTAATTACAGTAGAACCCGAACTCACGTTCCCGTCAATTACACTTTCCCATTATTTACACCATATTCTTTATTTCCCAGCACACACCCTATATTTTCAATGCTTCCCGTTCCTGTTGTTTATGTCACATGAAAATATGGCTTCCCGTGATTTATACTTTTTTTGTGCTTGTATTAGGTACGGTATTTACAGTATTTTAAGTCAACGCCCAGCTTGTGTATGGTTTTGTGAAGGGTGCATAAAGAGGCGGGCATAGTGAAAAAGATAAGAGCTAGTGCCACATCGCCGTGGAATGTGGAAGGGAGGAAGAGTAGGAAAAAAAAAATTAATTTGTCGGATACATTAACAAGGAGGGAGTGGGGTGTTTGGAGCAAGATGGCTAGAATACTGATGAATAATTGGTGAGGTGGGGGAGGGATAAAGATAGAGATATAGAAGGATTAGAGGTGAGGTAGGGAGCTTGGAGTAGTGTGGGCATGGCTAAACTGAATGTTTAATTCACGAAAGGGGTGGGGGGAGTGATGTGGGTGTGGCTACAAGGAAGGAGTGGAAAATGGAGCAGATGTTTTCAACAGAGGGGAATGGCCGTGACGTAGATGCAGGGAGGGAGCAGTGTGTGAGGAATGCAGTGGCTTGAGTAGGACAGCAGACAATGGAAGGGGGAGAGTTGTGTGGGCATGGCCTGGGTGGGAGGGAGCGAGGATGAAGTAGAGGAGCGGCCAGCAGCGATCAATACTCCACGGCTGCTGCCACCTGCCACAACTTTGTTAGAGGCCAGACCCAGCCAAGCAATAAGGTGGTGCACTTTTACACAAAAATTATGCATTTTTAAGAACTGAGACCACTTTATTATGTTAGTATTGCAGCTGATAAACATACACTGTCCATTTTATCAGCTTGTTTTATATATACATACTTGGTCGAAATTGTACTTAATATCCCTTGCCCCAATTCTAGGCGGAGACGTGATTTAGGAAGATTCAAATTGATTAGAAAATGGCTTACCATTGCGGTATATACAGTATATTTTCTTCTAACTGGGAAAAGTTCACGTTGCCAGTGTCTATGTAGAGAAGTTTAATCTTGTCATATTTCAGAACAAGAATGCACTGAGTTTATTTGCCTTTGTGATGGCTGTGTGTGCCCATTCACCTTTGGTACGTTGTACGTTTTCTTTTGATTTGCGTTTATTCAGTCATAACCAAACTTTTACAATTGGTCTGTAATTACAGTTACATACATGTTTACTGCATCCAAGTTATATTATTGAGTGAATGTTCCTAAAATTAGTTAACAATGACAAACCAACGAGACAGAAATTGTCTTACCATTGAACGCAAAACGGAAATTCTCCTTAGCTAAGGAACTAGGGCTGATGCAAAAGAAAATAAAGTGTATTAAAACTTCAAGTTTTTTTGACCTACATGAATTTACAGCGGGTTGTGAATATTACTTACATAAAATTATTTCAAACAGATGGTAAATTACTTTCAATTTAGTGTATCCCTCCATTTACACTTTCTCCTCATTTACACCATTTTTTCTTTATCATTTGAAAAGTCTATGATAAGAGTTCTTCTGCAAATTAATGATACTCTTAATCTAACATAACCTCACATTGCCTATTTCTGAGCAGTTATGTACCTATATTAGTGCCCACTGATGAACGTATGTATCCTGTGCTTCCGAAATGAGGACGTGTTTTATTTGTGTTTTTGTATATTTTGAAGATCAATACTGTAATGAATTTTTGCAGGCACTATGGCAATATTCCTTTTACGATACGCAACAATTTTAATATAATGTATTTCTATATCCCTTTGCTTTTTAATAATATTAGTTACTTGAAAATAAATATTCTCCTGGATAAAAATTATCCTAAATTAACTGAAAATTAATATTCCTATAAAAATAAAAACCCTTCATATTATGTTATCATTGTTGTTGTCATAACATATGAAAATAATCACTTACAATACCTACATTTTAATTAAAATAACACAATTGGAAATATTCCCCAATTTTTTAAACTGTATTGTAGTGTAGAAAAAAGTAAAGTAACACAAAAAAATGACTAATGAGATACACGTAATTTAGATCAACTCTACAAATTACTTTATGCTTCTTTGACAATATTTTGATTGAATCAAGCAAGTTTATCCTGCCAGCTCACACGACCTTCATTGATAAAATACTCAGCCAACTCATTTTGAATTGTGTGAGCAGCAGTAGGTGATCGGCAAGGAACTTGTGTGATTGGAAGTATGTAACGACATTCCACTTGGTTCTGCTCTCCAAGCCCTGTGTTGTACGGCGCCTTCTGCATCCGTGTAATCCAAACTGCCTGGTGGTGTATTAATGTTCTGTGCATCTCTATTCCTCCTTAATACAACCAATGTATCTTTTTCGGTCTCCAAAAGTAGCGGTTTTCGAAGCACATGAAAAACTGATACAAACCGAAGACGTTCTCAACTACTCTTCATGCTCAACAGGTCCTATAGTTGAAAATGTGCTCCTTGTATCCTTTATCATGTTTTCCAGAGTTCACTTTCATCATGCATTTGTTTAAGGCAAAAGCTCTGTTACCAACAATAGGATATTCTGCCCTGACACCCAACATCGACAAACAAAAAGTTGTAGTTGTCGTCAAATAAAGCCAATAAAACGATAGTAAAGAAACATCTATAATTTTAGAACTTGGAACATGATTTCCATCTATAGCTCTGAGAAGATGAGGATACTTCCACATGTCATCGAATCCTTTTGCAATAGAAAAACCAAGCATACTCAGATTTCGGGATCTGGAAAATAAATAATGCAATGTAATATTAAACTGGTAATTCTTATACTTATATATACACAAAACTTGTCACATTGGCTTATATATGTACATTGAATTAATCTAAGATTGTCATACATGTTATGCAATTTATCAGTTTGGTTGTATGTCTTTATGATTTTGTACTGTAATGAGACACGACTTACTGGTTCATTTGTATATACTTTTGTATTAAGGGTTCTTTTCTTCTATTTGTTTTTTAGATTCAGAGTGAGCAACTACCTGGAACCGTCGAAGAGGGGGCCGGTGTTGAAGGGATAAAGCATTTGACGTTTGAGGAATCACAAGTGCAAAACGAAACATGCAGTTCTCAATTTCAATTACCAAAGTCTAAAGCCAAACAAAAAACCAAGGTTAGAAGACAAAAGTTTGGACAAAGCATTCAATTTGTTCACTTCAGCTGTCCAAAACTCGTCCGATGACGAGTCAATGGAGTTCGGGAGATTTGTGGGTAAAAAATTAAGTACTTTATGACATTATGACACGATCACATGTTATGCATTCCATAACGGGAATGCTATTAGAAACTGATACTGCAATCCATCAACAGCAGTCCGCCCAAATTCAGCTGCATGATCAGTCCATAGGAGCAAGGAATCTATTTGAAATCACTACAACATCCGGACCAACACATAACGGTACATGTATTGTCAACTGCAGTGCCACTTCACCAGTTTGTGTCACTTCAAATTCATCATAACAATATAGTACACTATTTGGTGCCACATCTGATTCTTCCGTAGAGGAATCTTCTTTCTTTAACCTCATTTAGTGTGTTACAAGTGTTGTATTTCAAGTTCTCTGTTTGTTCTAGAAGCTCAATATTATTTGCGTGTTTGTAATATTTCTTATACATCTGTATGACTTAATTTTTTTATTTTTACTAAATTAAATAAACAACAGTATTATTTTATTTCCCTATCCCTGTCCCCATTATTGATTAAGCTAAAGTATTTTGACAAACATTAACTATTCTCGTATGATATTCCTGTGTCTAAAATTAGATACTAAAGGTTGTGCAAGTTTAAAACATTACCAATATACATGTTTATTTACCTGAATATTATCTCAAAGTCCCTCAATGATTGCTTTACAAACTTCACTGATGGTTTGTTTGGAAATCTTGAAGAGATACTGTAGGCTTGCGTACGAGTCTCCTGAAGCTACAAATCTTTGCGTAACTGCAACTCTTTCAACAATAGTAATAGCACTTATCATCTTAATATCCATTTTCATAATATTTGCACCCACAATGTTTACTATTCTTTCAAAATCCGTTACAGACACTCGTGTAAAGTTTTTTTATTGACCAGATATTTCTTGGAATTTTACTTTGCCAAACAATGAAATGCCGCTGTATTGTTGTCTCCTTGTATACATACGCACCTGCTACTATCTTCTTTTTCTCTTATTCAATTTCTTCTCTAAGTGTAGATTGATGTACACATATGCGGCAGCAGCTAATTGCACGTCCATTGTGTGATGTTGCACTGAAATAACAGCCGATCAAACTAGATCTCTGAAAAGTTTGTCACTCTGTGTGTTCACAGCGTAGTCCGACGGAGTGAGCAATAAACAGCTTTGTTATGTGTCGGCCAATGTTCAGAGTTCGTGATGGTGTTAGGTTCATTAGTTTGTACCCGGCTTTAGATGGCTACACCGGTATGATTCGCCACGTCCACATCTTCAAGCCAGCCGGTGACATCACAGACTCTCAGAAACTATGCTATTGCCGCCTCCCCTCTCTAACAACCATCCTCTTGTCCACAAGTGAGCCAGCCAATGAACAAAGAGGAAGCGCTCAGAGCAGTATAAATAGAGGAAGACCACGCCTGCTTGAGATCAGTCTTCAGTCATCCACTGCACCAGTTGCCTGATACCTGACTAGTCTGTATTGCTTTGACCATCTCAGTTCACACCCAGCTAACCTGGCTCCTACCAGCACCCCGCTTAACCTACCCTTCCTTCATCACACTTTTAGTGCCGAAGGGAAACCACCATCCTTCGTCTCCATCGCACTAGTCGCTGGAGATACCAGTCTAACTCTGCTTAGTCTTCCCCAAAGACCATTGCGCTGACATCCTTAGATCGCTGAATACCTGAGCCAGCCGGAACAGCCTGCAGTAGCCCCTGTTGTGTACCTGTTGCTCAGCCCCAGCCATCACAATCTCACGTCAGTAAGCAGAATGCAAGTCGACCTGCGACTCGTGTATGCTCCCTCGAAACACTTACGGCCAAGCCGTCAGTTGAGGTTTCATGTCGCTCAGGTATACCACCGATAGCAAGCTGTAGTATCTCCCTCCTGCCTACATTATCACTTGCAGTATCTCAGCTAATTTAACTCGGTAATTAGAGATTATTATATCACTTAAGTTAATGCAACTCCAGGGGAAAACGTACACGGAGGTTTGTAGCTCGATGGTAAATAAGAACAAACAACCCGAGAATTCTCTAAAATAGAATACACTTTTACGAACACAATTCTTTATATTTATTTGAACAATACATAACATTTACAATTACTCTTAATCCCTATATGCAATCTGTATTCTCGTACTGAATGAGAAATGAACTAAGTTGTGACCTGCCTATCCTTGCCAGAAATCTAAATGATTACACTTTGATTACCGTCAAAAGAAGTCTCAAGATAAGACTTCACGCCCTACTACCAACTGAATATGCTCACCCCAGAAGTTGTAGATGTTGTCGGCTATGAGCTCATCAAGGCCTGGACAAGTATTGTGCCTTCGTCGTCTCAGCCTCACTGGGACCTCAGCGTCATCTGCGCCAACCAGTAACACACAGTATATCTTGACGCAAACCTGATTAGACTGAGTTAGCATGTTGGTTGAGTATTTTGTCCACTAGACCAAAAGTGGGGTAGTTTGGTTTAGATAGTCGGTGTGAGGCGAGGGGTGTTGGTTAGTACTCACTCACTCCTTCTTCTTGGCCGTTGTAGTAGGGGTAGGTTTCACCTAGACGCGGCGAATTCAGTCTAGGCTGGACCGGAGATTCCACAAGTATTCTTCGTTGGTCCAAAAGTTGAGGTTCTTCCAGCCTAGTTGCACTTCGGTACTGGTCAGATACTCTTTTACCACAGGGTGACACATAGGATGTATGCGGATACAAGGTGGGAAGAAAATTACCAGAACAGTAGCAGGCGCGACTGTCTTACGTCTAAGTTCGGCGGCGCAGTCCCGTTCCACCTGCCTCTCCTGCGTATAACGTGGTAGTAGGATCCACAGTTTGAGAGCAGAGAGAGCGAGGAATTGTTCGCTACATTTTCTACCACTCCTCCTCTCGTGAGGCATAGGGCAAACAGTTCGACAGCCTATGTGATGCACTTAAACAGGAAAGTCTCTACTGGTTGTGCGTTTGCACTAGGTTGAACGGCAAAACTTTGGGTTACGGTCATCACTCACTTGTGCCAGTGGTGAGAAATAACCTGAGTCTGTCGCCCCTCCCTAAGCGAAGGTGTTTCTAGTGGTGTGGCATCGCTGTTTCTCTCCCACGAGCACTGACGTAGTGCTAATGTGTGACAGGGAAGAAACAGGTAGCCGTCTAATATGTATGTCTTCTGGTGTGCAGACACCTGAAAGTGTTCCACAGCCAAGCTAACTTGGTTTAAACAAATTTCCCGGTTCCTGCTGGCAGTGCACGGCTGTACCACTGTACGTCAAACAGAAAATATTTATCGAATTGCAATATAGACATTTGACACCTCAAGGTTCCATAATTGTCTATGGTTGACAGCCCACTAAAGTAGGTAGCTTACCACAGTGACAGTACTGGCTACCATAAGTGCATCACGTAAAGACACTCACCACAGTGCCATTGATAAGTTGAAGATAGAGACTTCCACGTAGCAATGACATCGTTAGCTTTTTCTATTTTTAATAATTCTTCATCATGTAAATATGACTTGATGTGTATGTAAACCTCTAAACGTTACTATATGTTTTTACAGTTTACTTGTGAAGGTCACCTACATGAAGAATGTGGTCATTTAGGACTGTATTTTCCGCACTTGTTGAAGTTGACATTTCTTGGGTACTTACCTGAACACTTTCAACGAAGACACACAGTGAACACATTAGCTGTTAGATCTATATGATAAAATGGACTCCCGCCAGTGATAGGTAGGTTAGTTTTTTTCTCTCATCAATTAAATCTGACTTGTGTAGGTACACAAGTATATGTTTTGAAAGGGTCGTATGTGAAGAAAATGTACCAAGAAGAATTCTTTTAAATGTGCTTACATATTCAAGTCTTAAATTACTCATATGTTTTTAACTTGTATATGTTTGCAATATCTGTGCAGTAACTAAGTAACAAACCAAAGACTAAGTCAGATATTTTAACTTCCATTTTTTATCCAGTGTTTATGTATGTAGTAAGTGACCAATGTGCGCACAATTTGCTGCGTTATTCATGCATGTAGTGTACTCGCATATTCGTTCAGCTGGTCCAGTTAAAAGGCCAGTGGTTGTCCACCTAGTACCATGTCACATGTAACTATTTAGCTTGCTGACAGACACAAATTTTCCCCGGAAAGATTTTCCTTTTCTTTCTTAAATTACTGCAGAAAGCTCCAGGATAGTAGTGACGTTTCTCTGCATTCCGTGAGTCAGGCTTGTACATATTTTGATTGTTTTTACTTTTATTCCCCTTGTTTTGTTGTGCCATTGTTGTAAATAATATTTCTTTCAAGTTTGGATATATCCTGCCCTTGTCGTATCCACCAGCAATGAGCTAGATTTTGTCAATAGCACGTGTTAAAATGTAGGCCGGTGGGACACCCGACATACGCGGCTTCCTAACCCAGTAATCTTTACTACAAAGGGGGAATACACATTTCTCCACATCAGCGAAGCCACATCACAAGGACGAGGGACAGAGAAGGACGTCCGCCCGAAAGAGAGAGAGACCCAAGTTCGCCGGCCGGCCGCCACCACCACTTCACGTGTCACACGTTTTGCTTCACCAGCCGAGCGACCGGAGCGTACAGAACACGCACCGCTACAACGGTCAAGCCACAAAAACTTAAGGTTCCCGCCTACCTAACTGGAACATTTTTTTCGTGCTATCAACCTTACCACATCTACCGACATCTACCCAGGCCTTCTAGACCTTCCAGAGAGAGGGTCTACGCCTTTCTCCACCACCTGTTCCACAGTGAGTCTTCATCAGAATTTTGGGGAGGGGGGGGGGGGGGCGAATTCACACAAAGAGAATTTTCCAGATGAATTCTCGGCCTCCTACTCTACCAGGCAACAGGATCTTACGAGCGGATTCTCTTCACCTGAAGGCTATGCAACCTGGCCGGCATGTCACCTCCCCCCTCCCATTTCTATGCGCTGAGACTCTTCAAGGCGCTCGCCGCCGGGCAAGGCCGAGTGCCACCGCCGAGGTACGAAGCAGAAACGCTGACCAGCCAGGATGCTCACCCTCCGCACAGGCAGCCTACAAACTTCACCTATGTAAGACAGGATGCTGCCGGCCTCGGGCTGTTTCTTCTTTGCAAACTCTCTCGTAACATCCCAGAGCTTTAATTCAGTACCGGGGCCTCCGGGAACTTCGGAAGCTACGAGCACGCCCCCCAGTGACTACTCACCACGCGTCAGTACCTATAGAACACGTACACATATACTTAACTTCACCTTGTCTCCTCCAGACACCCTTTTCTTAGCCAGTTTAACTTTAAATATTTTCGCATCCGTCTAGAACCAGTTACTCCCCTATTTCACTAGAACTAGGTCGACTACACCTGGAATCTTAGTTACCTTCAGCTCTCCACTGTCTGATAAGAGGTAGCACAAGGTCATGTGTTTATTATATCTCCAATAAACACCCTTTGTTTACTACCCTTATGCTTTTCATTTACAGGGTACTTTCTGTGTGATGGTCAGGAACATAATATGACGTGCACCGACAACAAGAACCCTGAGTACTGACATCCCCATTAGACCGCTACCTGTTTCTTCCCAACCCCGAGCACTAAGTCAGTGTTGGTGGGGAGAAACAGCAACGCCCCAACCACTAGGAAAACCTTCGTGCAGGGAGGGCCTACAAGCTCAGTTTATCTCTCACTTTGAGCACTAGGTTAGTGCTGAATTAACCTTAGCCTGGGGGTTCCCCCCCAATTCGGTGCGAACGCACAACCAGTAGAGACTTGGTGGCCAACACGGCTTCACGTCCCTGATCAGTCCGCATGCGCGGGGTATCAGTGGGGACTTCTATTAAGCTCGTACCGGCAAGTCTCTATTGGACTACACTTCAGTTACTGTTCCTGTTTAAGTGCACTGTGTAGGCTGTCAGACCGGTGTGCCCTATGCCATACAAGGTGAGGAGTGGCAAGAGGCGTAGAGAGCAATAACTGGCTCACACTGCTATCAAACCATGGATAGTTGTACATCATCATACACAGGATAGGCAGTCTGAACTGGACCGCGCCGCCGAACTTAGACAACAAGCAGTAGCATCTGCTTCGGTAACGGTAATCATCTTCTCACCATGCATTCACATTCACCCTTCGTGCCACCCGGTGGTAAGTGGGTTGCTAAACCAAACAGAGACCAGATACGTCTGGGCGAACCTCAACTTCTGGAGGTGTGAAGCCAGTGACTGGAATCACTGCTTCGGGGTCGACCAAGTCGAGGGTGAGACCCTCTTCAAACGCAACACCTACCATGACTGAATAAGCAAGCAATCGCCAACACCCCTCACCTCATACTGTAGAACTAGAGTAAACCACCCCACTTTTGGTCTATCGGAAAAATCCTCGACATACGTGTCAGTCAGAGTTAACTGTCACGCATCATAATTAAACTGCTAATTAAAATATGTATAGAGGAGACAAAGTGAAGTTGAATGCATTTGTTCGTGTTCGTTGGTCGTCGAGACGTAGTAAGTAGCCGCTGGGGCGTACTTGAAGTTTCCAAGAATTCCGGAGGTCGCAGCACTAAGTCGGTGCTGGATGTCACGAGAGAGGATGCATAAGAATTACTCCCGAGCTCGGCAGAATTGTGACTTCTATAGTGGTAGCTTGTAGGCTGCCGGTGCGGGGAGGGTGTGACGTCCTTCTGCTTTAGTTGGCGTGGGAATACTCTGTTCAGCATTTCTGCTTGGTGCATCGTCTGTAGTGCCCGGCCTTGCCCGATGTGTAGGCAACTTGTCGGCTCTCAGCTGGGGTAGGAGGGTGGCATGCCTGCCAGATTACGTATCCTTCAGACAAAGAGAATTTGTTCATAAGTTCCTGTGGCCTGTAGGGTAAGCAACATGTCACATCTGTAGCAGTGGAAATATGTACTGAGATGATGAGACTTAATCATATTAGATTAGTTGTATTCAGCGGCACACGCCAATTCACAACCCCCTCTCCCCCCAACCACTGTTGCGAGACTCATTGTGGAATAGGTGGTGGACAAAGGTGTAGGTCCCCTCTCTGGAAGATGTAGAAGGTCAGGGTAGTCGTTGGTAGATGTGATGAGGCTGCTAGCATGTAAAAGAATTTTTCAGACAGGTAGACGGGACCCTCAATTAGAGGTGGCTTGACCGCTGTAGCGGCGCGTGTTCTGTGTGCTCTGGGCGCCCGGCTGGTGAAGCGAGTGTGAGACGTGGAGTGGTGTTGGCCGGCCGGCGACCTTGATTTCTTTCTCCCTCTAGTGGGCGGGCGTCCTCTGCCCCTCGCCCTGGTGATGCGGCTTTGCTTATGTGGCGAGAGTGTGTATTTCCCCCCGTGTAGCAAAGATTACTGGGTTAGGAAGCCGCATGTGTCAGGTGTCCCACCGTCCTACATTTTTACGCATTCCATTGACGAAAACCAGCATAGCTCTGGTGGATATTACAATAGAATTGTACTTTATAAACCTGATAAAGATTATATATAACAATGGCACGTCAAAATGAGGGAATTAAAAATAATGAGACTTAAACAGTATGTAGAAGCCTTACTCTCGGAAGGCGGGGAAACGACACTACTATCCTGGAGCTTGCTGCAGTGAGTTAAGAAAGAAAAGGGGAAATCTCTCCAGGGAACCTTTGTGTCTGTCAGCAAGCTAAATAGTTACATGTGACAGTATCTGGCTTCGGGTGGCTTTCCGTATCTGTCCGCGTATATATTCGGCCCAGTACAGGTTCTCAGTTGCCTATGATGTGGTACGGCCCATCCCATTTGTCAGCAAGGCCAGTGCTGAATTGGTTGCTGGCCTTGTTTAGAGGATAACTTAGCAGAAGGACGGCTTCCCCTAAGTTAAACTCTTTTACCCATGTTTTCAGTTGGGGGTATTTCTTAGAAATGTAGGCAGCCTGGGCTTCTGTGTGTGTTTGGTGCAGGCCAGCGCTGCTAGCCAGATATCCTCAGGTTGAGGCATATCAGTGGGCTCGCTTTCCCACTGCCAGTCGCCTGGTTGGCACAATGTCTGTTCCAGGAGTAGAACACTCGGACTGGTGTCGAAGGCCTTGTTGGTACGGCGTCGAAGGGCAAACAGTATGGTAAGGATGTGCTTATTCCAGTGCGTGTGATCATTTCCCACACTGATATGGAGGCACTTCTTGATCTCCTGGTTCCTCCATTCAGTGGGGTTGGCTTGGGGATGGAAGGGAGGGGTAGTCCAGGTCTCTACCCCCACTCTTGACAAGCGGTTTGCCATTGACGGCTCGTAAACTATGTGCCATTGTCTGTTAGTGTCGGTTTCTGATAACCCCATAGTGCGAAAATCTCAGTTTTCATTTTCCGCACGTTTGGGGTTGTTTCTTGGCTGGGTAGAGGAAATGGTTCTATGCATCTTGAAAATTGATCTGTGACCACAAGTAGGTAGTGGTTTCCTTTCGTACTACTTGGATATGGGCCCATCAGATCAGCGGCGATGTGGGTTTAGGCCATCTTGGGTTTCCGTGGTTTTGCGGTGGGAGGAGGAACCGGGTAGACTTGGCCACGGCAGCAGGTGTCGCAGTTTCTGACGTACTGCCGGACATCACAGCTTATCGCATCCCAATTGTAACAGATTTTAATATCCAGCAGGGTTTCTCTAGTACCCGGGTGACCAGCTTGGGGATGGTCTTGATGGTGCTGGCATATATCAGCGTGTAGTTGCGGTGGAACCCTGATCTTCCATTGAGTCAGCTGCCTGCTACTCGTCTACACATCATCATCCCGTAGTGCAAAGCGTTGGGGCTCTTCCCGTAGGAGGTATTGGATGTCGGAGTCCTTCTGCTTCCTCAAGGTTATTTGTTGGAGGGTTATTTGAAGTTGAAGAAGTCGGATTTGTTCTTCAGGATTTATTTCAATGTGAGGTGGGTGAGACATTTTCTCTTCTTCTCCTTCCTCAGCCTTCTCCTCCAATGTCGGAGAACAAGACAGGGCATCTAGCAGATTGTTCATCTTACCTGGGCAATGTTGGATCCTGAAGTAGAACTCAGTAAGAAATATGTCCCACCAGCTGAGCGTGGACTTCGAATTCTGGGACTCGTGTAGCCATTGGATGGCTTTAGAGTCTGTCTGTAGAATGAAGTGTTGTCCTTCGAGATAATACCTGTATTTTGTCATGGTCCAGATAACGGCCAGACACTTCTCCTCATTGATGTGGTAGTGCTGCTCGGTCTCGTTTAAGAGAGTGGATATATATGCTGTTACATAGGATTGTCCTTCTACGTCTTGCTGGTATAATACTGCGCCTAGGCCGTTCTGACACACTTCCATTTGTAGTATTAAGGGCTTGTCTCCGTGTGGTCGGTGGAGTTTGTGGATATTCTGGAAGCTATTCTTCAAGTCTGAAAATGCTTGTTGTTCCGGGCCCCATCGCCAACGGGTGTCTTTCTCAAGGAGTGGATGTAGCGTTGCCATATATTTATAAATTTTTTGGAACAAAGTCTTGTAGCCAATTAAATAGACCCAGGTACCGTTGTAGAATTCACTTTTTTGAAGTTTCTTCCGCTTCTTCTATGGCTCTTATTAAACTTTGTTGTTGGAAGTTTCCCTCGTGTGATATGATGTGTCCCAGATAATCTATTAATGACTTGCCGAAGAAGCTTTTTGACAGCTTGCAAGTCATTCCTTGAAATTCGTGTCTTTCCAATACTTGTGGCAGATGGCCTAGATGTTCCTCCCAGCTATTAGAATATATTATTACATCTTCGAGATAGGCGAAACAGAACTCGCCGATGTAACCTATTTATACTTCCGCACACATTAACCGTTGGAATGTTGCAGGGGCGTTTTTCAAGCCAAAGTGCATGACTCAAAATTGAAGGGTTTCGCCTTCTGGTGTTGTAAAGTCCGTATATTTTTGACTGTCCGGTTGGACCGCAATGTGCCAATATCCAGACTGCATGTCGAGAGTACTGAATATGTTGGCCTTTCAAATATCTCGTAGGGTATGAGACAAGTCTATATCTGGGGGAGCGATTGGGTGGGTGACTTCACTTAGCGATTTGTAATTTATGCAAAATTGCAATCTCCCATCTTTCTTGGGTACAATGGCCACGTGAGAGTTATATGGGGAATTTAATGACTCCACAATCCCCTGGTCCTTCTGTCGATGACCTGCTCCATGATGAGATCACGGCGGTGGGCTGACACTCAGTAGGGGTGGTTGTAGACTAGAACGTCAGTTGTAGGCCATATTTCATGTTGTATGTAACATGTTTTTCGTAGCAGTTCTCCTTGTCCAAATGCTCGGTCGTGATCATCTAGTACGGCTTTTAGTTGGTGGAACTCTGGTTCTTGGAGCTCGTGGTTAATGCTCATTGGGTTGATGTTCATTGCCGGGATGTCATCTGGGTTTGGATCCTAGGTTACAGTGATCCGGTTGGTTTCTCCCAGGTAGGCTCTTCATTGTCAGTGATCTAGAATGTATTAATGGCATGAGCCATGGGCACCCTAGTATTACTGATTCGGAAATTGTTGGTGACACAATAAATTTCATCGGTGTAGTAATACATGGAATTTTTATGTTCATGGTAATTTGTCCGGTTGCGTTCAGGGTGGAGTCAGGTTGCTCTATTCTTACTATTTTGGTTTGCAGTCTTAGTTCGGCGAGCTCGTTTGGTGCTAACAAATTCCTCCTGATAAAATTCCTGATAGTTTCTGAGTCAAGTAAGGTGAGTACCCAGTCGTTATTGATCTCCACCTCTATTTGTGGGGCTATGGGAATTGGTACTTCCTCACTTAATCCCTTGAGGATGGGCTCTTGTAAACCCAGGGTGGTGGCCCACTTCATACCCTGGTGTCTGCGTTTCCCGGCTTGGTTCCGGGAGTTGGGGCTTCAGCTGGTCGTGTTGGGATATTTGACTGCGTTTTGTGAACTCAGCTTGGTGGAATGGCAGACCCCTCTGGTTCCGAGGGCAGTCCTTGTTCCAGTGGTTCTCTGGACAGAACTAGCATTTGTGTACGAATGCCATGTGAGGGGTTGATGTTGGTGCGCCTTTAAGGGACGCATGCGGTGTTGCCCGTACCTCAGGGACCTTGGTGGATACTTGTTTTTCGAGACTTGCATGTGCTACAAAGTTTTGCTCAGCTTCTCAGGCTCAATCAACAAATTCATCCAAGGTAGTGGGTCTAGCCATCAGGAGTACATTCCTGAGATTTGGCAGTAACTTTTGACCGATGGAACGATAGGAGGTAGCTTCATTGACTCCGGGAAACGCACGTTAAAACATTTGTTCCTTGTTTTGTATGAAGATTTCCGCTTGTTCGTTGAGTACCTGATGCGGCTATAAAACTCCATAATTAGTCTAGTCAACACCTCCTTGCCAGTGAATTCCGTCGCTATCCGGTTACGGAACTGCTTCCTGTCCGTTAAGAATTCTGCGTATCTCTCCCACCATGTGAGGGCGTGGCCCTTAAATGCAGTTTGACCCTATCGACCCATTGTTTCAATGACACGTCCATTTCTTTGAATTCTTTTTCACATTCCTGCGTGAATGCTACTGGATTTTTGAGTGGGCGACCTGCAAAGTCGATTACTTGAGTGTTGTCTTCTCTATCGGTTGCTGGATGGCCAGGTGCCATTCTCGTTATATATATTCGAGATAGCTTGGATCTGCGGGAGTGAGAGATGTGCTTTCTTTGGCATCTCTCCCATTGGTAGGCTATCTCGGGCATAGATACGTGTTCGTCGGGCCATCCTATACATGGGTGGTGATAGGGTTCACTGCACGTCGTACATCTGATGCGGTTTATGCCTCGGCCGAGACACCTAATTTCATTGCAGAAACTCATAGGTTGTTGGCGGCAAGCGGTATAGCGTCTAATCCGTCTCTATCACGGGACTCTTCAGGCCAGCGTATGCAGGCATAATGATAAGAGTTTCGTACAGTAGGTGCATTCTATTTTTAGTGTGGCTTGGCTACACTGTATGTCGGATGAGTCGTGCTCGTTATTGAGGTTTTTGCCGGTGGCGGCATTCACGTCAGCATCTGACATGGTAGCTGTTAAAGGTGCCACGGGGTGTTTTGGGGACTCCCCGAAGTCCACTTGATTAATCGTTTCGACTCTTGTTTCTCAGGGTATGGTTGGTTTAGTTCATGCTGTTTACTGCGCACAGCTATTTGACTGATGCCCCACGTTGGGTGCCAGAAAATCTCTTGACGCTTGACTGATTAGACTGACTTAGCATGTTGGTCGAGTATTTTGTCGGCTAGAACAAAAGCAGGGTAGTTTGGTTTAGATAGTTGGTGTGAGGCGAGGGGTGTTGGTTAGTACTTAATCACTACTTTTTCTTGTGCATTGTATTAGGGGTAGGTTTCACCTAGATGCAACAAATTCAGTCTAAGCCGGACTGGAGATTCTACACGTGCGCTTCGTTGGTCCAAAGTTGAGGTTGTCTCAGCCTTGTCGCACTTCGGTTCCGTTCTGAAATCCTATTACCACAGGTTGACATGTATAATGTATGCGAATACAAGGTGGGAAGTAAATGACCAGAACCTGACGTCTTAAGTTCGGCGGTGCGGTCTCATTCTACCTGCTTCTCCTGCGTATGACGTGGTAATGTGATCCACGGTTTGAGAGCAGAGTGAGTGAGGAATTGTTTGCTATGTTTTCTACCACTCCTTATCTTATGAGGCATAGGGCAAACAGTTCGACAGCTTACGTGATGCACTTTGACAGGAAGGTATGACAGTGTAACTCATAGTGACTTGACGGCACAAGCCCAATGAGAGTCCCCACTGATCCCCCACAATATGTGGGCTGGTCAGGGTCGTGGAGCCGTGGGGATCGCCAAGTTTCTACTGGTTGTGCGTTTGCACTAGGTTGAACGGCAAAACTTCAGTCTACAGTCACCGCACACTGACTTAGTGCCAATGGTGAGAAATAACCTGAGTCTGTTGCCCCTCCTTATGCGAAGGTGTTTCTCGTGGTGTGGCGTTGCGGTTTCTCCCCCACGAGCACTGAGTTAGTGCTAATGTGTGACAGGGAAAAAACAGGTATAGTTGATTCCTGATAAATTCAGCCTTTTCTGAAGCCCTGCTAAATATCTACTTTTGGTTTTTGATTACGTATCCTTCCGCTACACGTAAACATAAACACTGCCATGTGAATTTTTCTTTTATAATTGTCAAATGCATTGGTTGCTGTTTACAGCTGTTCAAAGAAAGCTGTCATATTTCCTACGAATGTTCACAATTTTGGCCTATAACAATATTTAGTTCGGCTTCATGACTATTTGTTACACACAATATAGAACGTTACACATAATACACATTCATATTTAGTCACGATGGGGTTTTTTACAACTGTGGCGGATACAACAGTTATATTTACCCTGTTATTAATATTTACCCAGTTATTAATATGTGTTGGGTTATTTCGTTGATAGGATGGCCTTATTTGGAATTAAAATTAAAATGAAGAAACAGCGAGTCCAACAAGATGACACAGGAAATTCAAGCACACAACTCGTGTCACATATTAATTGTTTGAAGGATCGACAAACGTAAAAGATAGTGGTGAACATGTAAACATTTAGGCCTACCGTAATGTTTATTCTGCTAATATTTACATGCATTAATACTTGGTTTTTAGGTTTATTTTATTATTTATTTAAATTTGTCTGGTTTGGCTTAGTATTTTATAGGGGGTGTGTCAGACATTCAAATCACAGGAACGTAATCTCGTTACACAATTGTGTTTCAAACACCTAGCACATATGTACAACATTGTGATAAATGTACAGAACTGTCCATAAATACTTAACTTTGTCATAAAAACAGTTCATAGTTAAAAAGTATAAATATTACACATAAAATATTTGAAAAGACTCAGGGCCAGCCAAACGACCACCATGTATCAACGCCCACGCTATTTCACATGCTGCGAATAACGAAACATATGTTAACAGTATATTTATTACTGTAGTGGGAAAAAAATATTTATCACAACATTGTAACTTGCCTAGGAAGTTAAAAATACACCAGTACGAACTTGACGCTTCGTTCAGAAACACGCAGTGTCATTGACATGTCGCCACATCACTGCCAGTCGTAAGGCACTGGGTATAATCGCCCGCAATGTTGGGATAAGTGCAAGTCTAGGGGAACGGTGATCAAATTCTAGATTCTTCCTTCCACACCACGTCTGCCAACCTGCTGGATTTCTAAGCATAGTGTCATCGCATCACATCTAAATAACATATAATATGTATTTAAACAATAAAATCTTGTTTCAGTTGTAAATTACAATTTCAAACATCATTATTGTTGCTGTAATTAGTATGCAATGTGCCCAGGCTGTATAAACTTCCCAAGAGAGAGAAGAAAAAACGAGAGAGCGACATGCTGTGCTTCACTTATTGAACCTTGGACGGGAAAAAAAAACGCGCTCTCTCTCTCGCTAGAGTCTAGGCGCTGTAATTTGCGCTGATATTTTTAACTGCAGCAATGAAATGGTTTCAGTCAGTGCTACTTAGCAATACAAATATATCAATTTGTAACGTTTAATTTACAAATAGTATACATAAAAACAAGGTTAAAAAATATTGTTACTGTGAACTATTTCTTACCGGCCGTTGCAACATGTCGCAGCTCTCGATATTGTTAATTCGTATTTAATACAAACTGGATATTACAAGTTATAGAAGATACTAAGTAGATTATTAATCTATTCAAGAACACAGTACTGTAACGTTAATCACAGGGTTATATAATTTTGGAATGCAAGTGATTGAACACAACAGGTTGACATGTTATGCCTAGGGTGATTTTTCAAAGGTTCTATTCCAAAAAACAGAAGAAAGCGTGAATGGACTATAGCCATCTAATATGTATGTCTTCTGACATGCTGACACCTGAAAGTGTTCCACGGTCAGGCTAACTCGGTTTAAACAAATTTCCCTATTCCTGTTGGCAGTGCACGGCGTATTCTGTCTCCAAACGTTAATGCAAACAAATACCCTGGAAATGACAAACAGAAAGGTAGAGAACAATAAGTGTTAATTAAATATTCAATAAACACGTGACCCTTGCTACCTCCTATAAGAACATGGAGGGATGAAGGTAACAGCGGATCCAGGTTTAGGCTACCTGGTTCTAAGTTGAAAAGGGGAATAGCTGGTTCTAGACAAATACAAATTAATTAAAGTTAAACTGCTAAGTAAAATGTGTATAGAGGAGATGAAGTGAAGTTCAATGTGTATGTTCGTGTTTGTTGGTCGTTGAGACGTAGTAAGTAGCCACTGGGGCGTACTTGAAGTTTCCAAGATCTCCGGAGGTTGCAGCACTGAGCCAGTGCTGGATGTCGCGAGAGAGGATGCGTAAGAATGACTCCCTCTGCCGGCAGTGTCCGGACTTATACAGTGGAAGCTTGTTGGCTGCCGGCGCGGGGTGCGGGGAGGGCTTGAAATCCCTGTGTCCTGGCTGGCATGGTAAAGTTAACTCTGGTCAGTGTTTATGCTTTGTGTCTCGTCTGTGGCGCTCGGCCTTACCCTAGGTCTGGACAGCTTTTTGGCTCTCTGCGCGCGCGGGAAAGGGGGGTGGGTGCATGCCGGGTTGCGTATCCTTCGGGTGAAGAAGAGAATTTGTCCATAAGTTTCTGTTGCCTGTAGGGTAGGCAACGTGTCATTCACATCTGTAGTAGTGGAAGTATGTACTCAGGGGATGAGTCGTAATCATATTAGATGAGTTGTATAAGCAGCACACGTTAATCTTCTGGTTGTCTAGACATTTGGATTTTTGTTCCGCGGGGGGGGGGGTGCGCTGTTGCCTTGCATTTATACCCTGGACTGAGTGGGTCAGCGCAGCCTATTTATTTAACATTGTGTGCGGCGAAGCTCTGGCCGTTACACTATCCCCTTGGTTGGAGATGCAGCCGTCTTTGCTGCTGCAGTGGAAGTAGAGTGTTGTAGGCATCCTGGAGGGAGGTCTGAGGTAGCAGGAAGGCCGAGGAGCTCGTACTCAGCGTAGAGAGGCATAGTAGTGAAGGGTGGCATGCGCGAACTGACTGAAGGACAGTATCTAGAACTTAAGGCTAAATTTGAGACTCTGTTGTACAATTGAAACAGTATTATTTAGAATATAGGTAAGCAAAGATTATGAATCATACATATTTATGTTATTATATTTGGCAAGGAAGGTAGTAACGAGACTTTAATAATTATAACATGTGGTATGAGATATATATTTTACCATGGTTTTGTTAATTAGTATAAATGAGGTTGTAATAAATACAATGGGTTTCGTCGACCAATAGATAGTAATACCTATGCACGTTGTGTAGCTTGACCACAGGAGAGAAGGACGTATGTTGAGTATCATATTAAAGCTCTAAACAATAACATCCCCTGTGACTAGGCGTTGGTCATGGGTAAAGGGAGAGTTGAAAAGTGTGCGCGTGTGGTACTAAATTTGTTGTACAACGTGCTAGGCGAGAAAATTTTGTTTGAAGAAAGTACAATTCTGCAAGTTGGAATGCCTGATGGCTTAGTTATCTTAATGGTTTTCTGAGATAAAGTTTAATAAAAACAAAGGTACATATACTTATATTTGTACTTATATTGATATAAAATTAAAGGCATTATTAGAAAATGATTAAGACATTACTCATATACATGAAAAGTTATTTCTGTCTACACAGTTGATAGCACTGTAAAAGTTTGCCTTCTTTTGTCAGAGTTGGCACATTGGGAAAACACGTAGTTGGCAAAGTTCACATCCGCTGTGCGGTATGATTATTATCGTTTTACACTTCGAGTTTCATGCTTGCAACAGTGTACGATTAAAGTTTCACATATCCTTGAGAAGTAATGGATTTACATAATATGTTAGTAGCGTTGCGTTATAAGAATGGAAATGCTTGGTTAATGTGATGTATACTATAGGTAGTGCCATATGGTGCAGTTCATTTATATGTGCTAGGTTAATGTCGCGTTTAACAAGTAACTACTACACTTTTTCTAAAACAAAATACCCTAATGGTAGAACAGTAAAGGAACCATGAGATCTTGACATTAATTTTATATATTTACCATTTTACCGGAGGAAGTGTATGGTTAGTTAGTAGAGATGCGTACTCATATTGTCTTTGATGCAAATAACACAATGCCCTTAGGGCACTTAAGCAATTAGAAGGTAATATACATTAAAGTGATTGCCAATGTAATGACGTCGTGTTCAACATATAGTAACACTGCTGAAAAATGTCGTTCATAGTAAGTATGATGATAGTAAGTAAGATGAAATACTTTGTATTTTGTTTATTGTATGTGTGCACTGCTTTGGATTTGTAATACTGATTAACATATATATATATATATATATATATATATATATATATAAATTTGTCTTATTATTAGTTTTTTCCTTAAAATACACAAAAATGTTGGCCATGTTGGTTATTTTTGTATCGTGATTACTAATAATAACAATATTCTTACCGTGGAGATATATACTATCTGCACCTCTATTACATATGAAGTTAGTATTTACACTGTTGTATGCCTTAGGCTGCTCTCATAGGTCTAACACACTGTTCTTTTTACTTTTCTCTTACCCAACTAATTAAGGAAAAATAATTCCAAGTTTTGATTTTTACAAGCTTAGTATTCACTGAGAGCTATAGTTAGAGTTGGAAACTGTGTTTAAATTGAACTTTTTATATATATATATATATATATATATATAAAATACAATAAGGTGGGTCTATGGTGCCCATTACATAATTTCTAAAATAAATTCAATATACATCTCATCAATTGTATTGTACAGGAGGCACTCACCTCAAGATATGTAACATTACTCTATACCTATAATTATCCTAAAAGGTCTGTGCTACTGGTCCTTTCCTCTGGGCCTGAAAGCTGTCTGAGATAAGTTAATGTTACTGAACGACAGATGGTGTGATACCATGATTATTAAAACTTAATTGCATTGACTCTAAGACTTGTTACAGTTCACTTATTCAAGGCCGTAAGTAAAAGGCCTAATCTAATATAGAGTTTGACTCAATTTTTTGCCTGTGGCTGGGAAACCATATGATTATAGTACTTAAGCCTTGGTGTTGACCCTTGACATAAGGATCGATACATGAACAAGCTTAATGTACTGTAGTGCCGCGGGTACTTCGCCAGTTTTCCAGTTCAGAGAGAGAACATTTTAATGAAGTATTTTCGCAACTATCAAGCTTTGCGGGCCTGCAGCAGGAAGCTGTATCCAAGCTGTATCCTGATACAACCTGCTGTGATTTCAGCACCACGTGACTGTGATTGCTAACCACTTTTGATGAGAAATACATCCTGTTTTTCACTATATTTTAGTACCATGACTCCTGGAATCACGCGCTGCATCACACATTATTTTCCCGTCACATGATTTCGATATCACATTTTGGGACAGTGTGCAAAGTTCCTGTTCATTGGCTGATGCCCTAACCTTGCTCTCTCATTGGTTGGCGATGCTTCTCACCCTGACTTCTCATTGGTGAGGGACTGCTGATGTGCTGACTTCTTGGTGGAAGGAGTCGTCTCCCCACTACACTCGTGTTACTTTTTTATGCCATTCATGGCTTGAGGATGCGGACTTCAGTAGAGGATGCCAGAGACTGCACATCACCGCCTGGGACAACCTGCCTGAGCTGCGCTGAGACTCCACCTTCCTTCATCACAGTGGCTCTAATATGTTTTTGCTTCCAGTCTAGTTTTTATTTGGTTTTATATTGACATATCCCATATCAACTTCCGCCACATCGCTAAGTAAGTAGATGTATAAGTGCAAGTGTAGATGTTTCAGTGTTTGATTTTATTAAATGTGTTTAATTGATTTAAATTATTTCTTTTTGAGTGTTTGTGCTCAGCCCTAAACTGCCTTAGATTGTTTCTTTTTGAGTGTGTGTGCTCTGCCCATGACCGCTCTGGCATTACAAACTGGTGACAGCCATTTGGATAGTTACTCCAGATGGCTGTAACTGAACCCACTTCAAAGGGTTATAGGTTGTAGATGATATGGGATAGGTGTTAGTTGAAAACAGTATTATTTTATTTGCACATTGTGTTATGAATGTAAATTGTGAAGTAATTGAGCTTAGCAGTGTTGATGAGTGGGACTTTTTAACATGTCCTGAAGCGATCAGGATCGTGCACATTTCACTTGACGAATCTAATACGATAGGTCTTGAAAGAGGAGATTTGTAAGATTATAACGAACACTTTACTGCAGGAAAGCATAACACTTTAATGTGGAGTATGTCCACGGATCTACTGGTAGTGTTGATTGTCATGTACGTTTTGAAGATATAACACTGCACACTTAGGTAGAGTTGAATTTTGCAGAAATTATCTGGATTCAGCCCCACTTCTTTGCTATACTTTGCAAAAGCAATAAAGCGTTATGCTAAGACGCTTATTATTTTTTCAGAGGCAAGAAGGGAAGGTGGTAGAGTTTACTGTTTTGACAATCTACGTAGTTTTAACCAGTAATACTGAGGCACTGAAGGGTTTAGAAGAGTATTCATATAAATTGATACAGAAATTTTTCCAAAAGCACACATCTTTTGATTTGCCATTTCGTGCTAAGTTGAGTGCATTAACTACAAGTTCAGGACTGGAAATAGCTTTTGAGGGATAATCAAAGCGATCTTTTCTGACTCCAGCTTATAAAGTATACGAGTATTAAAATTGTTCTGGATGGGTAGTGTTGGAAATTGAAATTTTTATGGTTAAGGGGTTCATACCTCAAGATCATGTTATCCAGAATTTGAGATAGAAAGGCTTGACGTAGTTGCAAATACAGAGCCTTCGACTTCGCAAGACGCGAACGTAAAACGCGATCAAGCGACTACTATTTCTTAACGTATGGAACATATTGCAATTCCTAGGAGAGGAAATTTGAATACGATCCGTGGAACTAAACCTACAAGTAGTAGTACGCATTATGATACTCCAAAGAAACGGTCTCACAAATGTAAGACTTGGATCCCTCTTTTGAAATTAAATAAAAAAAAATTAATAAGTTATAATAGCACTTTTCTGGTTGTCATGGAGGACGAAAGATGTTGTCAACTAGCCCACGCTATACCAACACAAGCTCAAGTACCAGCTCAAGTTAAAAATTTGCAGTTATTTCATTAGTAGAAAAATTGACTTTCGTAAAAGGCTTGTTACCGGTACACAACTTTCCAGAAAGTGTACAAAGCACAGCAAGCCTAGGAAATCTTTCAGATATGGACAAAGTGAAATTAACGAAAATGAAATTGGTAGGTTTAGCATCTCATTTTGTTGTAACATGTTCTAGATTAAGAGGGGCCATAACATTTAAAATGTTGAAGGATAAGTTGAATGACAGATTCAAGGAAAATCAGCTGTTACAATTTCATTATTACATGCTGCATAATGTTAGGCAGAAACATAATGAGGATGTGTAGACATTGGTAGATAGGTGTCGTAAATTATGTGAGAAAACAGTTCAGCATTTAGATGAGCCTGAGAAACAGAAAATTTTCAATCAGGAAGCTGAAAATAGGTTATTAGCAGCTTTCACTGGTGGGTTACAAGGTAACGTAGATCAACAGTTGAGATGTAAGATACCACAAACCACGTACGAAGCTGAGCGCATGGCTATAACGTTAAGAGGTTACAGACACACATCTGGAACGAAAAACTAAATTTGGGGATCCTCAGAGGAGAAAGGTGTATAACATAGTCCCCCAGCAAACAAGTGTAGCACGGGATAATGTGAAAAAAGTATAAATACTTCCATTAACAGAGGTTATAACTAGGGATGTAACAATTCCACTTTTCCTCGATTCTCTATCTCGATGCCGATACCACTCTCGATTCTCGATTCCAAAAATTGTGATTCCTTTTCTTACGGAAAATTGCTTTACTGAACTGAATCGTGTATAGGAGGGTGTGAAATTTAATTATTTAAACAATGCCTACATTAGCAGTAGGCCTATTACTAACACAAATAATATAAAACTTAAACAGTTTCATATGAAATTTAAAAAAGTTCAAAAGAGGCATAGTATGAGGTAATATGAAATATAAATATGTATACACACATATATATCATATATCATGTATATATTTTGTCCACATAGTTTGTTCGAAAATATTCCCAAACCCACTTGCCTAGATGAATGTTCACCAACATATGAAATTATTAAAAAGTGTGTAAGAATGGCACTTATTGGAAAGCAATCATTATATATTTTAAAGCAGTAATTATTTAAAAAGCTCCAATTTTTAAATAAAGTATCATTTTGGTAAATTCAAAAACAATTTTTTTGGAAATGCAAAGAAAAGTAAATAATTATTATTATTTACACATAAATTTTAATTCAAATGAAATTTGACATACATAAACTAGGCAAGCATCATCCACGTAGTGTTATCATCATATAAATTATTTAAAGAAATGTCTTCTCAGGCCAATTCAGGTATGTTTTTGTATTAATTTCTTGTACACTTTACACTCTCGTTTGCCGTTTTCTTTTTACATAAAATGTCCAGATGATAGACATTTTATGGTCTTTTACATCGCCTGCAACATCTTCCATAATTTATGAGACTAGATATTTTATGAAAACACTCAGTTTAATGTATCAATTTTGATATCACTCTTTAATTTCATGCACTCGTGTCTGCGACTCAATGTAAACAAGCTATGTCTCGATCATAGATTACTGCACACATTCTAGTTGTGAGTGTTCACTTTGCACAATTGTTACTAGCGCTTGGAGGCAGTTTGTTGTCAAACTACTGTAGCTTATCACAAATTTATTTATGTAGAAAATTTCTCTATTTCCAAGACCTGCGTGTCTCTGGATTGTTACAGTGATGAAGTAATTTTGTGTGTATTACATGGGATAATAGTTCATTTTTTGTGGAGAAAGCTCATTTCGTAAGATATCGCACATTTGTCGTATTTCGTGTTATTTCACGATTTAATTTGTGTTTCAGTGTGATTTCGTTTTATCGCGATTTACCCGAAATCATGCCTCTAGTCTTAGGTTATGTATTTGTAGTAATTGGTTTTTCATGCTTCGATTTTTTGACTTCCAATTCTCAATTATACGTTTCTTCAAGAATTGCGTGAATCGAGGAATCGTGGAATTGAGTTTAACATCCCTAGTTATAACTCATGTTACCATCGTTCGAGTGATAGCAGTAACAGTAGAAAGAGTTTATCGGAGGAGGCGTTTCTCCCAAGAACATGAGTTGCAGACGAGAACAAGGTAATAACTGTAATATTAGATGTTTTAACTGCGGATGTTTTGGGCATGTGATCTGAGAATGCTGAAGTTTGGGAACCCCACAACGAGCCCAAGTACCTAGGAACGTAGGGCACGGCATTAGAGAAACTAGCGAGAATGTAGGTAATAATCACCCAAACGCGAGGAGCCGAGTGTCAGCCCCAGGCACCACACTGCGGTAATTACAGATGTAGGGGGAAAAGAGACCATAGTATCAGTTCTTGTCGAGGGTCAGTCTCACTTTTTCTTAATTGACAAGGTCCGATATATCTCTCGTTCGACCTAGAATCAGCAGGAATATTATCGATGAATCTCAGTTAGGAGCGAAAGGCATAACTAGAGACTCTCTCCAGATCGCAGGTACCCAATATGTAGAGTTGTGGGTAAATGGTCAGTGTGTTACCCTTATTGGTTCCTTGTGTGCACATCAGAGCCTCCTTTTGAGGGAATACTTGGAACCAATTTTCTCCATTATTATGATTTCAGAATCGACTTGAAAGAACAGACATTGTATCTCAAAAATACAATTGAGTTGGATACATATAATTCAATAACTTTTATAATTGAGGAAGAGCAGCGGAAACAAGCTGAGAGCCTGGTCAACTCTGAACTTGGAGCCATAACAGTGAATAGTAGTCATTATAATGAAGTGAAAATGATACAGCACACGATTCTGCCACCAAAATTGGAGACAGTGATAGATGTTGCTTTGCACACGGCGGGTTGGGACGCTGAGTCGATATTGCTTCTTATTGAACCAACATTGACAAATGTACCGGGCATCCATGTGGCAAGGGCAATATGTGACTTAATTCTTACCGTTAAGAGCCTCCCAGAGAACGAGGTGTATTGTAAGAACAGTACGGTTAGAAATTCTATACGGATATGTAACAGATTCAATGAGACGAATCTGGAGGATGGGGTGAAAGAGATTCAGGGTACGTGTGTAGATGAAAATAAGGCATTTATGAGGGTGAATGACCAGTGTGATATCCCCTTTGTTTTGGGTCAAAGGAATGTGTTCCAGTGTTTCGTTCCTCATCGCAATCACGTGAAAGGAGGCAAGAGGACATGGAGTCCTAGTCACGTGGAAGATGCAGGAGAGACATGTGAAGTTGGAGGTTATGTCGAAAGTACTACTGACTGGGTAGGTCAAGCTGAGGGTTGAAGGAAACCTCACAGTTAAGGTTTAAGGAAACCTCACAGAGTGTTAGTAAAATCGATAAGGGCAGTTACAAAAATTGTGAACATTACTAATGAGACGCTCGTCGTATCAAAGGGTACAGTAATAGGATTTGCCACACTTGTCAGCAACGTTGCTGGAGTACTATACGTAAATATCGTACCCCAAATATCCAAGAGAAATTGTATAAGTCTTGGGTCGGAACAAATTGATTTAGTGTCACCACAAATAGAACCGTGGGAGAAAATCCTCACAGATGTACCTCGAAACAAAGATAAAAAGTGTTCACTTCCACGCTCCCAAGCAGTAATTCCCTTGAGTTGTGTTACCCATAAAGTGAGTGAATTAGTTAGCGAGGTCACAGAACGGGACAGATTTTGTCGCTGTGTCCCCAAAATCCGCCGAGATAGTGTTATGCCGAGCTGAGGCAGTTCCGATTCGAAATTAAAACCATGAGTCCTATTGTGATAAATTGAAATGTCGTAAAAATGTTATATGTTGTAATAATTTTAGATGTTGTAATAATTTGATATGTTGAGATAATTTGAAGTATCATGATAATTTGAGATGTCAGAGTAATGTGAAAAGTAGTAGAAACAGAGAAGTTAAGTCTGAAATACGCACGTAAATGAAAAATCGGTACCTATGTCAGATTGTTCACGTAAATTGAGAATAAATTAGCAGAATTATGTACAGACTTAAGGTATTCAGAGTTGTGAAACTCCCATGGAAAATATGTGTAAATCATTGAATGGAGAGAATAAAATATTAAATGTGCCAAATTAGTTTAGTGACTCAAGGCAGTCAGAGTTTTGAAACTCACACAGCAAATAGTAGTAAATCAGTGAAGCAGAAGGGTAAAATGTTACCAGAACTACCAAAAGATGAATTTATGGAGGTAGAGAAAATTGTCATATATAAATTGAAACATTTGAGTTAGAGGGATTTTAATATAATGTGTACCAGTGTTAATGAAGTTTACGTATATATTTCAAGTGAAAGGTAGTTCGAATATCGGGTGCATGAATTTGTTGAAACACAAAATAAATACAGGAGAGGCCAGACCAATAAAGCAGAATCACTCTTTTAGAGAGTAAATCACCTTGGCAGTTTCCCGTAGTGATGGTGAAACAGAAAAATAAAGACGGTACTTTTAAGATAAGATTTTGTATAGATTTCCGTCAGTTAAATAAAGTTACAAAGCAGGATCCTCATCCAATTCTGATAGATTTACAGTTATTACTGATTCGTGATGAGCCAGTATCCACATAAACTTGTGGCACTACTGTTAATTCCTTTGGACCTTGTGGCGTGTTTACTTTGAGGTAAATTTCTCCCTTCACAGTTGTTCCGTATCGGTGACTTAGTCTGCGATATTAGGTATCTGCCTATTGTGGGTTTAATAACGCATGTTTCAACTGTTGAATATGAGGATCACGCTCATACTCTCCTGCAAAGGGTGACGTGTTAGCAGCTACTGGGCACAAGTGTAAAATAGAATCCTCATCAAGTGTGGTTTTCCATTTTTGTTTATTATGATAATTTTCCTATTTAAAAGGGATTCATTCAATGTGTGCCTACCTTGTTGTGGTGTTTTTCTATTATTACGTACATGTTTACCTGATACAGGATGGTTATTATTTTTCAAATAATATTGTACATGGGGAAAATTTCTTTGTCTGCTATAACTTTTGCTACCTTAGTTTTGTCTTTTGACTGTGTCGTTTCGGAAGAAGTTTTTCGTTTCCGTCCAATTATTTGTTGTGTATTTTACTATGCTCTTTTTTATTCCTGTGAGTTTGTCAGGTTCTTGTAACACACATTCTACTAATGCTTTGTAAAGTGACGTACAGTTTAGCATATTGTGTTTGACCTTGTATGTGGTGTTGTAGACTGTAATGTTTTGTGTATGTATGCTAGTATGGGTGGTAATGCGGCTTAATGTATCTGGTAATGTATTTACTTTTCCTTAAACGATGCCTGGTTCAATATCATATTTGCTTAGTGCAATAGCCATCTTTTGTATTCAATTGTTGTGTTCTGCCATCGTTCATAAGTACCTGAGGTTGGCATGATTGGTCTCAATTATGAAGTGACGTCCGTATAAATATTGTCTAAAGTGGTTGCATAAGTAGCAAATAGTGCCGAGCTCTCTTTCGGTCACATTCATGCACTATTCATTAAGGGATAGATTTTTAGAGGCAAATGCAATTATTCTTCTTTCTTTAGTTTGTGGGTCTTTTTGCATGAGAGTATCACCTACTGCATCGTTACTTGTGTCACAGGCTAAAATAATATTTTTGTGCTCGTCGAAATTCTGTATGATAGGAACTGCTGCAATAGCTTGCTGAAGTTGTATGAATGCCTTTTGAGGCTGTGCTTTCCACTTGTAAGGTATGTTTTGTTTAGTGAGATAATTTAGTGCTTGAGCTATTTTTATATAGTGCAATATATATAGTCGAAGTTATCAGGTCATGCCCAAAAACGTACGTAGGTGATTAATTTGGGCTAGCGGTGTCATCTGTTTAATGGTGCGTACCTTTTATGGGTCGGTAGTTATACCTTCTGGTGTGATGATGTGACCCAACGCTTTAACTGAATGTTCCGCAAATGTGCACACGCAACTCGCTTAGGCAAAGGTTTTCGTGTTCTGACTGTGTTTGCTGTCACTGCCTGCGGCGTGAAGTCGATTGTTGTCATAGTGTGTCTTTCAATTTTTCGTTTTATGTTGCACTCTTGTTGCTTTGTGGGGTTTGGGGTCTGCTCGTGATATTCAGCTCTGTGTGCGAATTGAATTTGGCAATTTATATTTAGGATCTATTTGGAACAACTGTATTAAAAATTACCTGATGCGCATCTCAAACCTTTTGGTTCTTTTCATGGGTGCGGGAGATGCGTTTTTCTGTGTAGTTTTGCTTGCTTAAGGTTGTAACGTTTGTGTTGTGACCTTACGGGGCCTGCCTTACTGTCTTTTGTGTATTTAGAATGGCATTGGTTTAATGGGTTTCGGTAGAGTTCCCAACTGGTTTCCTTTCAAATTCCTTCGCCTGGTCTAACCTGACCTGAATTGGTGTACTTTTTTTGGGTGGGGTTTCTGTATTTGTTTTGGAATGTGTCGTGTTTTGTTTTACTCACTTTTCCTTGTGAATTTGTAGTATGTTTGTTCGAGTTTGTGGGTTTATGCATTTCTTGTTCCAACACTGTAATCTCCTCTTAGAATTTGATGTGTTCTGAACTTAGCGAGTTATTTTCAATAACCTGGTTGTACCGGTATATCCCTAGTTTAATGTCTTTCATGTTGTGTAAGAGTTTGTTAAGTGTGTCATTCTGTAAGGGTACAAGTTTGTGGGCAACGGCTGGTGAGAGAGAGTTCCAAATTATTTTAATGAATTCTGGTTCTGGCAACTGTGGTTCACATTTGTAAGTCTTCTATGTGAGCCTGACAACTTTCGTTGGGTTGTTATTTCTTTGTGTGTAGTAGGTGTCTGTAGTGGCCCTTAGTGTCAAGTTTTGTGAATGTATGCTACAATTTACTTTCAATATCCTACCAAAAAATTTGTTTTGCATTGGCATAATATGTATTTCTTTTGGCTGTGCCTCGCAGGTAAAACTTTAGTCACTTATGTTTTTCAATGTCAGCCCACCTATTTACTTTACTTTGCTGGCTGTGTTGTATATGCCCAAGAATTCCTCCACGTTTTGTTACTTTCACCTGTGAATTTGGGGATTTATTCTGGCGATTTTATAATGATCTGTACTGGCTTTATTGTGTTAGGTGGTTGTGGAGTTTGATCTGAGGTAATGTTTGTGTACTTGTGTTCTGTGATGTCACTATTTGCTCTAGAGATGGGAATTAAAAATGGTTCTGTTGTCTGAAGTGTTTAGCGTGGGCATGGTTTGAGATATCCACATGTACCAGCCTCGTATGTGTTGTGTTGGTGTAGTTCTGGAAAGGAATATTAGAGTGCCTAGTTCTGTTGTGTGGGTGAGGTGTGTTCTACGTCTGTTAAGACTGTACTCCCACTGTTTAACTGGTTCCTTAATTGTTTGTGTATTTATAATGCACTTTTATCTTCGCTTAGGTCAATTGTCAGTGTTTTAATCAGTTTCCATATCGTCTTTTATACAAATTTCCCTTCTTTACTCATTTCCGCATGTTAGAATAAAATTAAGTAGTGTAGACTTAGAAAATTATCTGAATGTATGTGTTGTATGACACGCACTGGTATCCGCATGTTAGAATAAAATTAAGTAGTGTAGACTTAGAAAATTATCTGAATGTATGTGTTGTATGACACGCACTGGTATCTTAGAATTACTTGTAATTTAATTACAAAGAAGAAGGATTTTTGAAAGAACTCCGAAAACACACCAAGACAAGTGGAGTCTTTTTAGCTCACAAGGAAACAGATGTTCTAACATGCAGGAATAAGCAGTAAGCATGCATGGGTATAATACAAGCAATATTAAGCTGTAGTAATGCATCGGTGGTAGGTGGCGTTACATCAAAAAGCGCTAGTTGGCAAGGCCATTGTCGTGACGTCGTGGACTGCTGACTTACAGGCGTGGGGTAACTAACTTTGCATACTCTCATAAATACAGTTTGTCTTGACCGCGTGGAAGTGAACAGCTGTTAGTCGCGCTGACGCTAATATGTTGATACTACTGTTAATTTTAAAATGTATTACGGCAATAAAGTATACGCATTTACATACACTGACTGTTGTGACTGATTTGCATGAACACATAGACGGACAATAAAATATTCTTTTCTAATACTGCTGATATTTTTCACCTAAGTGCACTGTTGTTACCTGAGTCGCAGCTACGCGTGAAGCTCTCACTATGCTGATTGTAATTTGTTTCTTGCAGTGGGGTGGCGTGAAGTGCAAAATGATTTAAATGGTTCATAAATAAGAAGTCTACTCACACAAGCATAAGGTGGACATGGCCCCAAAATGCAGGCCATGGCTGCCCAATCCCTCTTTGCCGTGATGCATGTCACCTTGCATGATTTGCCTTCCTTGAAGGCATAAAGGGGGTTAGCCCTTAAACGCAATAAAATTATGCCTTACCTTCAGGCCTAAACATCACATAACACTTAGAATAAGGTAGTTTAGAGAAAAAAAATGATGTGGAACCGACGACGCCTCCACCAATGTACCACCAATGTAGCGTTTCCCTTCTGCCTGCCTAATCACTTCCAATATCTCAGCTAATTTAACTCTGTAAATAAAGAGTATTATATCACTTAAGTTAATGTATCTCAAGGGAAAAACGTACATGGAAGTTCGTAGCTTGATGGTAAATTAGAACAAGTAACCCAGGAATTCTCTAAAATAGAATATACTTTTACAAACACAATTCCTTACATTTATTGGAATAATACAGAACATTTACAATTAATCTTAATTCCTATACACAATTTGTATTCTCATACTGAATGAAGTTACGTGGACTAAGTTGTGACCTGCCTATCCTTGCCAGACAGTTAAATGTTTACAGTTTGATTACCGTCTAACGAAGTCTTGAGAGATGACCTCACGCCCTACTGCCAACTGAATATGCTCAACCCAGAAGTTGTACATGTTGTCGGCTATGAGCTCCTCAAGCCCTGGACAAGTATGGTACCTTCGTCGTCTCAGCCTCGCTGGGACCGCGGCATCGTCGGCTCTGACGAGTAACACACAGTATATCTTCTGGTTGTCTGGACGAATCTGGGGGGGGGGGGGGGGTGCGCTGTGGCCTTGCATTTATACCCTGTGCCAAGTGGGTCAGCACCGCATATTTATTAAACATCGTGTGCGGCCAAGCTCTAGCCACTACAAAGCAGTCTGAAACTCAAGATAGTTTTGCCCAAGTCTGACTTTATCGCCCTTCTACAAAGCTACCAGGCCAATCCTCTACACTGGAAAGGCACCAGTTTCGCGTAGTGCCTAGAGGTATCCCCGAATTGCCAGAATAGGGCGTGCCTGACTTAGCACCCGTCAAAAATATTTCCTCCTTGACTTACTGACCGCAGTGTGCCTAGCTGTCACGCGTCAGTATTCTTGAATCGTTTTTGGAATATTGAAATGCATTTGGACTTTAAAGAAACCTAGTTTTATCATAAATAATTTAATTGAATTTGTAAGAATTTTTAGGCGGAAAGTTGAAATTTGCTGGTCATGTTTACATTGTGCATTTTGGACATCTGTATTACCATGGACGTATTTAACGCAATTTGTTCTTGCGGGAGGTTTTGAAATGTACATGGCCTAAATTAAGGTTCTTTTTGTTAAGTTCATTATATATAAACTGCAATGTTATTTATATGTTGAGTATTGCTCGCATTGGTATCTTATTGTATTTAATTCTTTCAATGAAGTTAAAACTTTATGATTTACAGTAAATACTTAATTGAATCGTATTTCCGTACAAACAAAGTTACCACTACATCATCAAAACACTGGAAGTTCCAATTAGAGTTGTTCCGATACCATGTATACCGATACTGATTCCCCGATACAGTTACAGACACCATTACCGATACCTTGACACCAATACCCTCCCATTTGTTTGGTGTTCTAGCTCACCATTACTGTGCAGAAATAAAAATAAAAATATATATTCCCAATATTATCGCCACCAATAGCACAGCGAGATGAAAATTCTCTACTTGCATCATCCATGATAAATGTATTTTGGCATGTATATGCAGCATCAGAAGTTTTTGATGGAAAATTAGGGATAATTAATATTCCATGTATAGGCCACACTAAATTTTGGATTCCTTTAAATATTATTAAGTTATGATTCCGTACAAACACAATAAATTCCGACTTAATTTCTCCACTACAAAACATTTGTGAATGAAAACTTGTATTATGTTGCATGTTTACAATAGACATGGGCACTGAGGGAGTGATTCGAAACACTTGAGTTGACTCACCAACACGAAAGAGTGATTCGAGACAATTGAGCTGTGGTGACTCAATACTTTTGCCAAGGCACCAAGTTGCGATGCATTATGCGCAATCTGTTCCAAAGTTTTGAAGCGAGCCAAAGGCGTTTTGATTCATTCATAATGGTTCAAAGGCTCAAACTAAATGGCATTGATGTGTCTGAATTGAGTCGTGAATAGTTCATAAGTCTCATATGTTGTATGGTTTATTGATACAGTTTACATGCTCATTTTTATAGTTTTAGTATTTAAATTGAACATGGTTTTGTATGAAAGCACCATTTTCTAAGTACATCCTCATTATATATATTATATATATATACACACATATACACATTTTTTTTTCTGCTAAAAATTGTAAAAATTAATTAAATGTTTATCTGTACTGCAGTCCTAATTTAAAATGAGTGCTTATATGTACAAAATTAACATTTAGAATAATTTGTATGTATTATAAAATTAAACATTTCGCAATTGTGTGTACATAAGTAGGTTTATCTGCTCATTTTTACAGTTTTAAAATTCCAGTGAAGTCAGAGCCATCTCTTTAAATCTTGTATTATTATATTTTAATTTCCCTCCATAATTATATTTTTTGTGTCTCGTCTATTACCTGTGATTGCAACACAGCTTTTTGGCAGAAAAAAACGAGAGACTGTGTGCCGTGGTGGAACAGACACACAAAGATATATGAGAGTTGTTGATTCAGTACAGTTCATAGCTATCGAGATGTCTCGAATCAGTGAGTCTACTCGTCCAACAGAGTTGATCCAAATGTTTTGAATCAATAAAATTACTCGTTTCTCCCTCATCTAGTTTACAAATAAACGTTGCACGGTTACTATTCCACATATGTTAATGTGACTTGAGAAAGCAAAACCACAGCAACACAGTATACAAAATGGTGTCTATTGATGTGTATTTGTGGTGTGGCAGTGGCGGCTGTGCGAACTACACAAGATATCTTTCTCTTGTACAGCAGCAGAATTTTATCCTCATGTACGACTTTAATAGTTATTGATAAAGTGCAATGAATAGGGTTTCCTTAAATTTTCCTGGTATTTTTTTAACTTTCCAGACATATTTATTAGTTAAATTTTTATACATAATGCATTCAAATTTTCATGAAAAAATGTTCAAGTAAAAAACTTGCGAGTGTTGGCAACGTCACATCGTGATTCAGTATCTCAAAAATATGGCACCGCCATTTCTTCCTCGTCATTGCCAACATGGCTGCTAGTCAGAAACATTGAAATTGTTTGTTGATAATCTAATAAAATTCTACAGTATATATTTCTTATGCATGTATACTGTATTCCCACATTTTTTCATTGTTTTTTTGAATTTGCGCTCTCTAAGTACACTGTAGACTGAAATGTCTGTTGTTTTTATTATTTTTTGTTACAAAGTACGAGTTAAGTGTGACATAGCGGCTCAACAGGTTATTTCGAAAGTGGTAAATTACATGAATAGGACTAAACGCAGGGCAGTAAGACGTAAGCGAAACAATATGTGTTGAAAATTTATTTGATATGTGATTTCTGTTAGTATTACTTGTGCATGTTGACATAATGTATTGTATACCAACTTTGTATGTCTTGGCGAGGACAGTTGACTTATACTTGTTTGTCAATACGTTGTTGTTTAATGATCGGAGCACGTAATTTTCGGCGATGCTACAGAAAATTTTTTCCGATTGATGTGGATTAAATTAAATTTTGAATTCATCAAAACTTACTTTTTTAAAATTATTAACATAGGAATTTGGTCGGGACCACAGAAAATGCTCTTTGGACACGGACTTTCGGTTTATGCAGGTTCGATGATTCAAGTTTCGACTGAAATAACTCAATTTCACTGTCTGTAACCGATACTAATATATCAGTCTGCATGCCTGATACAGATACATCAGAAAAAGGTCAAGTATAGGCCGATACCGATACCAAGTATCGGTATCGGAACAACTTTAGTTCCAATTGCCACTCTTATAAGAAGAACTGCAAAACAATCACGTCTCACAAAAGACTTAACACTATAGTTCCCCAGCCCACCAGTAAAATAAACAGAACCCTAACTAGTGTGATTATAGCAAAAATAAAACTTTTGGGAATGGCTACCAGTTATAGTTGCCGGTCATTCAATGCCTGGTATTGAATTTGTAGTTTATTTACAAAGATTGTCTTCTTTACCGACAGAACAACTGTGAATTCGAATGAGTAGTCTATTGTCATTGTTAACTATGCGAGAGTCCTTACTGGTGTCTAATTATTATATCTGCAGTAATTATTTTTGTATTTACATATTTAATTAAACTTAGTTCTTTGTAGGTGTTTTTTTAATGGTGTTCTTAAGTGAAATGAAAGATTGACAGTGCCTGCCGCTTCGTATGTCAGTTGCTTGTGTCTTGGTCCGTCATTTTCTGAACCACCATGAGGCACTAGCTACAACATATTTAAGTTTTTTTATGTTATTTTTTTTTCTTTCTTTATTATTTCTTTATGTATTTATTTAGTTATTTATTTATATATATTCATTCATTTTTTGTTCATTCATTATTCATTTATTTATTAATTCACTCTCTTATTCATTCATTTATTAGTTCAAATATTCATTCTCTTATTCATTTAATTATTCATTTATTGATTCATTTGTTTATTCATTCATTTAATTAATTAATTAATTTATTTATTTCTCTAAACCCTTAACTCTAACCCTTACTGGGTCAAGGGTGTAGAGCATGCCAACAAAGTGTTCTGTTAACTGTAAATCAGTAAATAATTTATTTTGTATATGGTATTATTGAATAATAGCCTAACAGGTATGTAAATATAGGTGTAATGTTCTTTTCGCACTGTGTACCTTTAATAGCCGGGATATCAAGCAGGTTAGAGTGCAAAATGACCCGTGATTCAACAGATGGTAATAACAAAATAAAGGTATGTGTTCATACATATATCCGTCTACTACAAGAACTCGTAGTTACAATTTTTGTGGTACTGTCAACTATCGTAGTTACGACTTTACACTGTATGAGAAAATTTTCCCAATCTTCACTTGACATTTCTACTGCGACTTTTACCCAAAATTTCAACCCTACCAAATTTAGAAATTGTCTATGGGTACTTACTCTTTGCTCAATTGAATACACAAACTTCCACAAACACCACGGTAATAATTATTCATGTAGAAATTGATACTTTAATTCACAAATATTGTTTTCTATGCTAATAACTTTGACTTTGGAAAACAAAGACTTATAAACTCTAATAAAATACCTGTGGTGAACGCGCCAAATGTCCCCCTTCTCAATATCAATACTAATTTTAAATACCATAATTTCCAGTGTGTTTATTGTATGAGTTTTGAATTTGGCAATAAAAATTTTATTTTAGAAAATCAGTACTAAAAGATTAGCGTATTTGGTCTAATGACTTTCGGAAGTCATATTACAGAAACTAGTTATTGTTTTGCTGTTGGCAGACCATGGAAAACAAAATAAAAATGGCTGTGGCAGCGCACTCAAAACCAATTATTATGGTTGTGCGAATGTACGGTAACTTGTTTTCTCATGGAATGAAAATGAAATATATGTAGTGAAGTTTTGTGAAACTTTACACGTGATGCTCATTATGACATTACCAAAATTAGACTTTGTCTCATCAGCACGTGCCTTCACGTCACCCCAGAATCTTGGACAACTAACTACAAGTGCGGACAAGGAATACCTCTTGTTGCCATGGACACGTCAGCTTGTATTTTTCGCCCAATGTTAGATTTCACGCCAGCCTCCCTCCCAAATGTGAATGAGCCACCGATCAAGTGGCTGAGACTGCATTCCTGAGTTGCATAGTTAGACAGTGGACCGAGGAAGCCACTAGAGCACAGCTCTGCCTAGAGATGGAGCTCATTACTGCCCGCACCCCGGCACGCCAGACAAGGGCGGGCAGGTAGGATATATATAGACACACACCACACACACACGCATGCACGTGCGCACATGCACACACACACACGCATGCACGTGCGCACATGCACACACACACACACTATATATATATATATATATATATATATATATATATATATATCAAAAGGTAATTGGGCACCTGTTCACTATGTTTGCTCGATGTTCGTCACCTCGTTGGAATCTCTTATGGCCACCTCTTGCGGCTATAACAGCAGCCACCCTGCCTAGCATACTCTCTACGAGTGTGTGCAGGACATCTACGGGGATTCATAGCCATTCCTCTTGCAACCATTCTATGAGTTAAGCAATGGATTTTGGCGGTACCTGACGAGCCCTCACCCAGTGATGTAATTCATCCCAAAGATGTTCTATGGAGTTGAGTTCGGAGCTCTGGGTGGGCCAGTCCAATCGGCATCATTGTTGTCGGCGTACGACTGCATAGTAGCCCTTGAAACATGGCACCTGGCATTGTCATCCTGGAAGTAACACGGGTCCATTCCGTAAAAACGCCATAATTTTGGGAGCATTTCATTATCCAGAATGTTACAATAGGCCTCTGTGTTCATGCTACCACGGACAAACACCAGCGGTCCTACGCCGAAGTCCGTGAAACACAATTCGACTGACGTACTGAATGACCTATTTTCACGGGTGCCCAATTACTTTTTGTTGAATAGTGTATATCAATGCACAGCCAAGAAATGCCAACCATTTGTAGTCATTCCTTTAGTTCCAGCTGTTCACTCCACCACCTCATGTGCTAGTGCTCTCTGTTCTCTACCAACGTCTCCAAGTCCTTCCAGAAGCTCTTCACCAGTAACCCCTGAAGAAGTCTTGCCCTTGTACTGTCTACCCTTCTGGTAACAGCAACCTCACTGCCCTTCTGCTACCGGTAAGACTCCCCACTGCTCTTCCGGTAATGGCCCCTGATGTCCCTTCGTGACAACCAGCATTGAGATATTTAGAGATAGTTATTGTAATAACTACTTAGCTGCATCTGCTTTGTTCAGTTTATACCCAGGTCCCCTTCACATGGTTTTAAGAAAGTTACTTCTTGTCAGCTCTTAGTTGGTTAGGAGGTAGTATGGGCCACAGTATTTATTCCTCACGGAATACTGTATTTACTCAAGTATAGCACACCCTTTTTTCCCAAAATAATGGAAATAATTTTTGGGATGCGCTCTATACACGACAAAAAAATTAAGGAAGACTGAGTGGTAGTCTTGAACTGTCCGTAGATGTTTAGAGGGAAGTGTCGATGAATGATCTGTTATCTCATGTCTCGCTCTTACATCATCACTCCTCTCCCTTCTCTCACTCTTTGTACAGTATCTCAGCAACCCCTTCAGTTCACCTCTCCAGCCCTCCCCCATAACATTCACTGCTAACGTCTCCCCCCCACCCCCTTTTTTTTTATCAACATCCCTGTTCTAATTGCTTCACTGCAGTACTTACCCAATACATGGGCAATAAGCATGTAATGATGAATGCCGGAGTTCACGTGCTTCTTACACTTCACAGCTTAAGCATTAAGTCCTCAAATATGTCCTCCGAGAGTAACAATGATAGCTGAAATTTTTTTCTCCACCAGCTATGCGATTGTGTTCCATTGTTTCTATCCTGTTTTTTTATGAAGAAAAGCTTTTGTAGATATTGTTGTGTGGTGTTAGGAAGTATTATAATTTTTTTTAACCTTTTTCATTTCCCCCCCGTTTTGATTATGGTAAAACACGTCAAACTCAATACAAAATATTGTTTCCAGTAGTTGGGACTTTTTAATTGTATTTGAAATCAGTGTCAAAGCATTTATTTGAATTATTTATAACATAACTTGAAAGTAAATATTTCTCTCAACAGCGGTAATGCATTATTTTCATTGGTTATTGGTATTCAATTAGTATGCTGCTTTCAGCATTTCACTTAGTGTGTGTCCTTAAAAATGTTAACAATCAGTAATGTAACCTGAACTGCATGCAGAAACTACGTGACTCTGTTCAGTCCTCGTGTCAAGGTTACATGTAGGTTGCACACATGGGTCCATTCCCCTATCCACAGCAGTCTCGTACATCTACAAAGCTTGCATCCTGTCTCACCGCAAAACAGAGCTTCCACACGTTTACTTTTCCCCTCCCCTCAATTTTCCTGTCCATATGTTACCGATCGATACATTCCTCCAAGCCGTCTTTGTTATTGTGTAAGGCAGAGGATAGCCAATCATGACTAAGGGAAGAGAAAGAATGAGGCATCACTTTTTTCGAGAGAAGGGTAACGTCACATTCCAGCACTACAAAAAAAAAGACCAGCACATAACTGCGTAAAAGAAGCAAAAAGAAAAAGAAAGTGGCCCGCCCACCTGCAATTACTGACCTTTTCTTTTAATGACTGCCACTCCGTAAAAGAAGTGAAACGAAAATGGAAGCCGACGGGCCATCTGCAGTTACTGACTTTTTTTTCTTTTAACGACTGCCACTCCGTAAATAAAGAAAAACGAAAATGGAAGCCGGCCACCTACTGCTGTTGGTGATGCTCTTCTTTTAAAGACAGTAGGTTACCTTTGTGATGAAAACACAAGAGCACAAACAGTTTCAATTTCAAAAATTTCTTTTATTCTGTTTTCCTTTAACTCTGTTCATAACATATACCAAATTTTGTTAACATTACAGATATTTAAGAAAGCAACCCTGACACCAAATAGCTGTCAAAGTAGGGCACTCCAATAAAATAATAAAATTACATATTTATGTATGCAAACTGACTGAGAATTAAATTCAAACAAATCTATACTCATTCAAAAGGTACAAGAGATTAGATAAGTGAGTATTATAAATTCTTTAAAACCTTCAAAATTGAGTTAATTTAATCACAACAGATAGACTTTTACATTCAATCAACACTATAAAAATTTAAATTCTATTTATATTGAAATATAAATACTTGATCTCAATCAGCCAAACCTTGACCATTTTAAAAGAAAGTTGCGTCAGATGGGGTGTAATAACCTTTCCAAAGCCCATTTGAACTAAAACAATACGTACACACAACATTTTAAAAATACCATTTAAAACCATTAAAGCAGTTCAATCACCGAACTAAATATAAATCCACTCGCAGATGGGTTATTATTTAAAGCTTTCAATATAGCGCAACTTGATGCGGTCCCAATTCAATGACATGAAGTTTTCAGGCGACCAGCAGCTAAGAATTTTAATTTACTTCAACAGGTAGACCAATTTAAAGCAAAGGAGCTATGGTCACCACATACTACAAGTTAATCCAAACTTAATTTTGAAAATACCAAGGAAATGCCAAACAGAATTTAGTATACAAGTAAAATAGCGCTCACATAAACCCTAACTCGGTTTACCAGAAAATCGCTACAATATGTCACGAACCCATCTCATTGTTACGACTCATAGTGCACTGCTGCAAACATTTCAGCTTGCTCGTTACTAGCGAGGTTTAAGCTGTCGAACAGAGTCCATAGTGGACCAAGGGGCAGAAATACCAGAGGTGTATTTTCGCTGAGCTGTCCTGAGTAGAAATAAACGAGCTTTGCTCAAAAGCAAGCCTTGTGCAGACAGAAAAATATACCAACCAATTGAAACACTGTTGCTAGGAGGTAGGCGGGAAAACGGAAGGGGATAGGAAGCCAAGGCAATCGCAGGGGAAGCAGCAGTTCAAATTGTTTATACAAAAACAGCGCACGCCATAATACTGGAGGCACAGGAACAATCTGTGCACCATGATTGTACAGCATGCCACTATGTTTTGCTTTTTCAGACCACAAGGTATTTAATTAAAGTATTTTCCATACGTATTACAATCACCACACATTAATGTAAAAAAAGAATAATTTTTTACATACTTACTAACAAGGCGCCACAAATTGTTTGTGCAATTTTATAAAGAAAAAATTTTTCCCTGTAACTTGTGGCAAAAATCATGGTGCGCTTTATACACAAGTAAATATGGTAAATGGGTTTTTCTCTCAAACCTTTGCATCCTCATTTCAAAGGGTGAGTGTGTTATTCATCTGTAGACACCAGCCCGCCAGAGTGAAGCAGGAGACAGCGTATTTTACCAAGCCATTTCCGAATCTAGTGTAGGACAGTGAGCTCCCTTAAGCGAGCGCACATACATCAGAAACACACACAGTCGATGGCCACCTGTACTGTGCACCTGGTGTACAGTAAGGTAGAGCTACAATCACTAGAAACTCAGTCCACAAGGTGGCTAGTCAGCCAGCCCAGCCTGTAATACGTCCACCATGCTGAACTATCGGTTGGAGGTCTGACCACCTTTGGACCCACTCCCACTGTCTTTGTCGGGTCGCTCAGAATAAACCCATCTCTCCGAATACAGCGCTGATGTGTCGCCGGTTGGAGTATACGGGTACAACTCCATGTCGGTTCAGCCTCGGCTTTGGTTTTACACCTAGCTAGGGACTATCATCGCGTGCTTCCCTCCTATGAGGCAGATAGTTGTACAAACCTTATGCCTTACACCTGGAGTAGTGGCACGAAAGGAAGGCAGCAGCCGCCTCCAAAGCCAATGGGAGCTGCACCACCTGCACTCTGCAGCGCTAACCCTCGGAATGGACATCAAGCTGCCCGCCAGCTGGAAAGGCCTTACCTCAAAGCTCCCTCCCCTATCATTATTTGTAGCATTGATCAAGACCGAAGCACGTCTACAGCCAATTGTGACAGCTTTCCACCAGGACCAGCTTGTGCAGATTGTGAAGCCACCGGAGCAGCAGCCCACCCTGGGTAGCTTCAACTGCCACCAGCAGTTGCAGTAGCTGGTTCAGCGGCCACCTCCAACCAAGGTAAACCCGTGGCAGTGTGCCACACTGCAGGTCGGTCAGTGACACCTGTATTTGACTTTGTACCATGCCAACAGGCCATGTGCCCAGTTTTGTACGTTAGCCGGGGCCGGAGAGTCAGTAAAGAGGTCAGTCAGAGTTAACCCAGTATGCCTGACCGACACGACCAAAACCTTGCCCAACCGTGACGTCGTCTTCTGCCACCCAACCTCAGGCGTCAAAGTGAAAAAAAAGTGTAAAACAACTCCGTATTATGTTAGCAAGTTATTCACTATAACAAATTTGTAGCAAAATTAAACTAAAATAATGTAGGTTATGGAGTATTTATTTTAATAATAGAATAATGAAAACAAACAATATGATTTACAGACAAAAATGTATTTTTCTGGTGCACTAAGTAAACATTCATTAAACACCGGAAAATTAATATCAATTCAGAATTTTAGTTTTGTTACTTATTTTGCTAACCAATTTCTTAGCTAAACGAAAATGAAATTTGTAATTTTACGTTTTTGTTTCGGTATACTGAATGTTCACACAACCCTGCCAGTTATGTTTACTGGCAATAAATTTGGTCTAATTTAGTCTGAAATTGAAACAGTATAATAATGATGAGTAGTAATTTTTTAACACAAAAATTTATTTTGTGATAGTAAAGAAATGTATACTGTAGCTTTAACTTACGTGGGCAGTTAAAGAATATTTAAACAAATGCATTCTCTTGTTTCGAGAATAGGATAATTCACAGCAGGATATGTAGCATCACAGGTACTGGTAACACAATCTGTACATAATTTTTGTTCTCCATGGGTTCCGGTACTATTTTTGTTGTGTGTGTGTCCATAATTTTGGAAATGTTTGAGTGAAGATTTATGGACAATATACCCAGTTTACTGCCCAATTGAAAGAGAAATAATTTTGTGTGTAATGCTTATTGGGATACTCAATAAACATAATTGTGTACATTATGCAATAGATTACAGAGAAAATACATACAAATTGAATACCTTTTGAATTCTACTGTTTTGAGGTTATGTTCCAAATTTTCACTTGAATACTTTTCCTGAAATATTTTTACTCGACTCTCGAAAATTTTGAATACTAAGTATTCAAGGTTTTGAGGGTTCAAACTGCTCATCCCTAATTATATCACATATTGCTGGTAAACAAAATGGTGTGCATTTTTTATCATGTTTATATGTAAGTTATTAATTCTGTTGCATGGACAAGGAGGAAACATTTAAAGCTTTCAATGAAATTATTCATATTTTTCTTAGATAAATAGCTTTTTAAACAATGACTACAAAAAATGATGTGTTCACTATTCACTTTAATTAAACTATTTCTGTGACATCCTGATAAGAGTGGCCTTTTAATGTTCAAGTGGTTTTTATGTATGTCTTTTGCTCTCACACTGTACTTGTTAACTGACAGATGTTGATCAGTCGGTACAGTAGGCTAGCAGCAATACTTTGCTCTTGGAGGTAAAACAGCCCAAGTGTCTAACACATGTAATGTGTTTCGAATTTCCTATTTACCAGTAGGCCTACCTTTCCTTTTGGAGGTTTTTTATTTGAGTAAATACAGTGTTACTATAGCATTAAGGCGACATGGAACTGCTTTCTGTAATTAACTGCTTACTTTACTGTGAATATTGAAGTGAATGGGTACTTATGTTAAAATGTATATAATGAAGTGCAAACTCCCTCGTCCTCCTTCTCCAAAGTTGATTTTCAAAAATTCTAAGTTTACATTATGCAGCCTGCAGTTTGTGGTGGCGATGACAGTTGTATATCTGAAGAAACAATTTCCTTATGGTTGTTAAAGAGTTGGAAATTATTTTCCAAATTTTTAGCATAGTACTTATATTCTTGTAAGGACATGAAATAAATTTCTGCAAAAGTATGGAAATGGCAGAATAATACTGTAATAAAATTAATCAAAGGAACTAAAACATTTTCAATGTATGACTTTTTTTTTTTGCACAAATCTCAAACCTTGACAAAATTAATACATTATTCTACATTTCAAAATAGTTTGTTCATGACAACATTTTCTTGGTAACTTTGTATGCTGTTCACATGTATTTCAATTTTATTATTTGTGGTAAAATTTAAAGTAAAAACCAAAATTTTAATGAATCAGTATTTTAAGTTGTTAAAGTCTCTTGCTAAAAAACATGATGAATGTAATTTTCCAAATATGTAATTTGGTGTTTTTACCATGATGTAATTTATCTGTCACAAAGTTATAAAATATCCTGGAAACTTAGAAAGAAATGTTTTTTTCTTGCACCACCTTTATGCTTCGCAGAAATATTAATGTTTTTCTTATCAATTGGGTTACAGAAGAAAGGCGAAGGTGTGTAATTAATCATATGCTGCTAAACGATTAACATAATATTTCATTATCTTAAATTAAATACTTTTTGTCATGTTATGTGTGTAACTTAACATAAAATGAAAAAAATAATTGTGGTTAATTGCAAAAGAAGTATTACTTTTAGGTTGGAGAAGAGAGCTAACAAGATGTTGCTGAAGGCATCACAGACATTGGAGCATTCTACAGGTCTGACTTTAGGACCACGACGCTCTGCGCTGCATCTAGGTAAGATATTCCTTTGAACCTGGAGCTCTGCTCCAATCACCAATGTCAGTACAAGGATGGTTCAGATGAAAACCTTGTTTATCTTGTAATTTATTGAACAGTAAAGAAATACACATACAACAGTATTTTACATCGGCTCCATGATGTACGGTATTATTCACGTGTTCCAGAGCTTTGCAAATGCAGCTTGTGATTATTATCAGTTATGCACCGCCTACTTGACTCTGTCATTGGACTAGGTGTAAGGTTTAGAGAAAATAGTGGTTAGTGGATTAGGTAAACTCTTAAGTGTTGGATGATTGTAAGTGGTACACAAGCACTGTGGGGTAGACACTTGTCATGTTGCAACAAAACACCAGTACCCAGACGTGGCAACCATCTTATAGAAACTTTATTGTACTGTAGAACATAATGGATATTAAGGTTTGTTGATTTGAGCTTGATATCAATAAGGGGGGTTGGGTCCGGTGGCTCTACCCCGAGAAAATTTGGATTTCAAGGTGCAAAATGGTGCCATTTAAACATTTTTTCTTACCTAAATATAAAATACACTGCTTGTAAAAATATTAATATTTTTTAACGTAAAGTTTGCCCGAGTGAAAAATATTACAAAGATACCTTCATTAAACTCGGAACCTTGTCCACTCAAGATCAATATTATTTTAATACCCTTCAACAGTGAGGTATTTACATATGGAGCAATTTTTTTTGTACATAAGTGTAGAAAAGAATAATCATTATTCGTTTTTGTAAAAATGGAAAGAAGTCAACGCGAACGAGCAGGAGGCAGGAAAAAACGAAGCCGGTAGAGTGTGCATTAAAAGTGAAGATTCTTCTCGCACAGCGTTAGGGGAGGAAGCACAGAAGAGGAAGTGTCCAGTGATATCCTACAGGAGGGAGGGAACGGGATAGGGAGAGTAGCCGAAGTCATAACAGCCAAACTGAAAACATATTTACCATTATCCTTGCGCCAGTGTAAGTTATCGTTAGCATCGTGCTGTTATATTTCACCAAAAATAAGCCAATGATTATATTTCAACCAGCTGCAGCACAGTTGCGAAGATGTAGGAACATATGAGCAGATCATGCGATGTGTGTGCGTAGACCTACTACAGGTGTAACAGCAGGTGTTTACAATACCCTAATGTCCTTGAATTGCTGATCAGTGTAATTCGATGCACCGACACTGAACATTGTCACCCACAGCGATAGTTTACGTCACAAAGGTTGTCTCGTAACCTAATACACACGTAATATGCCTAGATTAGACAACACACACATCTACAGACCAGATCACTAAATAGCTACAGGATAATGTGTCATTAAAAGCTGCCTTGTGCTTTTGGAACATGTGGTATTGATACATTCAAACATGTAGGCCTACATAGTTTTATTGTACTTAAAGAGCAAATATTTACATCATCCTTGAAATGTGCATGTAAACTAATGTGTACGCATATTTTTCCAGAACCATTCACTTTCTGAATCGACATTGTAGGAGTACAAATCATAATAGCACAAATGCACTGCCGACTGCCTCAAAAATTGGTCGACACTTATCACTCATGTGGCAGCTACTTACTGTCCACCTCACTACCTGAATGTCATAATCGTCCATGTTAGTGTTCATTTGTCGTTTCGCTCAGCTCAGGCGGACGAAGCGTCCCCCTCCGGTTTCGCTGGAAGAAGGAAGGCTAGACAGTCCCCCTTCCCCGCTGTACAACCTCCCCCTATCCCCATATCTCGAGTGCGATTTTCCAGGGAAGGCACCCTACAGCTGATATTTTTCACTCCCCTTTAATCCCATCCCTCTAGCTGAACTTCGCTGGACGCCACCTTGCATCCCAACTGAGACGTCATGGCGCGATCCCGCGGACTGCCTCACCTCGACCTTTCTTTCTCAAGCCGAGATATAGTGCAGGATAGCTGTTCTTCTACCCATTCCACAAGCTTTAGACCAAGGTCGCGAACCTTCCCTGCCTTCCTGCTTGTCCCACTGGCTGCAGAGTCAGCCCCTTCACGAGAACTCGTTAGCATGCATTGCACGAATGTAGTCTGCCTCCTTCCCCGAAGGACTACCCTCCCCTGAAAACGAACTTGAGGTAGCAGCATATTCCCTCCCTCCAGGCTCAGTCCTGCCTACACCTCCCCCCGAGTCGGTGGAGCGTAATCAGGATGGGGAATCTGGGACTAACGGCACGTTACCCTTCCTTTCCTCCCCAATCCTGGACAAGCATAGAGAAAGTGGACAGAAGGAGAATGTAAACCTTGAGTCAACAACATCAATATCTGTGGAGCCCACGGTCAACTTGCCAACCATCCTCACCTGCTCAGAAGAAAGGTCAGAGAAAAAGAGGGATACTGCGACTACCATGTCGAGTGAAAGTAAAATCACCATGCCCGAACAGTTAGCAAACGCGAAGTCTCTCCCACTGTGGGATTGTTCAGTAGTTGGTACCCACGCCACCACCGCACAACAACAACTCAGTCAGCCACCATGATGAAGCCTACAGCAGATGATGTCACCCATAGTATGTCAAACATGGGTGACAAAGACGAGCCCACCAGTATCACCACCAGCACTGAAGCAGATGCAAACAATGCCTGGGACACTGGCGGCAAGTTGTCTGCCGCCTCCAGAGAGGCCCTGCTGTACGCCAAGCGCATGTGCCACATGCCTGGCCGGTACAGAGAGACAATGTGGCGGGCTCCCACGTCATTCCGCTGGCCAGCCTCCACTACTGCAGTGCCTCGGAAGCGAGGGTGCCTCATGAAACAGTGCACAGTCAAACTTCCACGCCCGCCACCAGCATCAGCTTCCAGTACTGAGTGAGTACTTGGCAGAAGCCATTTGGACTAGTGCTCCTACCCATCATAATCCCAGTTAGTTATTTTAGTAGGTTTGTGCTTGCGCTAGGGATGACCGCATCCTGAGGACAATGCGAGAGTGTGATTACTCATGTAGTAGGGACGGTCAGGTGTTCATTTAAAGCACCTACAAATCCTAGCCTGTTGGGAAGTGCATCGAAAGTGCCTACATCTACCTCGAGAAGTCAGTTTTATCAGCACGTAAAAATTTGTTTTGTAAACATAACTTTACTTTCAAGGTAGAGAATTTACAAAAACTCGCATTGTCATGAAATGAGGCCCCTCATATAAAGAGAAAGTGTTGTAGTAAAGTAAATTTGCCTCCTGAAAACAGACACAGTATACTAACGTAGGATAAAATTTAAATTAGTATATATTTGGCATTTGCTCCCTAGTTTACTAGCCAGAAATTTTGTTTGTCGAAGCCAAATTAAAGTAACTTGAAACCCCGTAAGGAAGCTGGAAAAATTTGTTTGCATTTTCCCCGCAAACCCCATTAGTACTCACGTTAAGTAAGCATTAGACCAGACCTTAATAATAAAAATTGTTGTTTGTATTTGAGAAAATTAGAACGAAACGTTTAACATAGAATCCCATAACTCCATGAGCACTGTCAGGAAGTGAGCACGCGAAACCGAAGGCCATCAGCAGGCCTGTCAACACAACCTTGATTAAACCCTCTCCATTCCTCACAATGCGACTAGGTGACGTATTAAGGAACCCTGTACATTTCTTTAAGAGCATGAGGTGAGAACTCACGTGTGAGTACACCGTAACGTACCGTCCAGAAATTCGAAACCTTAGTAAAATTTCTGAGTGTAAATTGTTTAAGACCCTTCACTTTGAAAGTGTTTCATAAGTAAAATTTTTCGTATCGAGGTCATAACCTCAAATATTTTGTGTACTTCATGTTACGTAATTTAACATAAACTTTTCTTTCACGTGTGAAACCCAGAACATAACAGTATTACACACTCCGTCAGAAACTCAAGGCTTGTGGTTTGTTGTAAATAAATCACATAGTATGCCTATAATTTTTCCTTAGAAGGAAACCCAGACAATCCAGCATAAGTAATGTGAGTTGGCATTATTATTTTTGTATATGTCTTGTCGTAGTGTAGAAGAGTGAACCTTGAGAATTATGCGTAACCGTGTATTATGTGAATGTACCGCTGTCAGTACGGCAAGCGTATCTACTCAATGCAAGTTAGAAGCCCCATATGCTGAAAACCACGAGAAATGTAATCTTTTCCCCAGCCAGTCAGGCTGATACCCCTTGCGCATAATTTAACAAGTAAATATAAACTTAACCCTGATGTATGTAGTATATAGTAGTCAACTTACACCCCTGTACAAAAATAGGATTTAGAGTACATACTGCTTGGAACCTCACTAGGAGGGCAACACGGAAAAATGTATATTACTTTAGTTTTGCATATAAACCTTGTTAATAAGGTACGCCACTGTAGCGCGTCTAAAAATAAACGTTGCTTTGTCATCCCCCTATATCCACGCAATAGGGATAAATATTTTTTTCTCTTATTTTAGGTTAGAATTGTTATTGTATAATTTCTCACGTACGATACGTGCCTAAGTGTGTAGGCTGTTCACGGTAAAGTGAGCACTTTTTTATGCCCTTCTAAATTTTTCCTTTCATCCAATTTCCATCTTCCTGCTGCCTTTTGATATAAACATTGCAATGTGAATAAGAAACACAGTGTATACATTTCACCGCCCTCAAAAATGTTATGCCTAAAGCTGCAATAAGATATATTTATTAGTGGTTAATGCCTGTTGGGAGGGTCTTAAATAGTGCTCACTTTACCCTGAATAGCCTATATCAATGTTTAGTCTGTAAGAGTGTAAAATGTGTTGAGAAAATTTCTCACTCCCCAGTGCACACAAATAAATAGTTTTCACGTCTGTGTGAAACCCCAATTGAGCTGTGTCAATTCCACACTCATTACGCTTACATGCCTGAGCCCCTTCATGTAATGTCAAACGAAGGCCCATGCCTATCTAAGTTCATGAACCGTCTGCCCCAGTGCAGACTCCTAACATTTTGTGCGCACTCACCAGATGAAAACTTTGCTGAGTATAGCACCCAAGCAAGTACATGTACATATTAATCACTTGTACCAATCCCGTTATATAAGGGAAAAATTATCTTGCATACTAGTTTCCTAATTTTCTGATTATTGTCAATACAAATTGTATGAGCAGTTTGTAAGAAATTGTATTCAGTTATTATGTCTTAAATAAATGTTTACAGCAAAGTGTGCTATGTATACACAAATCATGCTCCACCAATTTACTTGAAGACTACCAAGATAAAGTTATAAAATGTTTTATTTGTTGCTTGGGTGATGTCCATTTCTTGCTCCCGTGATACAGTGACCGCTTAGCCTGGAGAGTAACCATTAACGACACGTGTAATTAATTATTTTCTTTATTGTTAGAATACTGCATGTTGGATACTCTGCAACAACCCCAACATAATTCATTTATTTCCCTAGTGCCACAGTATACCACTCCCGCATGAGAACTAACATTTGTTTCCATTTTTTTTATTTTTCGAGAACAGAAAAATAAATGCTTACGTAAAAGTAAAATCTATTTTTCAAATTACATTTGTACACAACCTCTATAAATAATTTTCCCTTTATCATGCCAATGTGATTCTGCTCTCGAACTAGGAAGGCCTAGTATTTAATGGCTCGTTCCCCAACCTCCTTCCAAATTTCTTCCTCCCTTGGTAAGAGAAAAGAAATCGCAACGTGACTGCACTGCTCGGCGCTGAGAAGCAGATGACTTCACGTTGCAATATCCGACCACTGCCAAGAGGAAGGGGAGAGAGCAAAGAGGGAAAGAAAGGGAAGGCTGTTCACCTGCTGCAGAGATTGTAACCAGCTAGCACATGACCCAGATACAGACATCCTCTACTCATTCAAGGGCAGCGCACACAGAGCAGGCGCTCGCCCAGAAGCCCAACCCACTCAAGGCAACGTGCACACAGAAGAGGCATTCACCTAGAAGCCCATCAAGAGTTCGACGATTGAGGCAGCCACCTTCCCGACCTGTAGCACAGTAGTAGAAACCGGAGATGGTTCTAAGTTGCTCAAGGGGCGGCCGATTGACCCATGTCTGCATGCTGCGCAGTAAGAATGCATACTCTACGGATGACTTTGCCTCATCTATGAGCCACATGCGCTCAAGGGCAGAATATATACGTGGCAAACCAAAATAAATGTATAGTGCTAATAAAGCCCACAATCCTGGGTAGCCGATAACATCATTGTAAATTACGTGCATAATTACAATCCCCATTGCCTACTCAGATCTATGCATGCAAAAGGTACCCCTGCGATTTGATTCAATATTATTGGGAATTCTACTACTTGTCGCTAGCTCTGGAAGAAGTTCCTACAATCTTGAGAGATGGTAGCACCACCGTGACCTAGTGACGTCACGACCAGCCCACCTCAGAGACAGGGGTTTTAATTTGTCGTCGCCTCCACGCGGGGTGATAAGAAAAGCGCAGCGCTTCTGCACCCCTGATACACACCCCCGTGGTGAAAGGCTATGATACCTCCCGCACCCTGAAGAACTACTGATAAGTGGGAATTCAGTACAAATACAACCCCAGCAACCAGCCCAGGCAGATGTGCGGGGCAGGGCGACCGAAGAGGAGGCAAGCCCACCCCAGTCTGCAAAGACTTGAGTTTGTAAAGACTCTTGGCATACCCTAAGTCCGTAAAGACTCTTCTTAACCTTCTCAGTTCGAAAGGACTTACCTTTTCCTTCAGTCTGTGAGGACTCTTCCGCACACCTCCTTAGTCCGACAAGGACTATCCGCTTACCCAGTCTGCAGAGGACTTTCCTGCCAGCCTGGCCCTCTTCCTCCTACCTTAAACCCTCCTACCCTCACCTGCACCTTAAGGCCTTAGTCAGTCTACAGAGACTGACTGACTCTCTCTCTCTCTCTTCCTCTCTCTCCTCTCTCTCTCCTCTCTCTCTCTCTCTCTCTCCTCTCTCCTCTCTTCTCTCTCTCTCTCCTCTCTCCTCTCTCTCTCTCTCTCTCTCCTCTCTCTCTCCTCCTCTCCCTTCTCTCTCTCTCTCTCTCTCTCTCTCTCTCTCTCTCTCTCTCTCTCTCTCTCTCTCTCTCTCTCTCTCTCTCTCTCTCTCTCTCTCTCTCTCTCTCTCTCTCTCTCTCTCTCCTCTCTCTCTCTCTCTCTCCTCTCTCTCTCTCTCTCTCTCTCTCTCTCTCTCTCTCTCCTCTCCTCTCCTCTCTCTCTCTCTCTCTCTCTCCTCTCTCTCTCTCTCTCTCTCTCTCTCTCTCTCTCTCCCTCTCTCTCTCTCTCTCTCTCTTCTCTCTCTCTCCCCTCTCTCTCTCTCTCTCATAAATGTGTATGAATGGTACAGTGCATAACATATTACCGTTGCATACTTGTGACTACTGTTACCTTGTTAGATATCTGACTCAGCGGATTCCTAGACAGCCCTGTGGTGTGGTGTGTTTTACAGGATACCTCTGTCATTAAGAATTGAGATCTGAAGACTGGTTTTACTTAATACTTCATGTATAGCGTGATGCATGCGAACATGCTGCGCAGTGCACATATGCGCTCTAAGGGCGACTTCACTCCATCTACGAGTGACCAGAACTCGTGGCAAGTCAGTAACAGTGGCAAATGTAATTTCACATATCGAGCAAGGAGGCTCCATGCATTGGATAGCCGACTACGTAAAAGTAATTAATGTGCTTAATTATGAAATCTACAGCCCGCCTGTAACCCTGCACACAAGCACTACCATACAGTTTAGCCATGGAAGAAATCCCAGCAAATCCAACAGATGGCAGCACTCATGTGACCTTGTGACATCACATCCCGCCAGCCTCAGAAAGAAGTGCTTTAATTTGTCCTCGCCTCCAAGCGGGGAGATAAGAATTGAGGGGTGCTTCTCCTACCCTGATAAATCTACCCCTGCATTGGAAGGCTTCACTACCCCCGAGCCCCGGAAGATTGCTGATGAAGGGATTTTCCTTATATAAGGAAGTCCAGAACCACGCTCCAGCAGAGACTCCAGGCTCACCGGTCACGTAGGTCAGTGAGCTCTCCCTGGTCTGCAAAAAGACCTCTCTCCTCTCCTCAGCCTGCAACATGGCTTCAAACTCACGCCTGCTGCTTGTGAAGGCAGCGCCCTCTCTAGCTCAGTAGCTTGTGAAGGCAGCACCCTCTCCAGCCCACCAGTTTGTGAAGTCTCGTCCACACCAGCTGACCGCAAGGCTTCAGTTCTCTCTCTCCAGAGGTGGTCCGACATCCTGAACCCACTACCCCTTACCAAAGTCAACTTTCTTTGACTCCTGCAGTAGCAGGTTGTTGTGATACTAACGTCCCCCTGGATACCTATATTTCTGAGAATACGCTGTGAATTGCGTCACTTAGTATTTTTACGTTTTTCTGTTTTTTGATTATTTTATGTAGGCTCACCTTTGCCTAGTTTAGAGCAAATTCCTTCTTATAATTATTTTAGTTAGTTTAATTACGTACCAGTTAGCCGGGACTTCCCAATTTCTATTTGGCCGTAGTAAATGTTATGTGAATTTAAATCTTGTCTTGCCTACCGTACTTTTAGCATTAGATGCCTTTTCATTTTGTTTTGTTAATTATGGTGTAATTAATCTTGTGCAATTAATTAACCCTGTCGAGAACTAGCTGTACCGAGCACCGTAACCCGCAGGAGATGGAGCTTGCAAATGTTTTGAGCCCGAAGTAGGCATTCTGCTGCTGCTGGGTTTCCTGTGATCCGTCGGCTGCTACTCAACGTAGTCTTGTATACCGGACTGCCTATTATACGGCAGGGCCTTGGGGAAGTGTGCCAATGTCTCACCGCCAGGATTGTATGTCAGCAAAAAGGTAGAAGGCAGTATTCAAATGCACAGTAAACATGGGGGCGTTAAGAGCCACATAAGGCGTCGAGAGAGACATACTTTACACTGGCAGGCTACTGCAGAGGTAAATGTGGTGACCTAGTCATGTAGAGCCTCCACTTACGGAACCACAGTGCTTACCTCTGTCTTATGTGTCCATATTACCGCTCACACTAGAATCTCCACTGTACCACTTACTAGGCGCTTGTTGGCTGGAGTACGTTCCGGAAGGAACACGTCCTCTTCAGCCAGGGACTCGCCCACCAGTAGTAAGCACAACTAAATCCGAGGTAACTCCAACTAATGTGGACCCACTCAGCTCATGCATTATAAATTTGGCCTCTAATAAATTATAAGGCCCTGTGTGTGTGTATGTGTATGCGGGCACGTTTTTTTTTTTTTTTGCTATCATATGTTTATTTATACATCAGTTCTTACTTTACAGTTGTTTCATTGCAGACTTACGTGACCATGTTTCACTTCAATATTGATACTGTCTTGCTGTCAGGTTGGTCCTCTGTTGTCCATATGAGATATTTTATATCGCTGTTATATTATAATATGGCATTTTTCTTAACCAAATGTAGCAGTGCAAGACAAAAAGGTTTTTCAGTGAAAATTTCTAAATTATATAGGGTATAAGGTTTCTAAATTATATAGGGTATAAGGTTTTTACATCTTTTTTTGCATCATCTTGTGTTTTAAAATAGATCTGTACAACAACACTTGTATGAAATATGAAATTCTTACTACTGTAAATGGGGTGTCTTGGAACGTAACCTGTGAATTTACCACTGGTTTAATGGGAAAGTGTAGCTTGTATAAAATGTTATTGTGTAGTGTTGTGCCTTAAAGAATTGTAACCCACTTGATAGTAGCACCTATAGTATATAATTCAGGGTTGCTACACCGTAAAAAGTCTGGAAAAGTAAGGGAAACTGACGACTGTTCCTGGAAAGTTTTACCTGTAACATACTTTAAGGTAACATTTTCTGTACAGTAATCACTTTCTCATTAGTAGCCCAATAAATTTGTTTAAATACTGTAACGTGGAAAAAAAAAAGAGAAATTGCCTTTCAGTTTCGAGTAAAGAATTGTATGCCTCATTCTGCACATGTTATGAACTGTAAGTTCTGTATGTATGACTTAATCACATTTAGTAAAGTATTGCTCTGTTCGTAAATTTTTTCAGTGAGTCCTTTTTCGAAAAGTTGGAAATGTCTCCATTTTCATGAGGTAAATGTGGGGAAGTCAGCCAAATTAAATGTTGATATTGTGTAGCAACCCTGACAGTTGTTGGTGGCCTCAGATGTAACCATTAACTACGAAGTGAGACAGAAGCTGAAAGGCCAGTGTGTGTGCGCAGAAGGGCGGGAGGACGTGGTGGACGAGCAGGAGATGGAGAACTACCTGGTATGCGTGATGGCACTGCAGCGGCTCATGCAGAGTGAGCGCCTGCTTATGGTCGGCATAGTCCCCCTGCAGCACCAGCATCAGGTCTTCGAGATTGTCGTGCGCGATGCTATGGACTCGGTCGTGCAGGATGGCGAGGTATAATATCACCTGCTCTCCTTGGGGATGTAGTCAGCACTGCTATCCTTGTTTCTTCCGTGATGGATCTAGTCTGGGTATCTCATGTGTGGGAAAGGAAGCTGCAGTGGTGTAGTGGCCACACTACTCACCTCCCACCTGGGTTCGCTTCCTAGAAGGGTCATCTGAAATTTTGCACGTGGGAAATGTGGGTTTTCCCAGGGTACTCCTGTTTCCCTGCCTTTGCATTCTGTCCCTGCTCCATACTCGACTCATCACTTTCACCAGCATGTGGGATCTCAATGTAAGTGTCAACTATTATCTCTCTCAAACTCCCATGTGTAAATGTGGTAATGGACAACTAAAGGTACCTGCTGCCTTATGTCACTGCTTCATGTGACAGTAATGAGGAAGGGGGTGACTGTGGGGCACAAAGCATGCTTGCTGAATGTTGCTGTATAGCCAATACATTTATCTCCTTACCTGAATTGTGTTAAGTAGTAGTATAACACGGCACCAATAATCCATAAAATATTTTATTACATCATAATTTTGCACAATTCTAAGTTACTATAACTATTTGGCCTATATAAAGCAAGTATTAGCTGTGACAGTCACGAGAGGCAAGTCATATTTTGTCTTATACATGTGCATTTTTTTAACACCTTAGATTATTCACATTACAGTCAAGTCGCAGTGGACCTTGCAATGAAACACACCTTCTAACACCTTCTCAAATGAAAATTTTACTTTTGTACAGAAAAGTGTCTCAAAATATAATGCCAGTATTTTACCCCAACACATGTCAGGTATTTACATCAATGTGCGCAGAAAAACAAAAACTAAATTTTTTGTAAGTAAACTTTTGAACCTCTAAAATCTATACATTTTCTAATAAATGGCTTGAAAAGTTATACGTGTGTGTGTGTGAGTGTGTGCATGCGTGCTTGCGTGCATGCATGCATGCATGCATGCGTGCGTCGCGTGTGTAATGTGATTAAGTACTCACACACACACAACTGTAAAGTTAGTCAACAAAAAACAAAGTATTTTAAGAAAATACCATGTAACAAATAAGGGACAAGTCACCTCAGAATTGAACTGTTGTTCAATAAATAAATACAGTCATCTCTTGATTTTAAGACCTCTGGAGTAGCAACCCTCTCAAAATTACTTTTTTTTTTTTTCTTCACAGACCACAAATTTCAGCTGAGGCGGCATGAGTCAATGCTTCTCTTGGTGTTGCAGTCGTGGTGCAATCCCTTGGAATGCTATGGTATTGTGTAACATTATCTCTGCAGTTTAATAGTCGGCTCATTTCTGTTTGTGAAAATTAGCATTTTATTTTACCATGGTGTAAACTGTACAATTTATCGCGGTCTGAAATAGCCCCTGTACAAGAGGCGTATCCTGTAGGTACTTACGGAGGCATGTACAGTTTATAGGACCCCGTTGGTAGCGATATTTAGGTTCGCACTGATGAGGCAAAATTGTATTAGTAGTTGGAAAAAGAAATAATGCGTCAATTCCCCCTCCCTCTATTGCAATGGAACTTCATCCGGGCAAACCAAAAGAAAAAATCGCTTAAGGGGATGTAGGACTGTCCCCAGAAAATGGGTTTAGTTTTTTTAGTTTTCTCGGTTTTGTGTGTTGTTTTGCTTGAGGGAATGTAGAACTGTCCCCTCAAGAGAAGTTGGGTCTGGGTTACGGAGCTAAGCGCTATGTGACGCAATGGCATGTGGCAGGGGACTGTATAGCTGTGTCTCATTCTGAGCACGGCCAGGCAGCCGATTCGCTCTGTCTCTCTCGTACCTGTTGTAGGATGAGTGCTTTCTCTCTCCTACCGCGACAGCTGGTTGGGTAACGACCTTCCATAGCTCTTGTCTCTTTCCTAGCATGGCCTTGCAGGCTGGATGCGTGTTGTTTCTTGGGGACCCATGGCAGGATGGGCGCTACCTCTCTTAGCACAGCAGGTGGTCACTGGTAATGACCTGATAATGGTGTCTTCTCCCCGTGTGTGCGTGAGATAATGGATGCATTAGGAACAGGTGTCTGGAGATTCACAACCTTCGTTATTGTATGTGCCACTTTACATGTTGCAGCAGAAGGCTGTGAATACTTATACAAGGATCGGTTAACAAATTTTGACCTGAGGAAGAAATAGCAAGACATGAATGGCACATAAAAAAAACGACAATAGGGAATATAATAAATTATTCAAAGCCTCACTCATGAAAGACGTGTGGACGAACTAACTTCTGCCTGCTGTGGCTCTGAAAGCGAGTTAAAAGTGACTGTACCTTGTGGTCATCCTATGGTGTCGCACAGCAGGCAGTAGTAGTTGGAAAAACACGCTACCCATCAAAGTCATATATACCTTGTAAATTACAGCATAGAAATCTAAAAGTAAGCCTATCTGGATATTGTTTTACACAAAATGCACTACACATAACAGATGATATGTCCAGGTAAGAAAATTTGTGTAACTTTTAAAAAGTGTTTGTGAATATTGCATGAAACAATAGTAATATTTATTTTAAAAAAATTTTAATAAAACACGTAGTTCTCTGTGATTGTATTCACCAAGGTGTAATGCTCTTATGGCGAGTTTGAACGTACAATAGTTTTAAACCAAAATTCAGCCATACAAAAAATTTCTTCTCACTAATTGTGCATTTTAATAGTTGACGCATGACACATGACGTCTTTTCAACAGTGTGCTGGACTATAGAGCTATAGGTACAGTCAGTGTGGTTTTGATGCATTAGGTCAGTCATGCTTGGTTTGGCACTGGCTAGACGGTTGAGTTATGTTTGTGGCTAGCGACTTGTGCTGGGTGTGTCAGTCGGCGACTGGGTATGAAGTTTTTTACTTTTGGAACGACAACAGGATGGTCGGGATATTTTTCGGGTTGGTAGTACCTGTCTTACCAGGGGTAACTTTGGTCGCTGAAGACGGAGCTGATGCTTACTGGCTGGAACAGGCGACTCTTGTAGGAGAGTGGTGGGTATTGGTACAGTGCTGACCAACACACTACCATCGATTCTACCCCACAGCCTCTTGGCTCCAGAACCAGAGGTTAGCTGCCTTCTACTTCACCTCAGTGCCCTTGACCACAGCACGTATTACAGGGTGGTATTCTCAGGCTATGCGAATGTGAGCAGGGAAATAAATATACGTGAATTCTGTAGAGGAAGGTCTCTCCAGATGTAGGGCTGTCTGAGCTCTGTCTCGTTCTGATTGCCTATCAAGAATACGCGGGTTTAATATGCACACTCGCTTGGCGGCAGTATAGGCCACTTTTTGCTCCTTGCTCTGTGAGCCGTGCCTTTTTCCAAACGACATAGAGGTTAGTTAGGTTGACACACAAAAGATACTTCCCGATCGTTATGAACACGAGACAGGTCCCTGTCTAAGTGTTCTTCCAATAGTGGTTGCTGGCACGAGCTCGGTGCTATAATCAGTTCCCCGCCACTGGCACACACATGTAGAGCATTGAGCCATATGTGCTGCCTTCCTTCCACAATTGGGTGAGGTTCGCAACAGAGGTTAGGCCTTAAGTCCCAACCAAATATCCCCTCCAGCACCATAAGCGCTCTGCTGGAATACAACTTGAGGTGACTGTTTCACCCCTGTTGGATGAGTTGCTAGAGGTCAGAGCTCTACGGTTCTATCCCCTGGGGTCTAGAACGGGTGGCCGTCGAATGGTGTGTGTGTCAGACGTACTGATTCCTGAAGGGACTCCGCAGTCCTACTCTATGGTGTCGTACTGGTATTTCAATACCCGGTCTCGGTTGAAAACGTACGGTAGATATTAATGGATACCCTCTTTGAAAGTAACAATGTGTGTTTATTAGCGATAATAAATGCAGTGACACATGCTACCTCCTAACAAGCAGTGTGTAATATGGAAGTAACCTATGGTAAACAGGTGTAGGTGCCCTGTTCCTAAACCAACCAAGATATCTAGTGGCATTGATGGCTATGAAAATAACTCTGGTAGCAGCTACTCTATCCAAGGGATGTCTAGAAGAGACTTTATAAAGTGGGTACCACTACTTTAAGAGCAGTGGGTGTAGTTGCCTCTACCAGCAAGTAGAGGCAGCTGCTGAACCAGAAGGAGCAACAGCAGAAGGTATAATTTGGCTGCATGTGTTGAAGAAGAAGAGCTTGTGGTAGCTGATGGTGGTTGTCGACAATGGAGCTTCTGGTAAAGGCTGCAGGAGCCTTCGGTAACTTCAATGGTAGCAGCCTTTGGTGGCTGCCGAAGACTTTTAAACAGTGGGGGGCCCCAACTACGAAGTGTTAGAATGATCTACTGGAGGAAGTAATAACTCCCAAGCCTGGGTGTGTGCACAATCTTAAATAGTCTGCAGAACAGGTGCAACGCCAGGCTGCGGTGGAAATTGTGACATTGCCTCATGATGTCCCTCTTGTGCAAAGCTGATGCATGATGTACCGGGAATATATTCTCACTTATCTCAGCAAAAGGCTATGTCCATCCCTTTGGCTAGGAGCATAGCCAGACATTCCTATAACTGGGGACTTAGTCCTAACGGGTAACGGGAGCCTGCCTGTTATATAGGACAGGCCTGGTAGCTATGTGCCAAGGCACAAAGTCCGGGACAGATAAGATGATTTTCCGTCAAGGTGCTACCGGTTTCTGACTGATGTATCATGTGAGCTATGTTCTTGTGTGCAGTAGAGGTAGATTCAGTAGTGTTGGGATGTGTGAATGACAGAGATGGACGAGTTGTAGGTCGTAGAATGGCTGGAACCAGATGTTCTATGGCAGGTGTGAGAGGCTGTTCAGGTTGGTTCAAGTGCTCTTCGACCAATCATGGGTACTCAACGGTTCTTGCTTCTCCTGAGTGGCAAACAGATCTCTAGGTATTTCAACCTCAACTGGGTGTAAACACCCCATTTGGCCCAAGGACTGGCGGACACCTTAATCAATGGTGCAGTACACGCACGAGGTTCAGGCCTCACCTGTCCAATGTTGCACACGGGTCTGTGAGCGTGACCGAGTAGTCCCAATTCAAGGAATCTTTGTCTCTCTTGACGGTGGCCTGCAGTGGAGAGGCCAACTTACACAACCTGAAAAGCTGGTGCAAGCAGTGCATATGGAAAAACATGTTTATGGTGTTTGGTTCGTTTGAATAAATTTCTCGGGATCACCTGCAGTATTGTTACGTTACTGTATCTACAGAAAGGTGCTAACTCTACATGAAAAGTATTAAAGTTAAAGGCCAACCCACATATATTTTCCATAAAGGAAAGATACATGGTGAATGCACCCTAGCTCCTGGTCAACAGCACGAGTCTCGGCATGAAAGCTAGCAGACAGTTCACTGTAGGTCGGTAGAGGTAACCGGTGATACACTGGAGCAATGCCGAGTGTAATGTGCTGGATTACTATACAATCTCAGACCTGCCAACTCTTAAGATTTTCCCGTAATTTGTTAGGAAAAGTTAGCTCCTTATGATTTTACGGGTACTTACCATATCTTACGATTTTTCTCTCGGCCAGATTCCAAATGCATGCAATAGCGGCAGCCGGGCTCTTGGCTGTTGGTCTCCGTGATCATGTCACTTATATGTCGTATTTTCACGATAATTCAAGGTGTGGCCATTTAACCGGGAAATAGAGAAATATGGGGAAAAGCGATGAATTTTCTCGAGTGCCGGGAAAATCTTGAAAATGCCAGGAATTTTTCTGCTAGTTGGGAACATGCACGTGCAAGAGATTTTTTTTCATGCGCATGCAACAGCTGTTAAGATTCACTATTATGTGGAGTTATTTTGTCATGTTTTTAGTTGAATTATATTTGTAGGGGGTTTTTATGCTCCTACGGTGCATTATTATGGTGACACTGGTACCAGTAACTGTCAAACACATACGTAAGTTCATTCAGCAAAAGAAGAAAATGTTTGCAGTTGCCTTGAAGTGTGTCTGGGGTCTGGGCCACGGTCTGAGCACAGCATGTCGGTCAATATCGTACCCAGCATGCATCCAGTCATATGACAACTGAACGCTGCACACGGCTAGACAAAATGCCAATGTTGTTTGTTATGTATAAACTTCAATCAAATATTTGCTACAATTACGTTTAAATGTTTGAAAGTCATTAATATTGTCTCTTCACGCGAGTAATTTGTGTTAATTAGTAAAAAAATATTTGAAGTACATACTGACGTATTTGTGTGTTTTTTTATAATTATGCGGCATGAAAAGTCCATTGATGTGAAGCGTGATATATTTGTGGCCATTAGAGTTAGATTTTGAAAATAAATGTAATACCTACTATAATTGACATAGATAGTAACAAGGTTATGTAAACTTTGCCGGTGTGTTTGTACATCAACTACTCATATTTATTTTGTGGTCTGGGAGTCGAGCATTTCATGCGATGATGTCGGATTGGCGTGAAGGCAACGTATTATAAAGTTAATGGGGGTACATATCCTGATTTTTTAATTTTTCTGCGGTAAAGTATGGGATTGAGCTTTCATTCAGGTGATACAAAACAAAGTAAAAACAATTTTGGTAAGTCAGTTTCACATCTTATTTCTAGGTTAGGTATGGCCATGGTACAACGTTTCTTCAGTGTGTATTTGTAAACTGTTTGCCTTTATGTATCACCGGCTTGCTTGTCTAGTAAAAATAAAAATATAATTTTTATGTGAAATCACTGCTTCCTGTATTTTGGGTGTCATGTATCTGTTAGCAGTAGTAATTCAATAAATTTAAAAATATCGCAAACATTTGCGCGAAGTTGTACTGTTATATTCATGAAGCAGTAGTAACAAAACAACAGTGTGCGCGCCAACATGTTAAATAACATGGCATGAGGTTTGTGAGTTGTGGATAAAGGAGGGTCTTTAAGGAGTATTTGAAATGTGAAGAAACATTTTTATAGTGATTTGCCTGATGTACGCCGGCTTTATTTTGTCTTAATAGTCTGGTTCACATACATAATAGCTTTAAGATGTGTGAAAATCATAAAACAATATGTCCAAGTATTCAGTTATGAATATTCTAAGCAGTTTCCATTCATTCTGAAATCTGAGAAAGGTGAAAAGTGTGCCTTTTGTAGTGTGTGTCGCTGCGACACAACTATTTGTCATTGTGGGAAAAGTCACATTACAAATTGTGTTAAAAGTGCATTTTTTTTAAATTGCTTTGAACGATTACCAGAATTTTTGTGATAAAATGCTAGATTTTGTAACTCGCGCAATGTGCGGAAAGTGTTGAAATATTTGGTAAGAATTCGTAGCTGAATTGAAGGAAAAAAAGTAAATATGTGTCAGGTTACATGTAATATTATTGTGTTCTCAGTTGATACATGAATCTCAGAAGTATGTATTGCTGCATCTAGAAATAATTATGATGTTGATTTATTATCAAAATGTAAATCAATAATTTCGTATTTTCATAACAATACCTTTAACAGCTGATGAACAAGAAAAAATTTATATAAAATGCTGCAACCCGATTACGTACTATTTTAAGCATTCTTCAATCTTCTTGATTTCAAACTTTACAAGTTGGCAGGTCTGCAATCTTCTCGGTCGTTATTAAGATGTGTAGTACGTGTACGACGACACTGCGCTCTGGGCTGACCTGAAGATAGTACACTAAGCAAGGTGTTTTCAGAATTAGTCCTTAAAAGGACTTAAGGAAGGATCAACCTGCCAATACGTCCGTATGCTACAGGGGCGAAAGGGTAAGTGAGGAACGAAGCTTGGGGAGAGTCCCTTACTACGTAACTTAACTTCTCAACAGCTAGCACTGAAAACTAACCCTATTGTAAGTGAAGGTTGACGGGTCAAAATTTTAGCGGCTAGCACTAGAAACGATAACTGACAATCTGGTCACTTCCCAAGCTGTGGGTGCTGAGCCATTATATGGCATGTTCTCTCCTAACCTAATTTTTTTTCCTATTGATGTTCTAGCAATACATGTTTTTGCAAAGCCCGTTTTATTTTCTTCTTTTTAATGATCTTCCTTATTTCCAGTCGGAACACCACATTTGTGTTAATGTGTTAAAAATTGACACGTGTTGCTTCTATACCTATTATAATACGACTCCGACTCATCACCTAGGAGTACTGCTTCCATTTCTACAGATGTGAGCAACACGTTGCCTACCCCTATAGGCAACGGGAACTTCTGTTTTTTTCATTCTCACCTGGAAGGCACGCTCGACGCCTACAAGCGGGCACGGCCGAGCAGACCCGATGAGGCAAAAGGCAGAACCACTGACGAGATAATTCTCATACCACCCAGTGGCGGAGGACGTCACACCTTCCCCGCTTCCTGCGCAGGCAGCCTACTAGCTACCACTATATAAGTCCGGATGCAGCCGAGCTCTGGAGTATTTATTTCGCATCACTTGTACCTCCCACTGCACTCTTAGTAGCGCTCGGGAGTTCTAGAGAAGTTCGAAGCCTACAAGTACGCCTTCACGGTAACCAACTACGTACGTCAACAACCAGTCAACCTGGCGACATACAAACTCAAACTTTCTTCTTTTAACTTCATTTGTCTCTTCTAGACATATTTAATTATTAGTTTAACTTTAACTCTTATTTTCGTCTAGAATCAGCTTTTCCCGTTTATTTAGAACCAGGTCACCTACACCTGGAACAAAGCAGTTACCTTCAGCTATTCTCGATTTGGTAGGAGGTAGCACAGGTCACGTGTCTATTGAATTTTCAATAAACACATGTTGCTTGGTTCTTTGCTACTTTTATTTCCAGTGTATATATCTGTATTCACAGTTGGAGGAAGATTACGTTGTGCACTGCCAACGGAATCCGGGGAAGTTATTAATCTGAACTAAGACATACACATTATACAGCTACCTGTTTCTTCCCAACACACACACAGCACTATAATGCTCGTGGGGAAGAAACAGTAATGCCCCAACCACTAGTAACACCTTCACACCAGGAGACACAACACACACTGGTTGCTTCGCACCACTCGCAGTATTAGTGTGCGGTGACTGTGACCTGCAGTGCTGCTGCGTGTTCTAGGTGGACACACAACCAGTAGAGGATTGGCGCGACTCCTGCTCAAGTCCCTGTTCAGTCCGCCTATGGTGGGGGATCAGTGGGGACTCTTTATCGAGCCGGCCGAAGTCACTATTGGGGTACACTGTTAGTATTTCCATTTCAGTGCACTGCGTTATTTATATAACTGTTACTTTATGCCTCATGAGAGAAGGAGTGGTAGGAGATGTAGAGACCAACACATGGCTCATCCTGTTGTCTGGCAGAGGATAGTATCATCCTATCCTATGCAGGATAGACAGGCGGAATGGGTCCATGCCACCGAACTCAGACGTCAAACAGTCGTGCCTGCACCGGTAATATTAATTGAGTTTCCACCGTGTGTCCGTACCAAAGCACGACTTTGGAATATTCGTGCAGGCATTCACCCCGCTTAAGCCTTAACTTATCTCAACTACCTAACTAGAGGTGAGAGTGTATCAGAACTAGCCAATACTCCTCGCATCTTCCCCGCTACTTAAGTCGCTTGTGGTCTAGCAAGTAAAATCTGTAACTACCGTGTTCAGTCAGTCTAATCGGACATGTCAAAGGTAATCTTTTTTATTATTTAACTGTGCAAACCAAAAAGGTAAATATGTATTAAGGTTATTAGCATGGTGGTAAAAATATTGTTCTCATTTCACTCTTGTTTGCCAAGTATTAAAGGAATAATATACTATATTATGTATTTATTTATCTGCCACTTCTCACTTCTGAGGGCAGCACCTGTAACATATAACAAATACTGTTGTTATATTCATGTTGGCAATCTTTTTAAATTATTCACTTTACCGCTGTGTAAGTCTGTACACAGTATTTTATTAGTTTTTTTTTTTAAATGTTACTCTACACTTTGTGTTAATTCTGAACCATAGTGAGTAATATAAATATAGTTCATGTTCATTTGCCATAAAGAGCGCTAAAAAAGCTATGCCATAATTGTAACTCGTTATTTTTTTTTGAAGAAAATTAATTTTGTGTTTCTATGATCTCGTCTGTCTGCCGTTAGGATAGGTGGCAGCTTTAGTATCAAAATATAAATTTTTGTATAAAAGTTCTAATTTTCCTGGCTGTAATGTGTTGCTCTTGTTTGCTACCTTTATTGTAATTTATTTAATTATGTCAAGCGTTTTATTTGTTTTGTCGTAACAATAATTATCTTTAAATGTAAATGTAATTTTCAAGTGTATTTAACTCTGCGCTATGGCTTTTCAATATTTATTGACTGGTCATGTCACGAGTTTGAAACATTGTACAATCATTGTCGTATGTGAAGGAATGTGCTGATCCAGTTTTCTCCAACTTTGCTTCCACACTATGTATTTCAGTTTGAAAATTTTCTCCCAGACTTCCTGCTTTATTATGGTATAAGAGCCATACTTCACCACCTAGGTGAGTGATTTGTACTTACGTTTTGGTAAGTCATCGTAGTAAATGTTTGTCAGTTAATCGGTGCTCATTTATTGTGTTTCCCTTGTAATGTTGTTCAGTGCGGTTCCCTGGCTACACGACGTAGCCATTTTGGTGATGTGACCTCGGGTTGTGATGCTTTTCAATTGATGGGACCGCGGCCCACGTTATGGTTTAAGCGACAAGTGGTGTGTCGATGCCCAACCAACGCCTTTTCATTTATATTTGGTCATAACTTTATTTTCATTTCAGCATGTGGCTTTCTTGATAATGCACCACACTACAACAGTGGCGGACTTCAACTTGCTGCACGATGTTTAAGAAAATTATGCACTATCCTTAAATACAACATTTTAAAATAAATTTTCTATGTATTACTTTGTTAAAGAATCTTGGCATGAAATGATGTGGACAGCCATAAAAATATTCTATTTACATGTTTAAATATTTTGTTGGTTCTAAAATAATAAAAAAAAAGGAAGCTAGGTTGCTGTAATTTAAATATTTAAATGTTAAATTTTGGGTGCACCTGAAGTTATATTATTGCTGATATGATAGACATGAAGTAATGAATAAAAAAAAATCAGAAATTGAAATCATAAGAAGTGACTGTTAACTGTAACCAATTCGAAGTATCTGTAATACTCATTATACATATAAATGTTTTCCTTTAAGTAGTACGTATTTTATCGTGTTGAACTCTTCTCATTGTGTGTGTGTGTGTGGGATAAAAGAAAAAAAAGGGACAGTAAAAACCCAAACCAGAGTAAAGTATTTTTATTTCTTACAGAAAAAATTCAACTCATACCTATTGTTTTTTCCCAGCAAGTACACAATCATGTTTTATCTTATTTATAGATGAGTGTTGCAGTGGGTTTTTTTATTCTCAATTATCTATTTCTACGCGTGGAGTGGAGAGTGTTCCTTTCACATTCTCCTCTGGGGCACCTTGGTGCTTATGTTGGGGTCCAGCAGCTGGGGTTTTCCTTTTGTTGTAAATCACTGAGCTGTTTTCCTTGTCCCCTGATGTGAAGCACCAAGGGGTGTCTCAGCGCTTGGAATGAAGACTGCTGTTACAGGCTGGTCGGTTCCGAGCCACGAGGGCTGGAATGAAGACTGCCCAAGAGATGCAGGCTGTCTCTCCTTTTATACTAAATTCGGACTGCTGCTTGTTGCTGATAGGCTTGGACCCCTATGGCAAGGGGTGGTTGCAGAGCGGGGTTATGCATTTCTGATGACTGATGGCTGTGATGTCACAGGCCAGTTGGAAGGGGATGTGAACAAATTACAAGTTACAATTACTACTACAGCTATCTAGCAGGGAGTAAAATAACTCATTGCCTTTAAGCATTGTTATGTTGGGTTGGTGAATAAATCAATCTGTGAGGCAGACAGTACAATCTCACATTATGCAAACTTCCATCTCCTAGCTAATTTTAAATAAGGATGGAGCAGAAATCGTCTAATTTCCAATACTAAAAAGTGTTGTGCATCAAAAGTAATAAACAAACGTTTTACCAACAAGAGTATGCTTTCACATAATTGTAATTCCTCTCCCAGTGGACCTCACGCCATGTAAGTGATTACAGATGACCGGAGAATTTTACTGTTACGTAAATACACCAATCAGAGTACCCACATGCTCATTGGACGACCACCCGATCTGTGTTCCACAGTAGGCAGAACGGTAGAACTTACACACTAGGGACTCTAATCTTGTGAGGCAAGCTTGTCCACTCAGCGGCTACTCTCTCCACCACGTTACTGCGCCAGAGTTAGCGTTCTCTGAATTGTAGGAGACTGTTCCCTTGTAAAACACTCAGCCAATTGCAGGAACTGTCCACCAGCGAGAACTGTCTCTCAGTGCTCACCGTGTTCCAACGCTGAGTGCTGGGATAGGAATGCCACCTAAAGTCAGCACACCCTACACGTGGTTCTACACCAAGGTAGGACAAGACGTCGCCTGCAGCCTCTTCACGGATGTGAGAATGTGTTTCAGTCCAGATGCCGTACTCCCGTTAGAGTTGGATCCAAGAGAAGGTAAAACAGGTGTTTATTGCCTCTGGACGTTTGCAGGAGCTTACTCTCCCCTCATGACTTCACTCGTGACACACACATCGAGGGATGTAGCCCAGGCATTGCACCACCTACAGATTCCAGTCACACTAGTGCTTCCTATGGACTTCTTCCAGGACCCTGTTGGTCTCAGTGAGGAAACACATCCCCTGTTTGCAGCAAATATCAACGGTCAGGACCGATCCTTGGGACTCGCCAATGCCTACTTTAGGGGCTTTGAGCCAGTGGAACCCAACCAGCCGACTGACTCAACCTCAGAGACACTGCTTGTTAACCAACGTAGCTCATACTTATGCCAGGTAGAGCTGACTCAGCTTACACGTTACCCAGGTATACCACTTAGATCCAATTCACTGAAATATTAGATCACGCTCATGGAGCCAGACTTTGTGTCCTACCATAAAGCTATCAGGTCAGTTCTTTACACTGGATTTGCACCAGTACCACGTAAAGAATAGATGAAACCAGAACCTCCCACCAAAAGGTGCACGTGACTTAGCGCCCACCAAAAACTCCTTTTTATACAGCAAGATGACCTTGACTGCCCCCAAGGCATCACGCGTCAAAGAGGCCTTAAAGTTTTTCTGGTGCCCAAAGTGGGGCATAACTGCAAAAGTAACAGCTAGGCAGTTCGATCAGGTCCGCTAGACCCTAGCAATTGCAGAACGGACTTCGGGGAGTCCAGGAAACACCCCGTGGTGCTCAGTCCATGACCAAGAACGTCGGAAACTGACATGAGCGCACACAAACTTAACGGCCATGTTGCAGCTGCAACCAAACACGGTCACTGTTCAAAGTCAAACTGTCCCAACATGGGGACACACAGTATCGAGTGCGCCTATTGTCAATGATGGTTTCGCTATACCTGCCTTGGCTGAGCAGATGAACTACACTATACAAATGGCCTCAAATGCAGGTGCGACAATTGCAGAACAAGTTAGACTGCTGTCTGCAATTAAATAACTTGTCCAGGGCAGGGTACCCAAAAAGTGCGTTGTAGGGATGTGTGAGTACTCGAAATTTTGAGTATGATCTCGAGCTTTGCAATCACTTGTCTCAAGAGCATATTATTTTCTCAAGCTCGAAAAATTCAAAATTTTTGGGGGGGAAACTGCATATTGCAATTTTGTCCTGAAGAATACAAGAAAGAAAGCCTCATTTTATATGCATCATAAAATAAAGGACTACTTGCCAGATGGCGGGCAAAGGTTGGGAATTTTCCATTGTTACATATACCGAATTATTATCACTTTGTGTTCACTCAGTAACATTTGCTACACAGCTTCGTGCCATCTTTTAGGCATATGTGAAAGAAAATGCCAGCATTACCTATTTGTAGAGTCCCAGAAAATTTGCAAATGCGAAAAAACATTAAAAAATCTGAAAAGTTGCTCTAGTCACTATAAAAAGCTAAATTGTTATGATTTAGCGATAAATGAGGAAAAATTCCTTAAATGCACCAAATTCTTCACAAATATCTTTCACTGCGTTAGTTTTCAACGTAAACAAAAGATTGATCTTTTTTGAATTAAAAATACTTTTGGACGGTCTTTGTATTGACGGAAAACATAACGTAAACATTTGCTTTTTTCGGACATCAAAGATATGAGACATGCAAGCAGCACTCAACGCAAAATGGCTTGCCACATCGAACCTAGTGCTAGCAGTATCGGTTTTGATGAAAAATGTGTACATAATGAACGTGTGCATAACATAACTGTTCAAAGTCATTGTGTAACGTGTCATGTAAGAACATCGGCATGAAGATGTGTATGAAATGGCGCAATTTTATTTTGTGTCTTGGAAGTAAAGCCTTCAGCCAATAGAATTAAAGGAGCACAGAAAAATGAGTATTTGTTTGAAAATATAATTTCCAAAAGTAGTGGAAGTAAACAAGTAACCTTAGGTGTGTATAGTATGTTAAGAGAAGTCAATATGCCTATGTAAATTAAAAAAAAAAAAAAAAAAAAAGATTTTATTGTTCATGAAAATAATACTACAGTGCTGTTTTGATTGAATGATTAATTTTCCCCACTGTGTTTTTATTTCATGGGATTTATTATTAGACAGTGAGCTTACATGTTGATGTTATTACTGTACAATATTTGATTTTAAAATTTGATATTGGAATAATTAAATGGGCATTTTATAATATGGTTCACGTAATTCATTAAACTGCTTTGTTAAATACTCATAAATGAATAAGAAAATGCTATAATTGTTTCATGTTCATTTGTGTGAAGTAGGCTGATGGTAGTTTTATATTGACAGTTTTATTAACAGTTGTAGAAACTCGCTTGAGTTCGACTCAAAAGATCAAAGCTTTTTTAAATACTCGGCTCGAGCTCGACTGAAACAAAATTTCAGTGCTCGCACATCCCTAGTGCATTGTATCGTATGTGGGGAGACATACCACCACAGTTGTATCGGTTAGCCAGATGAGTGTATTACCAGACCAGGAATGGTATATCAATGTGAAGTTTACCTGCAGACTGCCAAGTACGAACCACATAATCTAGGGCTGGTCTCCTACACCAGCATCGTATGTTGTACGGGAGAGCCACAGTTACCGGAGTTTGCGGGACATCCTCACAAGGACTCGCTAATGTTCACGGCCGACTGTGAAAGGGAATTTTGGCATTTACGAAATATCTGAAAAGCAAAGGATCTCATGAGCACAATCAAAGCCAAATGGCAAAGACCTCGAATTGTGGCAAAAGTATGGGGAATTATTCTCTGAGTGGAGAAAACTCAGTAGCCAACTTGCCAAACAATTCACTGGCGAAGTGGTACTGGCACGCCTCACTACAGAGTTCTACAGCCGTATGAATACACGGGACGAGAATACTAAGATTTTTGTCCGACGCACAGTCTGGATGTACCATAGAATATTACCGTGTGGAGGCGAATAAATCTGCATAAGGAATCCAACACACCTATTTTTACCAAAAATGAGAAATTTTCTGCAATGCCCCAAGTCACTTGCAGTGGAAGAAATAATAGAGAGAGCACAGGAGATGAGCAGGATGAGATAGACCGCCGACAGCAGGGTAGAGGGAATGAAATAGTGGGAGTGACAGGCCACGTGCCCTCCTCCACCATGCTCATTCATAAATAACCCTGCCTCGCTTGTATGCTACGAAGGTCAAGAGGGAGCGGAGAGAAGGGAAGCGGACAAGGTCATGCCTACCCCCTCCCAGCACCACACCGCAGTTACCTAATTGCTGGTTCAGCCTCAAGAGGCATTTTAACCTCAATTTTCCTGAAAACCCAGCTGGCTACAAGTGGAAGAAAGGAGACAGTCCTTCACCTCAACAGATTAAGGGGGAAGCAAAAGTCGAACCCAATATGAAACTCGAACATTGACCATGTAGTGTCCAGCCCCGCAGCGGAGGTCAACAAAACCAATGTAGCTACTGCAGTTACACATCGTAAATGACCGATGTGCCTTAGATCCTCCGAGGAAGACAAGAAGCCAGGCCGAAGAGCCCAAAGATGTCGCATGGGTCTTCTGCCCAAAGAAGCCCCAGACAGAGGACAAGTAAGGCCCTACCCGAGAGGAGCCCCGGCATCTGAAGTACACACTGCTGCCTCCATTATTTCTGAAACACCGTGTGACATGGAAGAGCCTGCTACCGGCACCACTCCAGAGGAAGAACTGACACCGTGACCTAGGGAGCGAACTGACGAGAAGCAAACCAGCCAGGGAACCACCTACTCCATTGCTATGCGGGTGGAAATCCTTAAACCACAAACCAAAGAATCTGTATGGGCGCTACCTTCAACTCCTACACAATTCAAAAGGAAGTTCGCCAACCGACCCAGAAAGTGGTCACCGAGAACGATTGAGTTATCTTGGCCAAGTCCACTGGATAGAGATCCAAGCCTCAAATGGCCTCATTCCACCTCCATCACCAAGAAGATTCCGAATTCAAGTTCCGTCAAGCTTACATTGCTCCAGAAGCTATCACCTCTACAAGCAACTTCAATGCTACCAGCTCCAACGAGCCCACACAGCGAGAGAACTGCAACGCCAGACGTTGATGCTGCTGCCGCTGAGACACTGCTTTCCACGAGTGAGGCACCTGCTAGAACTGCCAGCTCACACTAGACCTTTCTGAAGGCTGCCATTCAGCTGGTACCATCGGCCACAATCTCCCCGAATCACATGACCAACCTGGCGGCTGGATCGTCCCTCAACACAGAGGCTGCCAGCTTCGAGTTCCCGGCACCACCCTGCTCCATGGCCGTCTCCCAGGCTTGCTTCCAGCCGCCCCCAAGAGATGGCAGCCAGTGCAACTCCACCTACAAAGGGAGGAGCCACCCCGCCGAAGCCATCCAAAGGCTGAAGGAACAAGAGACACCCCTAGTCTGGGAGAATAAAAGGCCCTGCACTGCCACAGAATGGCAGTTTAATCCAGCAGCTCACCTTAGCACCAGTATTGCTAACACCCTCAGCTCTGTCTGCTCTACTCCACCTCGTAAGGAAACGTCCAGCTATCACCATAGACAAAAGCTGGACTTCAAGCATACGCTGCAGCCTAAGAGTCGTCATTTCCCCCCACACTTGACATTTACCATCAACTAGCACACTCAATATTCGCCCCTTAAGTAGCTTCAAGACAACACAGCTTCAGTTAGTGTACAGTTATTCTGATGGCTACCTAGGTTGTTGCTTTTGCTTTTCAAGCACACCCTTCAGGCAAGGCTTGATGCATGACGTCTTGTCTATTAATACTTAACTGCTGCTACTCATTAGCGCAATGGCATTCCTAACAGCTGGTCTACTAGTCTCACAGCCACCACAGCCTGCAAGATTATTTTACGTGCCAGGCTGGGACAAACGTCCTAATATTATTTTATTATTTCTCCTGATGAGCCACTGAGACCATGCAAGAGGTTCGGGCGAGTACAGCAGTGTCCCGCGAGATGCCGCCAAATGCAAGATGTCTAGATCCCAACGCTCTCCTCTACGCCGCACGCACAGAGGATCTAGGCCCTGGGCTTGCACCTGCTGTTTCCCTCTCTTCAGACGCCTATGCCAGTGAAAGAACTGATGGCAGAGGAGTATATAAGGAAATGCATTCCGGCCTCGTGATAGGTCAGTTCGGCAGATAGTCAGTTCTGCTACAGTTCTCGATCACCTTCCTGAGCCCTCATCGCTTCAGCTCTTGGTGCAGAAGCTCAAACCTTTCCTTAATTAATTGCTCACCTCATAGGGCTGAAGATCCTCTCCAGCGCCTAATCGAAGGAAGAACAGTTGGCCATCGACAGTTACCACACTTACACTCGTTCTGTCCCTTACGGACAAACCTGAGAGTATAGCTGGCCCCAAGGTTATCACACACCAGCTAACTGCTTATCCCGTTAGCTTTGTACAGAGCACCTTCCCCTGTAGTATGATAGGGTGTTTACCTTCCGCACAGCCCGTGGGGAATTAGGAGATAGCACCTCTGCCATCTGTGTTTATTTCCTCTGAATAAATAAACACCAATCTTACCAGTTCTCTTGAATTTCACTCCGAACTCCTTCCCTGTGTTATATCGGAGCTGGAGGACTCAGCAGGAGACTTAGTTTTTGCTTTTCCGAATGCACACTAACAACACCACAGCACATCCTTGGAATGTCACCCACCCATTCTCTGCTCCAGCAGTGAACAGTAGAGCCACGACACTAGGTATGCTCCTGGTGGGATAGAATTGCAGGTCAGGTGCTCAACTCTCATCGCTCCCTTGTGGTGCCGAGAGGGCTGCATCCTGGTGCAGGGAAATCTACCCCCGCGGACAACACAGTGCGGTTCCCGCAACCATTACCCCACAGCCCACCCCGTCTCTACCTGGTAGAGTCGTCGAGAGTGAGGCGGTGTTGGTGGCAGGAATTTGCACCTACACATGAACACTGATATGTCAACTGCTAACCTCCTACAGCTCTGATTTTTGTGCCCAATGCCTTACACCCATAGGGGTAGAGTGGAGAGATGGGCCGAGAAGGTGAGAGCTATTCACAAACTTCCCCAGGGGCTATGCATCCTTCCCAGCGGGTTCGAGTTGCTTAGTCCACATGAGCAAGCTGCGCTACTGTGATGCCTCACTGTATCAGCACCCACCGTCACGCCCGTGGACTTGTTCAAGCCGCCCACCAGGGTTGCGGAAGGATACCATTCTTTAGTGCAGGAGGCACTCTTTGGCATACGTCAGAACAGCACGCCTAAATCACTGCCGGCTCCCATACCAGATGGTAGAGGGAACCTAAAGTGTGCAACTCCAACACCCAATCACCCCACTGCCTTATTGCACTACAGCCTAAGTCTGCATCCCGCCGTATAAAGGTTGTCAAGTAGTCAGACTTTGTACAGAATTGCCAATCCATGAGGCCCATATTGTACACAGAGCGGGTCCCCGTGCCCAGATCAGAATAATCCACCTTGAGATGTGACTCGCCTAGCATTGAGCAAGTAACCCATGGCAGGGACAGTGTGACAGCCGGGACTGTCACGCGTCAAGCTCTTCAAGCTGACAGGCCTCTTCACCTGTCTTTTGCTTTCACCTTCGGTAAGTTAATCAATGCATTTATTTACAGCAGAAGAGTACTGGTCACTGTGTTCTATTCTGGTTGGAATAAAACAAGTTCTTAGTCTAACAGCAAACTGTTCCTTCTGGAGTGAACTGTGCATAGTTCTTTCTGATATGTGTCACCCTCCAAAAGAGAGGCAGGGAACCACAGTTTGAGTACTAATTTGCCTAATCTAGAGTAGCACTGCGGCCTATACCCTAAAAAGTACTTAACGTACGTCACCCGAAACACCACCCATACTGTGGACCAGGTACAAATAGGTACCTGGTGTGCACATGCAGTAAAGCCCTGACCACTAGCAAGACACGACGGAGAGACTAGATCACCTTTGTCAGTTAACCCACTCCTTCACCGCGTATAAACCTGCCAGGAGGAGTGCCAGGTCTGACATGGAGGATCTACTTCTTTTGGGTTTAACTTAGCTAGCCTGCCGCCCGAGTGTGGACGTGAACTAGTAACACCTTTTCCCTTGTAAATGCCATTCACCCACAGAAGGAGAAGTAAGTGGAGCGACAGGAGGGCAGCTGCTAATCTTGCTCAGAAGTAAGCACTGCTTTACCATCCTTCCTCACCCTTCAGCTACTTGACCCCGGCAATGAGCTTATGCCGCCCATCAACTGTTGAGGCCTCATATCACAGTAACCCCCCCCCCCCCCCCCCCACCCTGAATTTGTTTAGCCCCTTAGTAAAGACCTCTGCAGCTGCTCATCCCGTCGTCCGCCACCTCCGCCTGGCCCAGCCCCTCGTACTAGATGTTGAACTCGCAGACGACGACGGACCAGCTTAGTCTAGTCATCCACAGACAGTGGGCTGGAAACCTACCTGCATCTGCGGAGTCAGCTACTTGCCAGTTTCAACCAGAAGACACCATCACCATCAGCTAGCCATGTCAGGAGAAACTAACCAGGACCCACGCCGACAAGTGCTCGACCCACAGCAGTAAGGTACATAAGTGGTAAGCCAGCAGCCCTGCCAACTTAAACAACCACAAGCACACTCTAGCCCAGCTAGACTTCATGCCGACTCTATTCACTGGCACAAGCAAGGCCAAGCGCCAAATACTGCTGACCCTGCCTCTCTACTCCCTCAAGCCTGTGTGTCTGGCCAGACACAAACTAAAAACCTAGTAGACGCCGATGCGCTCCTGCCTCTACCCCTAGGCCATTGCACGTCACTCTTGTATACTTGTTTTGGTAAAACTGCCAAAGTTTTTTTCACCATTAGCTTCTATTTTTCTTAGTACGTTACATATTACAGTTGTCTGTGATTCAGTGACTGAATTGGCAGGTCAGAGAAAACCTAGTAGGTGTATTAGATTACAAGATATATGGGTGTGTGAATGTTACTTTTTTCTCATGAAACAAAAATAAAATATATGTTATAAACTTTCGTAATACTGGCAAAAAAATTCATAAGAGTTTAGATTTAATAAAAGTTTAATGACTAATTCATTGCGAAACAAACTAAAAAATGTAGGATATACAGTAGTAACCACAGGGGTTTCTGCCCACATTTAAATTTCTGTGTTATGTAGTTATTTTAGTAATGAAACGATGAAAACAAACCTACGTGTGATTCCGCCCCATCTACGAGCCACGTGCGCTCAGGGGTGGATTATATAAGCGGCAAACAAGAATATATATATTGCGCTAATAAAGCCTACAAGTCTGGGTAACCAATTACATAATTGTAAATTACAAATTACGTGCCCAATTACAATCCCCATTGCCCATCCAGATTTATGCATGCAAAAGGAACCCCCGCAATTTGAAGAAATATTATTGATAATTCTACTAGTCGCTAGCTCTGGAAGAAGTTACTACAATATCGAGAGATGGCAGCACCCCCGTAACCTTGTGACATCACAACCCAACTGCCTCAGAGACAGGGGTTTTAATTTGTCGTTGCCTCCATGCGGAGCGATAAGAAAAGCGCAGCGCTTCTGTACCCCTGATAAACACGCCCCGTGGTGAAAGGCTACACTATCCCCCGCACCCTGAAGAACTGCTGATAAGTGGAAATTCAATATAAATACAAACTTAGCAGCCAGCCCAGGCAGATGTGCCAGGTACAGCGACCGAAGAGGACGCGAGCCCACCTCAGTCTGTGAAGATTTGTGTTTGCTAAAGACTCTTTGCCTACCCTGAGTCTGCAAAGACTCTTCTAAACCTTCCTCAGTCCGAAGCAACTCACCTATCCGTGAGTCTGCAAGGACTCCTCGGCACACCGCCTTAGTCCGACGAGGACTATCCACTTACCTCAGTCTGCAGAAGACTTTCCTTTCAGCCTGACCAAAGGCTATCTACCTCCTGCCGTACACCCTTCTACCTTAACCTATACTGTAAGGTCTTCGTCAGTCTGCGAAGAACTCTCTCTCTCTCTCTCAAGACCTGCACATCCCTGAAGACCTCTGCACATGAGACACCTACTTCTGCTACAGGTATACCCTGCCTTAAACCCCGGTAATCCTTACCCCAGTCAACTTTCTTTGACTCCGCTGTAACGAGCCGAAGTGTTTTAGATTGCATACCTGATTAGCTCCGACTTAGATACTAGCCGCTGTAAAGTTGTGCGCTATAGCTTTTCATTCCAGGTCTGCCTTCACCTGATCCATTAAATTAGGTATTTGCTATTTTGCCCCAAGTGTTTAGCCAGGGCAGCTTAATAATTACCAATTGTATTTCTTTTGGGAATAGCTGGTTCTCTCCAGGGAATACTCCCCTCAATAAAACACCACGTCAAACTTACCTATTTATGCACCGTTAATTTTAGTTAACAAACCCTTTTTTCCTATACTGTGGTATTTTGTAGACTTATCTAAAACTAGCAAACAGATGTACAGTAGAAAAGGAGGTTTCCAGAGTAAACGACGACGTAGGGAACGTTGCACCCTTGCAAGGACAGTAGTCAGTTCCACATCCAAGGACGAACCTCGGCTAGTGTTTCACGAACAAGCTCCACAGCCAATTTCTCCGGTAGTTCCCCTGGAAATCATCACGTCCTTAGATCGCCTGCTCGGTGCCCAGTGGCCTGGATACCTGACAGTGAGTGTGAGGAACAAGTCAAATTGATCGCCCAAGAGAAGGAGACTACCCTCCTTGACACCCATGCTAGTCAGCCCCCTGAAACTACAAGTTGTGTCAAACTGCAGTCTGGTTGATTAATAAGAGGATCACATCCAGAGGGCACAGTATTCCCTAAGTTTTGCTCAATCAAACTTGCATTGGATAAAATTGTTTGGGTTTGTCTCCTGGTCCAGTCAGACAACCGACCCCGTGCAATACCCCCATCTGCAGATTTCGTCTCGTCACGCCAACATACTCGCCCAACTAAAATCTCATCTGCCAAACTCCGCAACCCCACCTCCATACCATACTAATCATCACTTCATTCCATCCCTCAGGGATCGCTGGCAACCCGTATATTGGCGACCCTGATAGTGAGGAGTATCAAGCTCCCTGGACGGGCAGCCACTTCCATCCTCCTCACTCTGGGGTTTGACTCCCCTCCAGCCCGTAGCAAACCTACCCCCAAGCGGCTTAATCCTGTATTTAACCCCCTTATGCCGTACCGGCTCAGTAAAACTGGTATTAATCGCCGTGGTAGGCCGGCCGAGCTAGACTTGGTAGGATAGTCCACGTCACTGCTCTGTCATCTAAGGCAGTCACACCCAGTAGCACACGCTTCAAACTAAATGAAAATTCATGAAACACCCGAATAGTAATCAAAATCAAGAATTTTCATTTTGTTATAGCTTTCAGTAATCTAATTTCTTACTAAAACAAAAATGAAAATTGTTATTTTTCAGTTTTGTTTTGGTGTATCGAATATTCACACAAACCTAATGTGAAAACATGTATGATTGAGATTGAAGATGTGGTTTGTTCACACCTGGCTATCTTCTGGGGTGGAATGTAAGTGGTTTTCCTTGACTGGTTTTGGGTCTTCCTTCCAAGCAGATGCTGGTCTAGTTCATTAATACAGTATGTACATTATCAATTAGTTGTACATTATGTTGGCATCTTGTTGATGGTTACTTTGCTGTGGTGCACTGTGGCGAGGGTTAGTGGTGGTTGTTGCAGAACATAGCAGCACGAGCGAAGCGCTGCATGGAGCGGCGACATGACTTTGCAGCGGTGCTGGTGGTATTCCCCATCTTGAAGCACCTGCTGGCCATGAAGCCTGACTTTGACCGCACGGTGGAGGGCTGCGACCTGGCTGTCCGCTCCAAGTTTACGTCCATCCTCAACACCCTGCACGCCACGGTCAGTCTGTCCTTACTGTGCCCAGGATTCTACTGCTTGCCTCTGTCCCCTCAGTTTCCCTGTCCATCTACATCCCAGCACATGTACATAGGTACTATAGTTAGAGACCAGGATAATTCACAAGTTCATTGACCTGCAGGCTATACTCTACAGTTTTGTGTACAAATATGCAGACATCAACTGCACATTGGGGCCCTGCTGTCGCAATGGAAGGCAACGATTGGACCAGCATTCTCTAGGAAGTGTCAAATACCACGTGGGCCAATGGCTAAAGTTATATAAATGCGTGTGTTTTGAATTTTAACTTTTCCCTAAATTAATATGTGAATTCTTCGCAATCTCTAACTATAGCTCTTATAGGCTTTCTGTGTTTAATTAAGCAATTTGAAATTAACTTTTTATAAATGTTACTGCACTGCACTTACACGTATATGTTTTAACAAGCATACTGGTTGGCGTGTGCCCAGTATCTGACTTATATTTTTTAATGCACGTAAGTGTAAGAATTAGCAAATTTGTGAAATGTATATTTTCATTATAGTTTCACTTTGCAGATGCATGAATAAAGTGGTTGTATGCACTGTTATGTTAAGAGTGGAAGAATACAGAATGGACTGTCGAATGGTGTCTCTCTCGGAGCCTCTTCCCCCTTTTCTGTTGGATGAGGGTGGAGGGGGAATGAAGCACCTACTCTATTATTCCCAGGGGAAGAGAACTTCTGGCATACACTAGACGGCTGACATAGGTCAGAGTCGAATGCAAGTTTAAATTATTAGTCGGACATTATTGCCCTACCTGAATGTACTTGAATTCAAACAAGTGCCGGCTAGATCGGGGGTTCGCAACGCTGGGAAATAAGGCTTAAATAAGTGGGCTTACTTGTCTCTGCTTTGGTTAAGTGACTGGGGACCTTGAATGTTAAGACTAGTTAGAAATTAGAAGTCCTCTTTAAGGTGGTCTGTGTGTTTATAATATCGGATGACTTCAAACTACGTGAAGCCAATATTGTGAAATATATTTTTAATGTTTAAATACAGCTACTAATTGTAAGGTAACCCAAAAGAAAAGAGAAACCAGGTGATAAAAAAGGACTATGAATCAGTATGCAAGGGGATCACTGGAAGTGGGACACGTATCTTCCAGACATCCTGTTTCTTCTCCACCGTCAATGCATCGAGGTATTGGAAGCCTCGCCCAATGAGGTACTGCTTCGCTGCTTTCTACAACTCCCCAAGCAATGGGACTGGGAAGTAGAGCTCAGTGAAATCCCACGAACTAAGGAGATACACAAGGAAAACATAAAGTCAATGGCTGCTGCTTGCACCAGCCAAGCTCACTTCATTAAGCGGAAATATCCAGAACCTACAAAACAGCCTGGGGAAGCCATACAAGAAGGGAAAGATGTGTGGGTAAAGACACATCCCCTCAGCTGCAAAGCAGTGCACTTCCACACAGGGAAGGCTCATACCAGGTAGCAACGAAGTGGAGAAACACCCTGTGGGTACACGACAATGACGGCAATGTACATAAAGTGCACATCACGCTTCTCAAGTAAGCCTTCTGCCCATTGATCAAACAGGGCACTGAATGCAGTGCGCCACTGCCACCACTACGAGATGAGACAGAGCAAGGTCATGTGATTGTACATGACCCAGCAAACTTCACTGCACCAGCCAAGAGGCCCGCTGCACACTACGCACGGCCTCCTACTCATGCTCCTACCATGCCGCGAACATCTCCAGAGCCGCAGCACCTGCCCTTGCCATGGTAAATGTCAACCAAGGGGAGAAGAGAGAGCTCAGAGCTACCCCTGGTGGGCCAATCAACAAACACGGAGCAGCCAGCACTGCCCTCTCCACTGCTAACTCTGCCTCCTGCGCCTGCCACAGCAGAGGCGGTGAAGGAATCTGCCGCCCGCCCTTTGAGAGGGAAAAATGATTACTGGTACTTCTCCTCCTGCTAGCCAGCTGAGCCCGGTGGTCACAGCCTTGTACCACGGGTCACTGACCCCCGGCGTAGTGACCCAGTTCCACCCTCACTGCTTCCTAAGCCTCGCCACAATGGATTTTCTATCCATCATTTCTCGGAGGACTGACAAAAAATTTCAATGCGTTTGGACTTTCATTGAGTGTGGTCTTGAAATGCAGGAAAATCAAAAATAGAACCACAGAATATGTTCCATGGAAGCAGGCTTTCAATCCATCCGAGTTCAATACATAGAGGTTCCACTGTACATCCCACTGCAGCGCCAAGAGCAGCCTTGGTGAGCTTGTTGTTCCAGCATCGAGGGGAGGCAGAGATATTACAGGAAACGCTGTGGTGCTGCTTTCCCACCTACACCTGGCCCACTCCACAACGAAAAGACTGTGTGAGGGGAGTGCATTCACTCCCCTCACCCGCTTAGAGCAAACAGACTCTGTGTGGGACGCAGTTCTTCTGCAAGCACTACATCCACAGAGAGCCTCCGCCTCACAGTGAGAAGTGCCCTGACCACTTGTGAGTGAGTGAGAATAGGATTAGTTAGCCTTAGATCAGTGTACATATTAGCCAGTTAGTTCTAGATTAGGGAGTGTTTACAGAAACAAAACCTCCTATTTATTTATATTTTAATGTTGAGTACCTCCTTGCCATGTGTGTGTGTGTCACATCAAAAAAACCTGCAAGCTAAGGATGTAATGTGCTCAGGTACCACGAATGCATGGCTTGTCTGTTCAGTCAATTTCTGTAATTTAGACATAGACCATGGCAACAATAACGTGCACTGGCTCATGAAGGATGTTAAAACTAAGATATTTCTGCCTTTGTGTTGTTTCACTTGTTTTGCTTTTGTTTTGCTGGAGTTTTGCTTTTATGTTTTATAGTTATGCACCCTAACTGCCATATGTGTGAATTAAGGCTATGAGATATTAGTAAACTAGCAAGGTATTTTCCATTTCATATAAGTGGAGTAAAGTCTGACAGTCAATGTGACCAACCTACACACTATGTAAACAGTAAATGCTCTCATTCGTAAAGTATTGTATCAGCTGATGAACTGATGCAGGATTGGTGTTATTAAGTTGGCTATTTTGATAATGGCTTTGAAAGAAAATAATACTCAGAACTAAAAGTTGTAATTTAAAATCATAATTATACTTACAACATTTATGGTTTAAATTATGTTTTTAAAGCAATATTCAATTTTCTTGGCTATTAGTAACTGTACTTTAAAAACATGTTTGCATTTGTGACAGAGGATGTCGACACGTACGAACAGTAAATGTTTCCAGCCAATGGCTAGCTATGTTTTGTGTTTCCATTTCCAGTTTCCAGCCCGGTGAAGGCCGTTACACATGTGATTTTTTCTCATTGTGTTTATTATACAAATATCTTGTTGGTGGTGTTGTCGGAATATTTAATCGGTAGTTAATTATTTTTTTTTAATTTTCTTTTTTCGAGCATAGTTGGTTGTAGATACCATTGTAGTGTGTTTTCTTTAGTGAAATGTAATATTAGTCATCACATATTTACTGCTTCTTTAAAACTGCGTGTCCCGCCATTTATTTAATGCTTTCCACAATGAAGTGACACTAATATAATTTACGTATATTAGTTTAGGTTTGCTTGTATCAGGAAACGTACGTAGTGTCGAGTTTACTGAATGGTTGTGCAAATAAATTATATAATGCTAGTGACCTAGAAACATGGTTTTAGTGAAGTAAACTCGCAAGTATTGCTATAGAAAAACACGTGATTGAGAGGTTGCAAATTTTACAAACAGTAAGTTTATGTGTTTTGTAAATGTATTTGTAAACCGGTAATATAAATATTGAAATTCACATGGCCTGAAAAAACAGTACTTTCCACACTTTTGTAGTGAGTGAATAATATTTGTTTATTTTTCTATAAGTATTTTTAATTCAATGAGAGTAAGGTTGACGCATGCTGCTTATAACAGTTACCATAAACCATTATGACTCATCTCACTGCAAACTTAGTGTACACTTTTACACTCGTGAGATTTAAACCCCGCGCCATTTTGTACATGGTGGTACCGGTCTGCCACAATCCTGGAGGGAGGCTGGACATGGGAATACGAGGGGTTGTGAAAGACAGCGGCGCGTCACCCTACCTCCCCCCCCCCTCCCTGCTCAACTTGCTGAGAGCCTAGAAGCCATCAGCCACCTCGGGCCATGCACAAGGGCCACCGAGGATACCCGAAGGCCGAGATATGACCAGTGTGTGCTACCCCCACTCCGGCCTAGCACCTGAGGGGTATGACACGCCCTCCTCCACGGACACTGCGACACGCGCTGCCACGCTATATAAGGTGGTGCGCGGCGGCCCTCGCCAGTTGTTCCTGCAGTCTTCTCCGAGCACCTGGGTGCTGGAGTTTAGACTACAACGAGCCTTTCAACAGCCATTCCCGAAGCTGTCACCAACAACTTAACAGTCTTCAGCATTCACCAGAGGCTGCCACCATTGACGTCACCATTAGAGCTCTGCAGCTCTGCTACCGGATGCTCCAGCGACACCAATAGCTACCAGAAGCTTTCCGTACATAATACATTCCACACATGATTCTTTCTTTGTCTCCTACACACCCTCTATATCGAGTTAGGTTTGTATTTAAGTAATCGTCAACAGTTTTTTCACGTAACTTCTCCACGTAGCTTAGGTCCAGGTCACCTACACCTGGATTCCGTGGTATTACTTCCAACCACTGGTCTACCTGGCAGGAGAGCATGTGTCACCGTGATTAATACGTCTAATAAACACGGCTTTGTTTCTCTTACCCTCAAGTCTGATTAGAAGGGTAATCTGTCACCAATTACTGGGAGAAACTTGAATTGAGCACCACCGACTAATGCTGGGAAAGTATTCTTATTTCCCGCAATTAGCTACAACTGGAGACTCCTCCTCAGGCGGCTCCAAGTTGAAAAAACACCCATTAGATGGCCAGGTATTGTATTCCTACCAAGCATACAGGTACTGGAGGAACAGAATAGACGAGCATGACCACTAGCAACACACTCAATCAGGGAGAGACGGTACACATCTTAGTTGTATCCCTACTGGAGCACCTGGGCTCTGGGGGTATTTGCTTAGGTGCTACGGCCTGTCCTTGGTTGGAAAACTCACACCCAGGAATAGTCTTGGCAACCCACACGGCACCAATGCTTCTGATCAACCCGCAACATTGGGGGATCTTGTGAAGCACCGGAGCTCGTGTTGGCAAGACTGTCGCCAGGCAAAACTAAGGTTTCTCCGTAATTACACCACTTTATGCCATTCAGGGTGAGCTACAGTGTCAGGAGAGAGGAGCAAGGAGTTGTGTGCTTTGCTGCCAGACAGCTGGCTGGTCTAACCCCAATTACAGCTATCTGATTAGCCGAACGAGATTGTGCTGCCTCACTTCGTTCATCGACAATACCTACGACGATTGCCGTCAGTGCAGCTTTTTTCCCATCATCACCACTATCTATGTACACCCCAAACTGATATATCCAGCTGTAACTAACCCTAAATCAAACCGGCGCACACAACCGACATAAGTGCAACAAAGCCACATGACCGTGAACCAACCTTGACTATCGGACACGCATCAAGTGATTTTCTGGTGCCCAGCGTGGTGTGTCAGCTAATTGACTGCGCAGTAAGAGGCCGAACGAATTCACGCGACTCCAAGATCTGAATGTCTACCTGTATAACCCACCGGACTTCGAGAATTCCATTAATAATGCAGTGGCGCCCAAGAAAATATTGCCATGCCACGTCAGACATTTAAAATGTCTCTGATTTAGACCCGAAGTGTAGCCACATCGAATGTCAAGGTGTCTGCGCATACCAAATTGACTGTACGTACCGCCTAAGTCATTCCACCACTTTTGCCTAGGTTGACCAGACGAGGCACGAGATACCGTCAGTCTCGAATACCATTGCGAAGACTGTCTGCAGTAAGCCACAAACTTTTGTAGCAACGTGAATTACCCCGACCTAGGCATTAACCGGGTCAGATGCACAAATTTTAGCGAACCCTTCCATAACCTGTGTATAGGATGGCCCAACGAGAGCATCACTATTCCAGATACAGCGTACCAATGTGAGAAATGTAGGAAGCAACACGTCTCCTACTACCGACGATCAAGGCCGTCCCGGATCTGTATTTAGCCTAAGACAGCACACTGCTACTTTGCTACCGTACTGGATGACGACATCCAGATAACGGACTTCGCCGGTCGGTCGCATGAAGACCTAGTCACATTTACTAACGAGTGCGTAAAGGAGTTCCGGGACACCCATTTGCCACCAAGGCAATGGGTAGACAGCGCCAAGCTACATCTAAAAGATGTAGCGCTAACCCGGTGTGAAAAATTTGGGACTTTTATACGGGTTGGAAGCAGTTCTGGAATCACATTGCAACAGAATTCACCGGCGAGGAGGTGGTAACACGCTAAACAACCCCAGTTCTACAGCCAGACCCAGATACCCTTGGACGAGGCAAAAATTTTCATATGTCGCAAACAACAGATGTTCCGGTGCGTATTCCCGGAAGTTTCAGAAGCCATGGCCGTGCGTTCAATAGGATGGCTGCTGTTACCCATGCTGAGGCACGTCCTTCTCACAGCCCGCCCAACAACTATCGACGAACTACTTGAAAGGGCATGGGAAGCCGAACAAAACTTAGTGGCGCAGGTCAGTCGCACCACCGTACAGGTGAATATACATCGACTGGCAGTTCCCTCCGAATTTATAGTTTCCTCCACACTATCAGAAGCAGTTATACTCGGCTGCCCCTGGCTTAGGCAGCATCAGTGCATTGTTGACCATGGACAACACCGGGCCTACATGGGCAAGCATGAGAGAATAACTGTGAATTGGGACCACAGTCTGGAGAACATTATACCTCCACCCATCGATCCTGCGAGGGTGAATAATGAGCTAGACGAATCCCAATTTAGCCAACTACAGCAGGTTCTAAACGAACATGCCAATGTGTTCAGACAGGGGAGGTTGTTGTGTCATATTCGATCAATCCAGCACGAAATCTGGACTACGACTGACACCCCTGTTTATAATTGACTGTATTGGGTATAAGCCCGCCGACGTGACCTGATAATGGACCAGGTAAATGAAATGAAGGACCATGGGATTGTAGAACCCTCAAATTCACCCTACAACTCCCACATGGTCCTAGTACCCAAAAAGGACGGAAAGCTGCGCTTCTGCGTTAACTACAAGGGCCTAAACAAGATAACACACCCTATTACTTAACCAGCCATCGAAATTAGCCATACCCTGCGGGACAATGGCAAAGCCACTATCTTCAGCACCTTGAATATGGAATCTGGATACTGGCAAATTGCGGTACACCCCGACAGCCGCAAATATATGGAATTCACCACACTCGAGTGATGCCGTTCGGTCTAAAGAATGCCCCAGCCACCTTCCACTTCCAATGCCTAATGTCCATAGAGGTATTGACCGTGTATATGGGAGAGTTTTTCTTTGCATACCTTGATGACGTAATCCTATATTCAAACAGCTGGGAAGAGCACCTCGTACACCTGCAGCAGGCACTAGAATGCTTGTAACAACACACAATGACTTGCAAACACTCTAAGAGTTACTTCAGCAAGTTGTCCATCGTTTACCTGGGACATGTCGTATCACCTGAGGGAAACTTCCCACAACAAAACTCCATAAGAGCCATCGAAGACGCCGACGAGGCGGCGAATAAACGACAGCTACGATGGTATCTGGGACTGTGCAACTGGCTACTCGACTTCGTGCCAAACATTACACAAATCATGGCACCCTTACATCCGCTACTGGAGAAAGACACATGTTGGTGATGGGGACGGAGCAACAGCAAGCCTTCCACGACCTGAAGACAAGCTTCTACAATATCTGGCAGTTGCACCGACCCCAAGGAGATCAGCCATTAATATTGCAAACTGGCGCGTGCCTAAATGGAATGGGAGTCATCCTCTACCAGCTGGGCAGCAATAACCAACCTCGTGTGATAGCGTATGCCTGAACTAAACAGAGCAACGTTATCACATAAATGGAAAGCAGTGTCTAGCCGTCATCTGGGCAGTGTGAAAATACTGATATTATTTAGAAGGCCAACACTTCATGTTGCGAACGGTCTCAAAAGCCCTCCAATGGCTACACGAGTCACGTAACAGCAAAGCCAAGCTCGGTCGGTGGGATATGTTTCTCACCGAATTGGACTTTGAGGTAATGCACTGTCCAGGTAAGGCGAACGACCTGCCTGACGCCCTGTCTCACTTCCCCGTGCTGGAGGAGAAAGCAGAGGAAGAGGAAGGGAAAAAGATGTCTCCCCCCATCAAGTAGTGCGAAGCCCCAACGAGCAGATCCGGCTCCTCCAATTACAAATCACCCGACATCAAGTCTCAATTAACCAGCAGGAGGACCGCGATGCACATCGGCTCCTTCAAGAGCATCCCCAACGACTCAAAGCCTGGGATGACTTTGTGTTGTCAAGAAGTGGTCAACCAAACATTCGGTGGTTATCTGGGTACCGCAGCAACTGAGAGCTGACATTTGCCGCAACTACCATGACCACCCCCAGGCCAGACATCCGGGGATTCGAGAAACCCTGCTAGACATCAGGGTTCGCTATAGTTGGGACGGAATGAGCCACAACGTCCGACAGTACATCAGTAACTGCGTAACATGTTGCCACGGTAAGGCCTACCCAGTCCCTCCGCCCACTGCATGACCAAGGAGACCCCAGACGACGTGGACACACGTAGCCGCCGATCTCATGGGACCATACCCAAGGAGCATCAAGGGAAATTGATTCCTCCTAGTTGTTACATATCAGTTTCCCAGGTGGGTAGAAGCCTTCCTGCTGCCCAGCCAGGAAACAACCCCCATAGTGTGCAAAATGGAAACAGAGATTTTTGCACGTTAGTGATACCCGAAGGCGTTCCTGACTGACAACAGCACTCAGTTCACGAGTGTCATTGGCAGTCAGCATGCCAGGGATGGCGGGTCGAAACATGGACGACACCACCCTACCACCCCCAGGTCAACCCCTGAACAGAGGAATCAAGAGATCAAGAAATGCCTCCGTATCAATGTGGGAAACGACCACAGACATTAGGACAAACATATTACCACCATCTTGTTTGCCCTACTACGTCGAACTAACGAGGCCGTGGAAACCAGTCCAAATACACTTCTCCTAGGACAGACCCTCCGCCGACCAGGTGACAGACAATGGGACAGTGAACCCAATACCATGCCTCAGCCCGAGGACATCCGACTAGCAACGTTGGCTCGCACTAGCACTGCCCAGAAAGCCCAGGAAGAGTACATCCATAAGAAATACCCACAGCCCAAGACAGAAGTACGTGAGTTTGGCCTCTGTGAAACTGTGGTACTCAAATCACATCCCTCAGCAAGACCAGCTATCAGTTTAGTGCTGGCCTTCCGAACACATGGGACGGGCCTTACCGAATCGTCAGAAAGAGGGATAACGTATACTGGGTCGAAAACGCTAGGGGGAGAATCCGAAAATCTGCAAGAGGTCAGATAGGTCCCTATCCAGGGGACATGCCACAAGAGGAGCAGGCCGATGACATGGGGGAAATAGTAGGGGACTCTGACAGCGAGGATGAACCACCACCCTGAAGTGCTGCTGGTGAACTCGACACTGAACTCTTGAGGCCACCCGTAATACGACCTACCTCTAGTGAGCGAGTTCCCAGCTTTGTGCCACCCTGGAGACTAGACAATGAAGTAGGCCAAGGGGCAGTCAGCGTACGAACACCGTCCTCCACGCCACGCAGCTACGCGGAAAGTTGCAGCACGATGCGACAGAGCTCCCAGCTGCTCCGAAGTGTCATGGCGGGGCCCACGAGACCGAGAAGGCCTCCAGACACTCCTACAGTTTAGTCGCATTAGCAAAATATCAGAAGCCCCTTCGGTGAGGAGGATAGAACCACCCAGGACATCTACTCCCACACCTAGTATAACTCCACAGCTCAAGATCAAGGCCATTCCACCTTCAACGAAGGCGATCTCGAGTTCCAATGGGGAAGTGCCTGTCGACACCACTAGACACCGGACAACGAACTTATCAGGAGCTCGCAACCCATTGGGGCTGTTGAGGACGAGAGACCCAATCTGCCTCTCGCTCAATCGGCCACCGATTTAGAAGGCACCAAGACCATCAATGCCTCCGACATCCCAACACCTGGTACAACCCCCGCAGCTGAGGTCGAGATCCCTCTCCCTCACACTGCCTTGTCACAGGACCTGGACATTGAGACCGTCGACGCATCCAACTCCCGGCCCCATGATGGGATGCTCACGTCGGCAAGGTGGAGAGCGGTCTCCCACCGCAACTCCCTTGCTCTACAACAGTTGGAAACGTCCTACCTTACGGGTAGGAACCCGTGCAGTCGGGTGGAGGACGTGGGATCACTCCCCCGCGATGCCACTACATCCCTAGTAGCTTTGCTCTCACCCTCTGTTCCGGCTGAAGCAGATGCCACAACGCCACGTGTCGAGCCTCAATGCCTGATGCCACCTCATGCCGTCAAGGCCGACTGTACGCCTTGCCAGAATCGAGAGTCACCGTGGTGACCCACGTCAAGTTACACGTGGCTGTACCCACTGCTTACTGAGTTACGCCCAAGAGGAAAGCCAGCTAAACCCTCACCCACAGAAAACAAATAAGTGAAAGAGTGATGAACACAGTGTACACACGTAGTTGTAAACTACCACGTAACACAGAACAGGACTCGTTACAGACCTGCGAAGTGTTATTTTAAACTAGCCTCTAGTCAAAGACAGTGAAACCGAGGAATATTCATGAATTAGGCTACATTTAAATTAAGTGTATAACAGCATAAGATCCTGCCGAGCTGTCGGCAAGCAGGGAAAGCAAATGAGCCGGTAAATAAATAGTTATTTGACACTTGACTAGTTGTGAACCGGACTTGTGAAACTGCAGTAGTTACGCTGTCAGTGATAAAAACAGAACAGTGTAAATAGATGTTTTTCTCCCCACCAGTGATAAAGGCTCTGAATAATTAGTGGCCAACAGCCCACGTAATTACGTAGAATTTCTTAGAGACACTCACCACAGTGCCAGTAATTTCTACAATTGTATCATGTATAGACACTCACCACAGTGAGCGTGATAGGAGAAGACAGAAACTTCCATAATTACCACATTATATTTAGCCTTCGTTCACAGGACTCTTAGATGATTTGAGATTTTTTTATAATAATTAATGTATAGGTACACCATTAAGAAATTTTATACATTTTCAAGGATTTATGTGAAGTTGCAACTACAAGAAGAATGCGGATTTGCAGGACTGTATCTTTCACCATGTACTTAAATTTGCGAATTCATTGCTAGTGTTTGTGTATGTTTGCAATACCTGTGCACCACCAAAGAGTCGAACTTGAACTCTGAGCCACAGAGCTCCCAATTATTCAGTACAGTAATACCTGGTGCCATGTATATTTCATTTCAATTTATCAAAGTTTTTTATTTATTTATATAGAGTGACCTCCATGCATCCATTGCCCCGAATTCATGCATGTTAAAGTGTACCCGCATTGTGTCGTCTAGCCCGCTAACCCAGGTGCTGGAAGGCCTGAGGCTGGCGAACTTAACCTGTCACACGTAATGGTTCAGCTTGCTGTACGACCCACAGGTTGCTCCCGAAAGATTTTCCTTTTCTTTCATAACTCTACAGTCAGCTTCAGGATAGTTAATGACGTTTTACCCCGCCTTCCGCGAGTAATGCTTGATCACACTTTAATATTATCCCTCGTTTTTAGCATGTCGTCGTTTTTAGTGTTTCCTCTTTCAGGTTTTTATGTGTATAATTCTGTTGTAAATAACGACAACTCTATGTTGATTTTTGTGGCGACATGCAATAATTGAAGTAAGTCGTGAGCATGGGGAAGAGAGAGGAAGTCCGCTTGAAGAGAGAGACAGAACTACCGGCCGGCGTGCCATGCGCCCGGCATTTTCCAGCCACCCCGAAGCACAGCGCGAGCTACCTTACTTAAAAATGTCATTCTTCTTCTACACTGCTACTCCTACCTAGAATTTCAAGATGAGGGGGCTTACGCCTTTCTCCGCTGAACCTTCATGTTAGTCTTCATCCCAACGCAAGGGGGTCGAATTGACACATGCCGCTTATACCAGTTACCATAAACGATTACGACTAATCTCACTGCAGCCCTAGTGTACACCTTTACACTCGTGAGATTTAAACCCCGTGTCGTTTCGTACGCGGAAGTACTGGTCTGCCACAAATCTGGAGGGCGGCTGCACACGTGGGTACGAGGGGTTGCGAAAGACAGCGGCGCATCCCCCACCCTCCCCCATGCTGAGAGCATACACGCCATCAGCTGCCTCGGACCATGAACGAGCACCACCGAGGATGCGCGAAGACCGAGAGATGACCAGAGGGTGCTACCCCCACTCCGGCCTTGCACCTGAGGCACGTCACATGCCCTCCCCCACGGCCGCCATGATGCGCTGCCTCGCTATATAAGGCGGGGCGTGCGGCTCTTGCCAGTTGTTCCTGCAGTCTTCTCCGCGTACCTGGGTGCTGGAGTCGATACTACTATAGGCTGTTTACTGTAAAGTGAGGACTTATTAAGGCCCTCCCAATAGCCTTAACCATTAATAGGTATATCTTATTGCAGCATCAGGCATTCAATTTTGAGGGTGGTGAAATGTATACACTGTGTTTATTCATCACAAAGCAATGTTTATATTAAAAAGCAGCAGGAAGATGGAAATGGGATAAAAGTAAAAATTTAGGAGGACTTTAAAAAGTGCTCACTTTACCGTGAACAGCCTATACGAGACTTTCAACAGCCCTTCCAGTGGCTGCCGCCAACTACTTAACAGTCTTCAGCATCCACCAGAGGCTGCCACCATTGACGTCGCCGTTAGAGCTCTACAGCAACACAAATAGCCGCCAGAAGCTTTCCGTACATAATACATTCCACACATGATTCTTTCTTTGTCTCCTACACACACCTCCTATATAGAGTTAGGTTTGTATTTAAGTAATCATCAACAGTTTTTCACGTAACATCCCCACTTAGCTTAGGACCAGGTCACCTACACCTCCTTTCTGTGGGATTACTTCCAACCACTGGTCTGCCTGGCAGGAGAGCATGTGTCACCGTGATTAATACGTCTAATAAACACAGCTTTGTTTCTCTTACCCTTGAGTCTGATTCATAGGGTAATCTGTCACCAATTACTGGGAGAAACTTGAATTTAGCACCACCGACTGGCGCTGGGAGAGTATTCTTATTTCCCGCAATTAGTTACAACTGGAGACTCCATCTCATGTGGCTCTAAGTTGAAAACACGCCCATTAGATGGCCAGCTATTATATTCCTACCAAGCATACAGGTACTGGAGGAACAGAATAGACGAGCACGACCACTAGCAACACACTCAATCAGGGAGAGACGGTGCACATCTTAGTTGTATCCCTACTGGAGCACCTGGGCTCTGGGGGTATTTGCTTAGGTGCTACGGCCTGTCCTTGGTTGGGAAACTCACACCCAGGAATAGTCTTGGCAACCCACACGGCTCCAACGCTTCTGATCAACCCGCAACATTGGGGGATCTTGTGAAGCACCGGAGCTTGTGTTGGCAAGACTGTTGCCGGGCAACACTAAGGTTTCTCCATAATTACACCACTCTGTGGCATTCAAGGTGAGGTATGGCACCAGGAGAGAGAAGCAAAGAGTTGCACACTTTGCTGCCAGACAGCCGACTGGAACTATTCGACAAGCCGAACGAGATTGTGCCACCATACCTAGTCCACCGACACCACTTACTACGATTGCCATTAACCCATCTACTTTCCCATTAGCACCGCTACATACACCCCCGACTGCTATATCCAGCCGTAATTAAGCCTAAATCAAACCCGCTCGCACAACCGTCGTTAGTGCAACCAAAACTACATGTCCGTGATCCAACCTTAACTATCGGACACACTTCAAGTGTTTAATGATTTGAGGTTTAATGATTATAGGGTGGTAATGATTTTGCAAATGGTGGCCATAGGGAAACAGTTTTCATGCTTTGTTTCATAGGCGGTTCTGTTTCTTTCTTTGTAGTCATGTTTGCTAAAGTTATATTTGATTTCATCGCAGTGGTTTTTAACAAATTTTGTCACGATCTTTTTGATTTTGTCTGCTTTGCTGGGGTTTTTTAAAATTGCATCTGTGAAAGTTTTAAATAAAGAAGTACACATTAGCATTGTGTCTTTAATTTGGTACACTTCTTCATTAACTACATTTTGATAGATGTGTACAGGGGGTGCTGTGGTTATGCGACTAAGGGCGTCAGGGAGGGTGTTCAATTTTCATTTCACTATTTGGGCTTCAAAATTGTACTCGCTAAGAGCGATAGCCATTTTTTTGTATGTGCACGTTGTAATCAGTCATGGACCGGAGATAACGTAAACTGGCATGATCTGTCTCAATGGTGAAACTGAAGCCGTGTAAGTATTGCCGAAAGTGTATACATAGATACCTAATGGCCCCAAGCTCTCGTTCCATGGTATTCTATATTCCTTCCTGGGGTCCAAACATATTGCTAGCTTTCTCCTTCCAACTATATTCCCTCACGCCAACTGACAAGGCCTCTGCAAACAGCCGCTATAACCCCGGCCAGATCACCCATCGCCACCATCACTCTCGTTAAAATATCTTCTTTTTGCCACTCATCCATCCTGGAACAGCAAAATTTCTTGGACAGAAAAGCGATTATATTATGTTCTTTAGTCTGGGGGTCTGTTTGTATAAGTGTCCCGCTGCAGCCTCATTGCTAGTGTCACATGCTAGGATTATTTCGCAGTCCTTGTGGAACTTATGAAGAATGGAGGCTTGTGAAATACCTGTTTTCCTTCAGTGAAGGCCGTATCGTGTTGTTCTGTCCATTTAAAGTAGGTCTTGTTTTTCGTAAGTTCAATGAGTGGTTAAGTTATTGATGCATATTTTCGGTATAGCGATGTAGGTAAGATTACATACCTAGGAAAGTTCGTAGTTGTTTATTTGGGGGGGGGGGGGTAGAACTGCCCTCTTGCACTTGTGGTATAGCCTCAGGCGCATTGCTATCTTTGGTGGTGTGGCGACACTCTGTCTGCCGGGCGCATCAGGGGGGCTGACATGTTACGTGGCCGCTTCAAATATCTTTCGTTTATCGTGAAACCAAAGTGCGTTTGAGTTGAACCCACTCTCTACACATTCGTAATATGTCGTGCTTGGTTTGCTCCTTCACAGGTGTAAACACTCTGAGTAGATAGAGTAGGGCAGTTCAGAAACAGCTGCAATTCCACCTGTTGGCATCCCTAGTAGTGCATATAAGTGAAATCCCTGGGCAGGAAACAATCTCAGTTTGCCTCACTCTGGATTTAGACACCCCTCTCTTCCGACGAACCAGGGAGGGTGGTTAGCGTCTTACCCTCTATTCCCCCGATTACAAGGAGGAGCGTGTATCACTATAAACGACTACAGCTCATCCTACGTGCTTCTACCAACTACAGGAAACAACTACTAGATGTTGTAGTTTACCTCCCTGAGTAACTTCCAATAGTACATCACATGGTAGGATTGCGTTGCTATATTCGAGGTATATTTTCTAGCCGCTGGAAAGTTGCATTGCTATAGATTTTGGACCAGAAGATTTTTCCTTTATTCTCCAGGCTCACCTTTGCCTGAATTTATAATGTTCACGTCATTCTCGTAAATTTTAGTGTGTTTAGCCAGGTAGATTGACTTCCAACTTTGTATTTTCTGGAATAACCAGGACTCTCCAGGGTGAACCACATAATAAATATTACGTCAGATTTAATTGATTGTGTACCGTACTTCGTACATAGTTACCCCATGTTTCTCATAACTTGGTATTTTTGGTATTATGTAATATTGTGTATTTCCAGTGGTCTAAATGTACAATGGGAGGGGAGGTATTTAGAGTAGACAGCGACGCAGGGAACATCGTGCATTAGTACCAGCCGACAGCACTGAAACTCTGGTAAGTTCGTCATCTGTGGATGAACCCCGCCCGCCATGCTACGATTTCATCCCGTTGCCTATCTCCCTCTTAGTACTGCTAGAGATCGCCACCCCACTCGTTCACCTCCTGGGTGCTTACTGGCTCGGATACCCTGCTAGTAGTTACAAGGACCAAGTTAACAATTTCACCAGGTAGCTAACACTACTCCAGTGGACACCACAGTTAAGCAGCCTCCCACGACGACTAGCATAATTAAGCTCAACTCGGGCAGATTGATCCAGGTTACACACCCGGAAGGCACAGAGCTCCAAAGATTTTGCATAGTCAAGCTAGCGTCTGGGAAGTTTGTACGTGTTCGACCCCCGTCCCAGTCAGATATCAAACCCCGCGCAGCACCTGCTTCTCCCGACTTTGTCCCCTCGTGGAAACCCACAAGTTCTACAAAGTTCTCCCCTGCCAGAACGTGCATCCCCACCTCCACGATCATTTAATCACCACCCCCAGTCCACCCTTCTGGAACCGCTGGGATCGTGCATATTGGCGACCCTTATAGTGAGGAGAATGGAGCTCCCTGGGCGGGAAGCTACTTCCATTCGCCTCACTCTGGGTTTGATTTCCATCAAGCCCGAAGTAAACCTACCCTCAAACGGCCCAGCACTGTTCACAACCTCCTCATGCTTCACCGGTCTATTACAACAAGTATTATTCGCCATGGTAGGTCCATCTAGGCTCTGAGAGGGTAGTAATTGTTCATGCCCCCTACCATCCAAGGTAGCAGCAGCAATTAGCATGTGTCAACGTGATTAATTAATATGTACTGAACTATCTTATTCTTTCCTTGGAGGGATTCCATTTTGATTTCTCGAAGCTAATTGTACACTATGAAGTCTTTATCTTCGTGTAACACTGTTACTGTGGTGAGTGTCTATCAGTCTTAGCATTTCTTACGTAGGCTGTCATCCACTGTTTATTTACATTGACGAGCTGATAACTACGTGTACCACTGTTTTGGGAATGGCTGCATAACTGCCAATTTCACATTGTATCTCTTTCCTTACACTGTTTGTCTGTCTGTTCATAGTTTCACCTGTGCATTTTAGCAACTTCCTACTGTTGGTAAATGTCTAAACTGGGTTTACTTGTTTGTGGTGAATGGTATAGCTACTAACTGCTATACGTTGTCATTGTTCATTTGCTGGCATTGTGCGTTTTAAAAGGGTCTATACACCATACTGTTTTTATAGGTCTTAAAACTGGCAACTGTTTACTGATACCTTAAATTGTCTGCCCTTTATACGTTAACATGCCCGTACTATTACACATATTTTCTTTACAACTAAGAGCAATTTACTGCTACTCAATACACTGTCTTATTACTCCTACCCTGTCAGTGATAGCTAGCGGTAGCATGGCTATCATAATTTCACTACTCAACTAAGTGTTTGTTCTGTGGCTATCTGAAACTGAGGCCTAGCAAAACAAAGGGCTATAACTAGGGATGTGAAAATGTGGTTATATTTTTGGTCTTTTTTGTTTTTAAAAAATTATTAATTTTGGTGTTTTGTGTTTCTATAAAATATATACTTTGACCTATGCCAACATGCTGTGCAGTGCAGATACATGCTTTACTGGTGACTTTGCCCCATCTACGAGTGACCAGCACTCGGGGCAAGTTAGTAACAGTGGCAAATGTAATTTCTTGTATCGAGCAAGGAGGCTCCACGTGCTGGACAGCCGACTAGGTAAAAGTAATTTACCCACTTAATTACGAAATCTACAGCCTGCCTGAAATCTCTCATGCAAACGCCACCCCCATGAATAAATTAAATATTTTTGATAATCCACTACTCCACTATTAGTCATGGAAGAAGTTCCAGCAAACCCCAGATTGCAGCACCCTAGTGACCTTGTGACATCACAGCCTGCAAGACGACTTCACTCTCCTCTGCGGACTATGAAAGCTGCACCACACCGCAGCTTGCGTAAGGCTCGTCCATCACTGCACCTGCTGACCGTGGGGCCAGCATCACGCCAGAGGTAATCCTACATCTGCACCCTTCACCCTTTACCTCAGTCAACTTCCGTAACTCCCCGGTAGCAGGTCATCCTGTCATAGTTTACCTCCTGGATGAACTCTAGTAAATTAAGTCATGCTGTGAACTGCTTACTCTACTGTTATTTTACCATAGATAATTTTCTTGAATATTTTATTATATTTTTCCATGCTTGTCTTTGCCTGTTTGATTACATTAAATATATTTCATACCCGTTTAGTCAGGTAGCTATTTTTCTTGTAATTGATTTGCCGGGGTTTTCCCTTTTCATATTCACGTAATAAAATTTATGTCAAAAAATTTTCCGTTTACAATAATTTTTACATTACATCCTATTTCATAAATAATTCTAGATATCAGTGTTTTAGAAAATCTTGTATCAGGTACTGAGCTCCTGGGTTTCCGGTGGATCCGCACTTACCTTCAGCAACGTCTCATTACCCAACCATTCTTTTACACATCAGGGCCTTGGGTGTGTGTGCACAAGCCACACCCCCAGCAGGACTGCACGTTTGCAGGGAGGTTACAACAACACTGGACCACTGCATAGTAATAAGGGTGGAGTCCAGTGTAGACGGCGTAGGGAATGCTGTGCTCTAGAAAGGGCTCTCATAGCAAACCCCGTTAAAGAGGACACAGGTGAAGTCGAACCTCTGACTTGGACAACTGAAGCAGTTCCCGGGCCAGTCTCCCCATTTATTCCCCTAGATCATTGGACCCCTTTGTATAAATATCTAGGCGCCTGCTGGTCAGAGTACGACACAGAGGGAGATCAGCTTGCTCAGTCAGAATGTTCACTCCCAGTAGCCAGTGCTACCCCCCTAACGTAGTCCCCGATCAGGCACCTACTACAGCTAGTGTAATAAAGCTGCATCCGGAAATCTTATATGGGTTCGACATCCGCTAGAAGTGGATCTACCCAACTTCTGCGTAATCAAACTAGTGTCAGGGAAAACTGCACGGGTTCGACTCCAACTAAAGGCAGTGCCCAAACTACGTGCTGCATCACCCCACTCAAGTTAAATTCCTGTACATCAACCCACTCAGCCTATTCGAGTAGCCCTGATTCCTCCTGCCAGGCCATCCACCTCCACCCCTACGATCATCTGAACTGCATCATCATCTCATACACTGGCATCCCAATTGTTGGCAACCTTAGTAGTGAGGAAGATAGAAGTCCCTGGGTGGGCGACTGTCTCATTCCACCTCCTACTGGGGGTCTGACCTCCCTCATTTCAAGCGGTACCCTGCCATTAAGCACCCTCCCACTAAATCCAAACCCTCCACGACCTGTTGGGCCAATAATGCTAGCCAATCATCCCGCAGGAGGCCTACCTAAGATATCGAGAGGACATTCACCATCCTAACCCGTACCCGCTAAGGTAGGGCATCCATCAATTGGCGCCCAACGTGGGGTGTATAGCTCCAAGTAGCTCAGCCTTGGGAGCTAAGAGCATGCCAGTCACTCCCCCCCCCCCCCCCTTGACGACTGCTTGCAGTGACGCCGGTTAACAAGACTTTGGAGAGTCGATCTAAACACCTCATGGTGCCCAGATATCAAACATGCCAGTCTCAGAAACGAGTCAACCAGAAATACGTTGCACCCTAGCCGGGGGAAATGCTGCCGGAATCAGTAATGCCCCTTGCCCCATACCAACCTGCACAGGCACCGGCCTGAATTTAATCGAGTGTAGCTACTGTCATAGGAAGTACTATTATGTATGCATCAGATCGGAAGATGCACTTCACTACACAAACGGGTTAGAATACCATTCCTAGGAGTGTAGATAGGAAGACCCATAAGTATGCCAACCCACAGGCACAGCCCGGTCATTCCATGACTGCCCTGTGGACTAACATTGCCAGAATTTAACGGGAAACGGATGACCCGCAGAAATTCCTGGCCCAGTGTGAACGGGAACTGAGGGAGCACCTCATCCCACGCAAGCAATCGGTGAGCAGCGCTCACCATCATCTCAAAGGGCCCGCCATAAAATGGTAGGGACAAATACAGGGAATTTGAGGAATGTTGGCCACAATTTAAAACCCAGCTTGTGTCACACTTTTCCGGTGGCGAGATCGTTAGCTATCTCATAACTGACCTACATTCCCACTTACAAAGACACAACAAGGACATGGAGTTGTTCATAAGGCGAAAAGAGCACCTTCATAAAAGGGTATACCCTGACCAGACCGAAGGGCAGTGTGTCAGGAATATCACATGCACCCTCCTGTCTTCGCTACGTAACTTGTTAGTCACACCCTGGCCCCAGGTAGTCGAGGAACTCGCAGATAGAGTGCGGGAGCTAGAGATGAATGTGCGTCCCCTTCCAGGAAAGGAACTGATGGCACGCGCCAGGACCGCCGGCCTGGCCTCCTTCCCCAGACCGCCTGCAGAGTGAAATACAACCTTGACACGTCCTGCAAACCCCTTGCCCTGTTGTTGATATTGCCCGGAGCGGCACTTTAACCGGGACTGTCCGAGGCAGCCCTAGGAGGTATGCAGCTCGCCTCCCCACCCTCCAAATACACAGCTGCATAACTCAGAAAGATGTGGTCCCTTTTGTGGGAACAGAAACACAGTAGTGAGCCGTAGCACGACCAATGGTAAGCCTTTAAACCTCCGCCAGGTCTGCGTACACCCTAACCCACACGCTATCACGAACCCAAGGCCGTCTACATCCTTATTACTGCCAGAACGAGCACCAGTTGCAGGCAGTGCCTCCTGCGAGAACCGAACCCTTGACACCCCCGAGGCGGACATAGCATCCCCCTCACCTTCGCGACTGAGATCGCCCAGGACTTTGGGACATTAGACAGCCCTCCTGCCCCGTCTTACCAGTTGTATCGCCAGGGAACTTTGTCCAGGAAATTTTTCCCAGCACGATTCCAGTGTTCATCTAGCTCAAGTGATAGTTCATACTTGAAACCCTGCCGGACACCACCTTTTGTCCAATCAAAGCCATCGCGGTGCGATCCAGCAGATTGCTTATCACCCGAGAGTCGACCGGTTAAAGAGAAGTTAGTGAAGTGATACCCCACTACTACCTCCACAGAGAGCACATCGTTTAGACCGTGAATCCCCCTCTTCCCCCTTCTTGCCCCACCCCTAGCTCTAAATCACCAGGAAACAACAGAGACGACTGCACGTGAAGCGCGAGTCTTACTGGCCTTTTTCTCTACGGCTGAAGAAGCGCCCACCCTGGACCACAACCTGGACGTGGCAGAATACGCACTTCCACCAGGATTGGTCGCGGCAACGCGGCACCCTGAAACAGTGGAGCCCTTCCAGAATAGTGACCCTAGGTCGCATGCGCTGCTACCCTACCCTTCCTACCCCTTCCCAGGCAAGAAGAGAGAAAATGGACGAGCCGAGGAAGAAAGTTTACTGCAACCCTCGCTTACAACAGTGCAACAGTCGGTCAACTTGGCGACCGACTCCAGCAGCTCTTCGGAAAAGGCTGAAGAGGAGGAGAGTTATGACGCGCGGACCTCTAAAGCAGTAAACGTGAGTGACCGCGAAATCCCTTCACTGTCGGGAGCGGCAAGTGAAAGTCAGTACCGCGCACCAATCACGCGCACCGCTGCCGCAAAATTACATAAAGCCCACTGTGACGAGGGCTCGAAGCGAAGCAGATGCCACATACAGCACGACCAAGGTTCACGAAGCAGATGTGCCCAGCAGCTCAACAACTTTCACTGCAACAGATGTCACCAGCACTCACGACACTAGCCCCATGCAGTCTGCAACCTCCGGGCCCGCATAACGAGTGGCCCCACTGCATGCCAAGCGCATGTGTCACACCCTGGTCACTACAGAGAGGCGCCATGGAGGGCGCCTACTGCATTCTGTTGGCCTGCTGCCCCAACCGCAGCACCGTGCAAACGAGGGCGCCCGCTGAAGCGCCAAGCAACCAAACACCAACGCCCTCCACCTTCTACAGCATTGACGTCAGAGTGAGTACCTGGCTGATACCAGTATTAGACTATCACACCTTCCTCGCAGTAACCCCCAGTATATAACCTAGTAGGGAGTGATAGATTATAGGAATGCCTGAACCCTATCTACATGAGAGTGCAAGAACTCATAGATAACTTAGTAGGGAAGGCTAGGTGTCAGTGCGCACCACATACAAAATCCTAGCCAGTTAGGATTAGGCAGTGTGACGAGAAGTACCTACGTCACCACCCAAGAGTAATTATTGTTTGTGTACCCTGTAATTTTGTAATTTGTTTTTTTCTCCAAGGTTGAGAATTCAGATCAGAATAATGACACTGGTAGGAAGGACCCACACTTTGAAAAGTGTGTTCCAATTAACGTAGTCAACCTCCTATCAATGGGCATCAGAAAAGTAACAAATTAAAATCTTGAAATTTGTTTGTAGTTTGCTAAACAAGAAAGTTTTGTTTTCCAGAGGGAAATTAACGTAGCATCAGACCATTAAGCACACTGAAAAGTTTATGTTTGCATTTCCCCAAAAAATCACGCAAGTGCTCACTGTAACATAAGCATTGAAAAAAAAAAAAAATTTTTTTTTGCTATTCTAAAAATTTGAATGCCATGTTTAGCGTAACGCCACTGAATTCCGTGAGCACTGTTAGGAAGTTTAATCACTTAATCGAGGCCTATCAGCAGGCCCATGAACATAACCACCACTTAACCCTCTCCATTCCTCGCACTGTGACTGTGTGATATTGATCAACAAACCCCCTATAATTTGAGTACTGGCATGAGACGAGAGTTCCCTGTGAGCACGCTGTACCCGCCATCCAGGAAATTCCCAACCTTCGTTAATTTTTCTAAATGTTTGAAGTGCCAGCAGCACAAAGTTGCTAAACCTGTAAGTTTACGAGTGTATGTGGTGTAGAAGTCGCATACCTCGTAAAACCCCCTTTTATATTCTTGTTACATCAACTAACGTAATTCTATTTTTCACTGAGATGAAACCCCACATAAGAGAAATACAATGTTGTGAGATACTCAGTAAGTTAGGTGTTTAGCATTAACACTGAAAATACTTTATCATGCAAGTAGTAGTGTAAGCCTAGTAATATTTTTTCTGAAGAAGAAAATACCTATAACCCCTAGATTTTAGTGTGAATTGAAAATGTTGACTGTAGCATAAACACTATATAGGTTACTTATCATGTTGTGAGAATTGTATAAACCTGCATGTGTAATGTGTACCGCCATCAGTACGGCTGACGTAATTATTTACTCTGGATGAATCAGATACCCCGTACGCTACAGCCACGAGAAGTCTTCTCGTCCCCCAGCTAGTAATGCTGCGATCATGCGTTAAATGAATTATGATTAGTTACACATACCCCAATGTATTTAGTAGAGAGAGTAAATTCACGCTATGTACCTGTTACACTTAAGACATAGAAAAGTAAGAATTCTGTTTGTAATCGCCCATACGTAACCTCAATAGGAGGATAGTTGAAAATGTTATAGTTACGCATAACTAAATTGAGGTAAAAAAACACCTCTCAACCATGTATGCACATAATATTAGCAAGTAAGACCTCTGTTATTTATTTCCGGTAGCTGGTAGAAGCACATAGGAATAGCTGTAGTCATTTATAATTGTGTAATGTCTTAAACGGCACCCAACATAGTCTTAAACAGGGTGCCTTCCTCTGTTTTAAGATAAGGTTGTTTTCCTTCTGCCTAGCCCCTGGGGAATTAGGGGATAGCACCTCTGCCATCTGTGTTTATTTCCTTAGAATTAGATTAATTACGGGTTGGGGAGCATTCAAGCGGAATTGGCTAGTCATGACCGAGATAACCATTTCATTAGCACGTTGATGTGTATAAACAATATCAATAAAAACAAGTCTACAGTGAACTCGATTTTTTTATTCAGTAGTGACAGTGTCCTAGCCACATATGTTTTATCTATTGTTTATTTCAGTGATTTTATTAAAAGTTTAGTATCTCCAACGTGTTAGTAAGTAGGCACGGGTGAGATGGACACACAGAACCCCCAACATCCCTGAGAACCCTGAGTCTCAATAGTGCGGTGATTGGGAAGCACCGCTGGCGCCCAAATTATCAGTAAGTATTTGTGTAATTGTTCGTCTCGTGTTTCACCCGACGGCGTCAAGGGTAACAGTCCTAGCTGAGCAGACCACAATTTTCTTCTCTGAATGGAGAGTTAGATTTAGTTCCTTATCACGGCTGCGATGAGTATTAGCTTTTGTGTTACGCTTCATTTAAAATGTCAGGCATCCATCAAGCCGCTGTTGTGGCCGCTTATCAACAGAGCTCAAAGCAGCAGAAGTTTGTTGTGTACACCATGTGCAACAAGATGTTTTAAAGATTGAGGTAGGTCAGTTGCAGAAGGGAAGGGAATGCTCACCACAAGTCAGAAACCTCAACGCTTTCCTCGATCCTGAAGGTCTAATTAGAGTTGGTGGACGAATCCAAAATTCAAGGTTGTCATTCAATGAAAAACATCCAATCCTGTTACCCAAAAAGTGTCACCTCATTAATCTGGTCATTGATTACTAATATGCCTGGTCCCTACACGCAGATGTCAGCACTGTGCATTCTATCATCAGACACAGGTATTGGATTTTGGCTGGCAAAGGTATGATATCATCAAGAATTTCAAAATGTGTGAGGTGCTTACGCTTTAAGAAGTCACCAGTCCAGGCCAATAATGGGCAGTTTGCCAACCAGCAGGGTTCAGAGCTCAAGGGCATTCCAGACTGTGGGCGTGGATTATGGAGGTCCATTTCATATCAAACAATCTCATCTTCTGAATGCACATGTATTGAAGGCATACTTATGTTTGATTGTGTTTTGTTACAAAGGCTGTGCATTTGTATGTCGTCTCTGCACTGACTACGACTGCATTCCTGAATGCCTTTTATCAATTCACTGCTCTTAGAGGATTATGTACAGATGTTTATAGTGATTGTGGCACTAACTTTTTTGGTGCTCACAAGCACTTTAATGAACTGGGAACATCTTGAGAGATAAATCCAATTCAACCCAAGTTAGCAAGTTGTTTGGCAGAAAACAGTATCCATTTGCACTTCAATCCACCGTCGGCCCCTCATTTTGGTGGTCTTTGGGAGGCTGGCATCAAATCAGCAAAAGGTAATGTGAAATGTGTAATAGGGCAGCAAGTATTGACCTTTGAGGAATTGACCACACTGTTCACTCAAGTAGAGGCAGTGCCGAATTTAAGACTATTAAGTGCTCTTTCCACAGATCCTAATGACCTGAGTGCCCTGACTCCAGGACATTTTCTCGTTGGCTGTTCGTTAGTAGCTCCACCAGCTGCTGGCTTAACGGAACTGCCCACAAAGCGCCTCGACAGGTGGTAGCTGCTACAACAATCTATACAGCATTTCTGGCAACGATGGTCAAAGGACTATCTACACACTCTTCAACAAAGAAGTAAATGGTCTCAGCAAGGGTCTACAGTAGAGGTAGGAGACCTGGTATTGGTACGAGAAGACCACCTTCCTCCTCTTCAGTGGCAGCTTGGTCGCATTGACACACTTCATCCAGGCAAAGATGGGGTTAGTCGTGTGGCAAGTATCAAGACTCGCCAGGGAGTAATTAAGAGGGCAGTTGTGAGGCTGTATCCCTCCCCACTCAGTACCTTCTTCCTCAGTGTTGTACATAGTGTAAATAAATGTTGACAATTCTTAAATTTGTACGAAATTTGGTGGACGGAATATTGGGACATGTCAGTTTTATCCAAGTTAGTGGAGGCCATGTTGATGAGGTCAGGGGCAGTATGCTTGTGTTCGCCATATTAGTACCTTGCTTAATCCGGTCGGGAATGGTTGCATCTGGTCGTAAAATAGGGGAAAAGGGTGTTAAGGATATTGCAAATCCTACATCGACCGAGTGTGGAATACCTTTGACATTTGCGCCAGCTGTTTCGTGCATTGGTGCTGTGAAATCCAATTGACGAGTTTGTGAGAAGACATATGCATTCATCAGGTATGTAACATCCTGTGAACATCAAGTTAGTAAAAACACATAGAATCGAGTGCACACATTTCCAGCGCCAGTTTCACTATGTCTCTTTAGGCTGGGATGACATTGTCGCCACACCGATGGCCTTGAATACTGGTGCAAGGACTGCCGGACCCGTCAGACAGCATATTGCAGCTGTATCACCTGCCAGTGGCAAAGTTAATAAACCGTGAGGTGAATTATCTGCACGGAAACATTTCACCACATTTGCATTGGTTGACCGGACGAACAGTTGACCCAACCGGGAGTGGTATATAGAAGTCTGTCAGTGAGCCACGGAATACTGGCCACATAATCCCGGACCTGGGCAGAAAACCGAACTGTACCATGTAACAGGGGAACTCCAGAATCCCGACTTCGCAGGCCGGCCCCATGAAGACCCGCTTTCCATCTTGACAGACTGTGAAAAGGAATTTAAGAAATAAGGAACTCCGCAAAAACAGTGGGTTAAACTCACGCAAGCCCGCTTCAAGTGTAAAGCACTCAACTGGTGGGGGAAATATGGGGAGTTTATTACAGAGCGGACTCAGTTCCAGAAACAAATCTGCGGAAGCAGAGAAAACACCAGAAAAGAAGGTCAAGGCACTGTCACCCTTACCTTCAGTGCGTAATCTTCGGAATTGTTGGTTCTGTTCCGGCTGTCACGTTCATAAAAACTGCCTAACACAGTCAGTGCCATATGCTCGCATGGATGAAGGGGGTGCAACTGATGGTCCGCAACCCACTCTCAACTTGCTGCAGGGGTCCTCTCCAGTGGGAAACGCCTACGCATGCGGATCAAAAGGGCCGACTCCGCCGGAACCCAAGGGCTTGTCATCCTATTAATGGACAAAGAGGGTGAACCGCCTGAGGCTCCTCATGTCGAGATCATGTTAAACTGCCAAAGTATGTTAGAGCTACCAGACTCTCAGGCTACCAGAAATTTTATCCACAGCGACTTACTTTCTGCTGAACAATGGGAAACAAGTCAGCCCCAACTGAAAAGCCATCCAAATGGCAAAACACGACTGCATCCTGGCAGTGGATGGGAGAATCACACTAATTTTTATCGTGCGGAAGATAACCAGCACTGCTGAGTTCATTGTAGCTCCTGGCTACAAGAGATGGTTATGTAGGTTACCCATGGTTCCGACAACAACAATGCGCAATGGACTATGGACAGAGCAAAGTTCTCTTAGGTCATAAACACAGAGTCTCAGTCAACTGGGAACACGGCCCACAGGCAGAAGTTGCACCACCATTATTGGCCTCCGAAATCAACTACGACCTGGACCCGACCAGGTTCCTACAACTAAAACAAGTTCTGGATGAGCACACAGGGCCATTCAGAGCCAAAGGAGCACTTCGCCATACCAGAACAATATAACATGAGATATGGCCGACTACCAGCAATACCATATACAACCGGCCATTTCGAGTATCTGCTAGGCGCTGCCAACTTATCATGGATCAGTTAAAGGAAATGAAACAGCATGGTGTCATTGAGCCATCAAATTCACCCTACAATTCACACATCGTATTGGTTCCTAAGAAGGATGGACAGCTGCGTTTCTGTGTGAATTATAAAGCTTTGAACATCACTCACCCCATCACTCCACCGGCCATTAATCTGGCTCATATGCTAAGTGATATAGGGAATGCGCAGATTTTCAGTACCCTCGACCTACAATCCAGGTCCTCGACCTACAATACTGGCATATAGCAGTACACCCAGACAGCAGACGCTGCACCGTTTTTACCAGCCCCGAAGGAAAAACTCTGCAGTTTTGCAGTACGTCCGTTGGGTTGAAAAATGCACCTGCCACCTTCCAGAGGCTCATGTCGTCAGAGGTACTAACTGGATACATAAGACAGCACTACTTAACATACTTTGACGACGTCATCTTATATTCAAAGACCTGGGAACAAGCTACCTGCCACAAGCATGGTCCAAGTGGCCGCAAAGAGCCCTGGGACCAACAAGCCATACAATACCCTCAACCCCGTACAGACTTCAAAACCAAAATGGTATCCCGAGGGGGAAAGTGGACTCCTGGCGCAAGTGAGTTATCCTGGCGCAGTCCACTCGACAGGGTGAAAGAACCGCAGCAATGCCTGTTGAACCCGGTCAGTGAAAGTTGCTATACACCGAGTAATGTGACCCAATCCGAGAAGGAAAGATTGCTTTCCTTCGAGATCAGTCAAGCCACAGAGGCACCCCCTCCCTCCCCAAAGAAACTCCTGGCCTCACGTGGAAGTGTCAGTAGACTGTTACATACCGCCCCAGTCGACAGCGAGGATCCCTTTTAAATCTCCGTATCTCAATGAGCCTACCATGAGGGCCCTCGTCGAGCTTGTGCCGACAGCCGCGCGTTACTTGGAAGAACCGCTGTTCACCCCAAGTACTGCCCTCGAGTCGGGGACAACCACGACCATGGACGTCTCTCCAGTGCCGGAACCAGAAGATACTACACCTTCAGCCGGAGGGGCTGAAGATGAACACTTCAGATGACCTGTCCCTTATAGCTCCAGCAACCCCGGTGTTGCTTCATGCCATGCCAAGCTGGACACCTGGGGCACCTCGTCCACCTGGGATGTGGACACGCCACCAGTCAACCGGGGGAGGGGGCACTTGCTGAGCTCCCAAACACAACACCATCCACCATAGAGGCAGTAGCACCACTAGAACCACTGGCTCTGGCAACCACTTCGCTGGCATCCACGATGGGCCGGAAGCCTGTCAGGTCGCCCACATCGCTCTCCGGTCAGTCGTGGACCGCGGGCACGGGAGAGCCTACACCACAGTTCCTGCCATGCCCACGCATGCTGCCTCAACGCTCCTGCCATGTCGCAGTGGTGCCAGGTCGGTACCGGATACCACTATGGAGGCCGCCAATGAAGTTTGCATGGCCTACTCCACCACGTGTCGCAGTGAGAAAACTGGGCATGCCTGTAAAAAAGATGCGAGCAAAGCCCCGCTCCACCGAACAACGTACGCCAGTGAGTGAGTGCACGATGAGTAGTACCTCACACCTAAACAGTATAGGCATACCGTTGACATACACAGACGGGGCAGTGCCATGCTTGAAATCAAAAGAGCCCCTAGCTTTGGTAAGGGGTGACCTTGAGCGTGTGTTCCTGTAACAGGAAAAACCTTTGTTACTGAAAGTGACAGCTGTGAGTAAGCGAGCTGCCGGTATGAAAGGTATAGTGTACATATTTCTTTCAATATGAAAGTGCCTATGTTAAACACCTGTTTTGTTTGCTTTCGGCTCTTGTTAATGAGTAGATGATAAAGTACCATAACCTAACTCACTTTTCGTGGGAAAAGTTTTACTTATGGTTGCATTAACTATAAAAACCGCTAACTCAGAACTGATATATATTGTAAAGTTAAGAGTCCAACTCGGTAACATTCCAATTTTGAAAACATGTTGTAGATAAATGTTCTTTGAGCACGTAATATAAATCAGAAATGTCAATGAATCTGTTTGAAGCTAAAATACAGTTTTTGTCAGAATCAACGACAAGTCGCGCTTGAAACTAGTCGTGTTGTCAATAATTCGCTTTGTTGAAATAATTATGTCAGTCAAAAGTGTTAGTACATTCATTTGCTTGAGAATACTGTTGATATATCCATTATGTTGTAAATATTTGGGTCTTATTTGTGTTTACATCTAAACTTTCAGTGAAGTGAAATATCAGTAAAATCAGAACCACATAAAGACATTTCATAACAGCAAGAACGGCTGAGAAGAAAATTGCTAACCTTAATTTGTTGCAAATTTAAGTCCTCTCTTTGTTGCATTACTGGGGTTCTGTATCTTTCTTCTCTATGTTGAAGTAAGATGGTAAAGTGTGACTGTCTCATTTACCCATACTCTCGCTTCCCCACTTTAGTGCACAGATGAGATGACGGAAGGTCTCGGCTGTGCAAAACCCTGTAGTTTTTTTTTTTCCAATCTCATTCTGCTGTGTGTTAAGATAAAGAGGCCAAAGATAGGGCCTACAGACTACCGCACCAGGCGGCCAGAGCAGTTAGCTAGAAAACACGCCTCACGTGTGGGGCTTTGCGGCATATTTTCTTTTCATTTTTTTTACTATAATATTGTATAAAAAGTAACTCCCGATGGCCCAAACTTATTCTATGTATCGGCCAATATGTTTGCTCTTTCCTTCCATTTGTACAAATTATATTGTCAGTAACGAAGCCTTACAGCTGTGATGTAGCTCGGCACACAATAATCAGAAAGCCACGCGTTATCACCGACACCGGATCCCCCTCACTACACTTATCATACACTCCACATTGCTGCATGCCACTTCAACTCTCCAACTGCGAAAGAGAAGAGGGTTAGTGTAGGAAGACAGCCGTGTGTGTGTGACACAGAGAGAGATGGTTTTGTTTAGCCGACTCCGTTACTGCAAGAATGCATTCCAACCAGCACCTGCCTCAGGCCGCCTGCCCACACATCTGCAAGTAGTGAGAGTGAGCCGTGACCGGCACAGACCCAGCGCCCTTAGAGAAACCCAGTGAGAGGGAAATAAATTGCTGATGTCGGGACAGTTATACATTCTGCATAGGAATTTTTTTCGCTTCTCAACTCATTACCTAGTGGAGTCGATGTCGCAAGAGAGAGGGTGCGAATTGACACATGGCGTCTTCTTTAATATTAATAATAATAAATGACCGTTACTCATCAGTGTGACAGCATTCCTGGGGCAGTTTGTGTACCGAGTCATGATGCCGCCGCATCATATGAGATTGTTGTATCTACCAGGCTGGGACATATGTCCCATTAATATTTTATTATTTCGCCTAATGAGCCACCGAGACCATACAAGAGGTCCGGGGCGAGTACAGCAGTGACCCGCAAGATGCCGCCAAATGCAAGTTGCCTAGATCCCACCACACTGTACTACACCGCATGCACAAAGGTTCTAGACATTGGGCTTGCACCTGCTAACGCCCTCACCAGATGCCGTATGCCAGTGAAAGAAGGGATGACTGAGGATTGTCAGTTCTGCTTCAGTTCTGAGTCGCCTCTCCTGAGCCCTCATTGCTCCAGCTCTTGCACAGGGCGTCTTCCCCTGTTTTAAGATAGTGCCTTTTACCTTCCTCCTAGCCTGTGGGGAATTAGGAGATAGCACCTCTGCCAGCTGTCTTTATTTCCTTAGGATCAATAAACACTGATCTTACCAGATCTCTTGACTTTCACTCCGACTCCTTCCTTGTTTCATATCGGAGCTGGAGGACTCAGCAGGAGACCGGGTTTTGCTTTTTCGAACACGCATGCACAATACACCAGCACATCCTTGGAAGGCCTCCCATTGTCTGCCCCGGCAGTGACCGGTAGAGCCACAACACTAGGATACCGTCCGACCTGGTAGTTGTCTTGCTGGTTCAAAGTCACACCCCGTCTCACCACTCACTTCATGTTGGGGATCTTCTTGGAGTCCAGGGAGATCAGTGACCACTGGACCCTCACCTCACCATTATTGGAAGGCCACCCGTTCCTTGCCCCAAGTGGTAGGAACAGTAGAGCCACAACACTAGGTATGCTCCAGGTGGTATCAGTTTGCCAACCAGAGTGCTCACCGCTCACTGCTTATTGGTGGTGCCGAGAGGGTTGTACTTTGATGCAGGGAAACCTAACCCCGTGGGACAACATCATGCGGTTCCTCTGCAACCATCACCCCGCAGCTGGTACCTTTTCTACCTGGTAGAGGAGTCGACAATGAGGCAGTGTTGGAGGCAGTAATTTGCACCTAGACGTGGACACATACACGGCAACTGCCTACCTCCTGCCTAATGCCTTACACCCGTAGGGGTGGAGTTGAGAGAAGGGCCAAGAAGACGAGCTCTATCACCAAAAATCCCCAGCGGCTATGTATTTTTTCTAGGGGGTTGGGGTTGCTTATTCCACATGAGCAAACTGCATTACTGAGACACTTCACCGTACCACCACCCACCATCACACCCTTGGACTTGTTCTAGCCACCCACCAAGGTCGCCGAAGGATACCTTCCCATAGTGAAGGAGGCACTGTTCAGCATAAGATTCCCAACACACCAGAACCGCAGCCAAGTACCACAACAGCACATACCGCCCCTTAATCGAGTGCTACCCCAGTAGAGGGAACACAGACAGAACCGACATGTACCGAACCACCTCACCGCTCTATTGCACCATCACTTAAACCTTCACCATGTCTCATAAAGATTGTCGAGCCCAACTTCGTACAGAGTCACAGACCTATAAGGCCCATGTTGTACACCGGGTGTGTTCCGTGCCTAGACCAGAATAAACAGTCTTGAGACGTGACTTGCCTAACGTCATCTAAGTCACTCAGGACATGGGACAGTCACACGTCGTAGTTTTGTAAGGTTAGAAGTTGTATTTTATTTAAACATGTGTCAGAAACCTCATCTACTGAAATCCCACATATATGAACTTTTTTTGCCAGTCCCCTGAATAACAATAGATGGAGAGTCAACTGTAAACACGTACATGTTGAAAGTGTATAATAAATGCAGTGAAGTGTTATGTAATTTCAAAGTATTCTGAGCGCCCACCAAAATGTTAGAATCTAGTCTGAACTGACTTTGCACAGCGGTAAATAACTGTGAGACAACCCTGTAATAAAATAAAGTGAAATTACGTAACCAATCAGTGAAGTCAAATGGCAGTTTGCCATTCACAAATATTTTACGTGAACACTTTTGGACACCTCACAGTGCCTGTGCCACGTATTGTTAAAGAAAAATACCAGAGTGATAAATAATAAATGCATAGCCCACCAGACTCTTGTCAAAAGAAATGTAGAAAAAATCGTTAAAAATTTTCTAATCATTGTTGTAAATAATTTATAGTATTTTTTAAGTAATCATATTGCCTTGTATAAATTCCCTCAATAAATCACAAACCAAAGACTCTCATCAAGAAAACCAAATGGAAGTTTATAAATAATTTTCAGAATATTTTTGAAATATTCCATGGTTCTTGCGAATGTTTGAGAGTCACATGTTTCCTCTTTTATTTTTTCTGTATTTGGTTTTGTATTCTTTTGCATAGTTAACTTAATTTTCTAGTGCATTCGTCTTGCAAAGCTTAGCCAGTCGGCCGAGATAACAGAAGGTCTCAGTTGACATCCCCTAGCTACATGTCACATGTAATTGTTACCTGCTGTGCGACACACAAGAAGACCACAGGTATCATTTTATTCCACCGTCCGTGGCTACAGCAGAATATACCATACATGCCTTTACGAGTGAGGCTTTGTTCTAATTTCCCCAAGTGTCAATTTTTTTTTTTACTGTGCCATCCATGCCGTGTACATCTCTCCACAGGTTGTTAGCTACGTACTGTAAGTACCCACAGCCATCAGCTACTAAATGTAGGGCAGCACATATAAGAAAGAAGGTCGCTAAACACAGACACCGTATTCTCCCATGACACTGATCTTACACACATGTGAAAAGAAGACGACATTATCTGCTTGTCACCTGGCTGCCTGTTGCAGTGCTGAGAGAGATACTGCCAACCCACCATGAGCCTACATCTAGTCTGCCCGTCTGCACCAAGAGAGAGACAGAGCTACTGCCAGCCACCACCTGTCAATGACGCATCCAGCACATAGAGCAGAGTGGCATACAGAAGCCAATCAAGATAGAAAAAAGTTCTTCTCGAGGGAACAGTTCTACATTCTCTCATGCAAATTTTTTTTTCTCATCATTCGTTCAGATGATTCTCTGTCCCAATAGAAGGGGCGAATTAATTTGTGACGTCTTTCAACTTATTTCAATCATTTTCTACTCATCAGTGGGAACCAGCTGCCACACCCCAATGGAGTTTGATTGGCATTAGAACCTACCAGACACCATGAACTCGTACTGTTTACGCAACAGTAAAAGATGCATGCTCATAGCCCAAAAATTGTACTGTTCACCGGTGGAGCCACCGAGATGTTGCTTCAAGGTCGCCTAGTATTATAGCACACCAAGAGATGGCACTACTAGTATGATTCGCCACGACATGCCGCAGCTAGAACTTTGGCCTGCCAGTGACGTGACATACTCAGAAGATCTAACGCCACTACCCCCCTCCACCTAGGGCAAGCCAGGAGAGTATAAATACCGGGTCACTGCCCTTCGAACGCCAGGTTGTCCAGCTCCTTCACCGCTCTCCTGGTGCAGAAGCACAGGTCTTGAGATCCCTTTCTTTTCCTTCAAAGGCATGTCTGCACCTTGCAGACATCCTCCAGAAGTTTCTACGTTTGAATCGTCGAACACTTAAACACCTTGCCTTCCCCTCAGGACAAACACGTAGCGTTAGTTAAAAGTTGAGTTATTTTCATAGTCACTTTGCCTACTCACCGTATTAGTTCAGGAACAGATCACATTCACCTTTCCCCCAAGTGGTGACAGGGTTTTAGAAGACTACCACAGTCACCCCCTGTGTTTGACGTAAGAGGCCATTAATTGGGACGCGGTCAGGACCTGCAATTTGTTCGGACCATCAACTTGTGCTTCTTTCTTAGTCATCTTCTCTTTTATCATCCTTTCTCTTTCTATGTCACCAGGTCCCATTGCTTCATCCTTCTCTACAGGATCGTCTCAGCCCAGGGCGATGTCCTTCCTAATGAGGGTTTGTCCTCACAAATGGGTGCTGCCTCCAAATTGTGACCATACTTGGTGCCTTTGTTAGTGATAGTCTAGTGAACCCTTCTCACTGACCCAGCAGCCAATTCTAGGTGCGGAGCGTGTGTCCACGTACATGTACACCCAGGTAGAACCATTTGGTGCTTTCTTGGCAGGAGGGGTGTCATAGCCGACTTGCCCATGTGTCCAAACCTGCCAGGAAGATGTGTTACCGCTGTATGGAGGAGATTGGTGTAATCAACCACAAGTCCCCTGAACTGGCACCCAAGGGTGTCCTCTATAGTGGGGAGCCTGGGATCTTTTACCAGGTAGGAGAATAAAACTGGCCTCGCTCAGGATGTACGACTTGCCCCTGGTTTACCCTGGTGTACACTTCAGTGTGCTACTGGGGCAGTAATTTGCAGAGAATAGCGACGAAGGGTAGCTGTTCCTATGTGTTACTAAGGTCCGTGGAAGGTTGGTCCCCCTCCTAACGGCACAGCCCGTGAAGTGTTTGAACTGCAGGCTTCTTTTCTTTTTCCCCCCAAATGGCAGGCTGAGGCCAACGAGTCGTAATACGGGGGCCCTACACAATGACTTCCAAAAGCACTCCCTAAAAGGGTGGCACCCTTAACAGCCACTAATGAGACAGCGATAATACTGGAAGTGATGCAGATAGTAATTCTACAGAACGGCTGTCCACTACGATTAAGTTACCTATACCACGCTTTTTGGTCATCCGAGGTCTCGAAGGGCACACTTTTGAAAAGTCATCAATGGAGCAGCAGGTTGTCCTGTTGTCGACTGTATGAGGATAAGTGAAAGGCGCGAGCTTCTGGATAAGACATTGAATGCTGCCCAGTCAAGAGGACTCTTCACGATGAAGACTTTCAATGGGGCAACTACAAAGTTTCCTGTTGAGGTCAAGTCCCATGTGTCCCTGAACTCCAGCAAGGGCATTATCTGGTGTCCCGACTTGCTTCAGATCCCAGAACAAGAGATTCTAAGTGAACTGCAAATACAGTGTATCACAGATGTTTGCCATGTACTGAAGACAACTGATGGTGTCCAGTCACCTACGGCTACTCTCGTCTTGACTTTTGGCGTGCTTGATCTTCCCTCTGTTATCTAAGAAGGGTATTTGAATGTGCGTGTTAAGCAGTTCAATCCTCCTCCTCTCCATTGCTACAACTGTCAACAGTTTGGTCATTCTTCTGCAAAATGTCAGAATACACCAGCTTGTCCGAAGTGTGAGTGTCGCAAGCCGCTGAAGTGTGTGAACTGCGGCAAAGGCTATCCGGTTTGGTCGAAGGAGTGCTCTATCTACCAGGAGGAGCAGGCTGTTTAATGCATCCGGGCCACAGGTGAGGTTTCCTTTGTTGAGGCACGGAAATATTTACATACTCTCCAGGGCCCGAATCCTCTGTGCCTTACAATGTTGTTGCTAATGCTCGACCAGCAGTTGAGTATATGTGCACACAGACAGTAGATGTGGCAACCCAGACAGACTTGTGTGTGAGTACACAAGGAGTCCAGATGATGCGGACGACTTCTTTCGGAAGCAGTATAGACCAGCTGAAATTAAAATTTCCAAACCTTCTGTTGTTAGCAAATCTGGTTAGGAGGCTGCCACGAAAATAACAGACAAGCTAAAGACTCCATCTCTTGTATCCCGTCCTGCGAGCAACTGTGGTTCGTGAGAACACATCAAAACGCCCACTCGCTATCCTGTCTCCTCGGAGCCAGGGGCCGGGATGTTTGTTGATGTTGATTCTCGCAACACTAGTGAAGGCCCAGAGGGCATTAAGCCAGTGGTAAACCAACATAGAGGGAAATTGAAGTAGTTTCCGCACATTTTCTTTCCATAACTTATGTCACTCATACAGTGGAACTGTCGAGGATATTTCAATAATCATGACGAACTGAAACAGCTCTTAGTGTCCCTCACTCCTACAGTTATTGCCTTCAGGAAACACACCTTCATCCTACAGATATGACCTCACTTCGAGGTCACACATTCTACCGCCAGGATAAGGTGTTGGTGGACCGTGCTTGTGGCGGGCTCTGTCTTATGTTGAGGGATTCTGTTTACGATGAAGCTGTCTCTCTTCGCACTGCTCTGCAGGCAGTGGCGGTCAGGGTTTTCCTCTGTATGTTTGTTACTGTTGGTTGCAGTGTATATGTCCCTCCCCACCAGCGTGTACGGTCTGCTGATTTGGAGGTCCTTTCATCTCAGCTGCCACCTCCATTTCTGATTGTTAGCGACTTCAACGCTCACAATCAGCTATGGGGTTTAGACCACATGTACTCCGAAGCCTTGTGGTAGAGTTGTGGCTCACCAGTTCTCATATTGCTCTGTTGAACACTGGCACTCCTACATACTTCTCCACCCATACTGACACTTCATCCTGCATTCATCTTTCTTTTTGTAGTCCAGCTTTGGTCACCCACTTTGATTGGTCTGTATACCCAGATCTCTGGTTTCTTTTGCGGCCCCACCCAAACCAACTCGCTGGGTGCTTCAGAAAGCAGACGGCACATTTCCAGCGTTCCCTCCACTTCTCTGTTGAGCTTCCTCTTTACGTGAATGTGGCAGTGGAACTGTTCAACTCTATTGTTGTGTCAGCTGGGGAGGCTGCTTTCCTCCAATCGTCGCCTTGTGGTCGAAGGCATGTTCCTTGTTGGAATGACGAATACAGGGATACTGTCCGTGCTCAACAATGTGAGCTCAGGCACTTTCGTGCTCACCCCATTCAGGCTAACCTTTAGCTCTTCCGCGTCTGTCAGGCTCACGCTCGATGTGTCATCAAAGACAGCCGGCAGACATCCTGGAGGGACTTCATTTCATCGCTCACGCTACCTGCCACCAGCAAGTTTATCTGGGACAGCGTTCTGAAGTTGTGCAGACATTCTCTCGCCACACAGATTTCCTTCCTTCGGGTCAATTGCAATATTGTTACAGAGGGGAATACCATAGCGGATTTATTGGGTCACTATTTTGCAGATGTTTCGAGCAGTGCACATTACACTCCCTCATTTAGAGCTATCAAGGAGACATGCGAGATGGTGTGTGACCACTTTGATGGCTCAAGTGAGGAGGACTACAACCAACCTTTTACCCATCTTGTGTTGGACGCACTCGTGTTTATCACACTCGAAGCATACATCTGTTGGCCCTAACAATATCCATTATGCCATGTTGCAACACCGTCCACTTGACGGGAAATTGTTTTTGTAAAAAAAAAATTTTCAATATTTCTACCTCTGGTGTTTTCCCCTCGAGTTGGTGTAATTCTACTCTTGTGCCCATCTTGAAACCAGGGAATGTCAAAAGGGATGTTTCGAGCTACCATCCTATTTCCCTCACCAGCTGCGTCTGTAAGACCATGGAGTGTATGATCAATACATGTCTGGTGTACTGCCTTGAGACCTGGCAGCTCTTATCGCCTCTTCACTGTGGTTTCTGCCAAAATAGTTCTGTGCTGAATTATTTGATCAACTTGGAGGTTGCCATACAGACTGCCTTTTTGTGAGGGCAGCATCTCCTTGCTGTTTTCTTTGACCTGGAGAAGATGTAGGACACAACATGGTGACATGGTATCTTGAGACAGCTGTCCACATGGGGATTTGGTGGATATCTCCCTTGTTTCATATAGCAATTTATGTACTTCCGTACCTTCAGAGTTCGTAAGAGAGCTTCCTATTCGTGGTAGTTCATTCATGAGAACAGTGTGCCACAGGATAGCTTATTGAGCGTTACCCTGTTTAATATTGCCATCAATGACATTGTATCTGTTGTTCGACCACCTGTGGGATGTGCACTGTATGTTGATGACTTTACTATCTTCTGCCGTGCTGCGCCTCTGTGCATGACGGAACGTCAGGTGCAGCCTGCCATCCACCACCTCAGCGATTGGACAGACAGCTGTGGATTCCACGTGTCCATCACCAAGACACAGATGGTCCATTTCTGTAGAAGGCATGGCATCTTTCGTTCTCCTGAGCTGCATTTGTACGGCTCTGTTTGCCTATCTCCACTACTGTTAAATTTCTCGGCCTCATGTTTGACAGCAAACTCACATGGAGGAGTCATATTCAGTCACTGAAGTCTTGCTGTGTACGGGATTTGAATCTATTGAAAACACTGAGTGCTCATGACTGGGGTGCTGACACAGTCACCCTTCTGCGGTTGTATCATGCCCTGGTCCGTAGCAATCTCGACTATGGCAGTGTCGTTTATTCTTCTGCTCAGCCATCTGTTCTTACACCATTAGCAAGTGTGCTGTGGTTGTTGAACCTCCCCTCCATTACAGGTGTGACCAAATGTGGCTTTCCTATGGTGTGCGGGTGCGTTCGGACTCTTCACACCTTTACCACACTGCATTTCTCCATCCGCCCAATGATCGGCTGTACTCCACTAAGCCAGGTTCTCCTCAGCCAGTGTCTGTCCGCTTTGCACATACCCCGAAAAGGTATGATATGCCTTTGTGGTGTGTTGCCTTTGCCTCGCCGTGAACAGCTGTAGCTGACGATGCAGGTTGAGTTGCGCCTTGACCTCACCGAATTTCTAAGCTGACCACTCCTCCTTTTGTTTACAATGGCCTTTTTGTTGATTTTGTGTCTTTTGTGTTCTGTGGTTTTATGTACTGTTTTACGGATGGTTCCAAAACAGATATCGTAACTGGGTGCGCCTTTGTGGATGGTGCTTCTCAGTACGAATTGGACTTCCTCCAACTTGCAGTATTTTAACGGCAGACCTTTTTGCTATATTCAGGTGCTGTGTTTTAACATTAGGGTATTTTACTATAAATGCCTTGTGTGCTTCAATTCAAATAGTGCCTTGACATCCATTCAATCTGGCTCCACAGGTCATCCGCTTCTTTCTTTGATCCGAGAGAAGCTAGGGGGCGTGCGTATTGGTGTTCACATCGTTTTCCTTGTGGGCATCCCAGGCAATGAAACAGCAGATATGGCGACTAAGGAGGCATGCAGCCTTCCACCCTGTGATCCTTGTGTTCCAGTGTGTGATGTGCTGCATGCAGTTATTTGTCTAGTCTAGCATGCTTGGCAGCGGAAGTGGACTTCTCTCCCGCTGTCTAACAAGTTAAGGGCCATCTATGGCTTGCCTGTTTGCACTCGTCCTGTTGCTTCATGTACCGGCAGGGAGGTTGTTGTGCTTTCTCGCCTTCGTATCAGGCACACTTGTCTGACCCACAAGCACCTACTTTGTGGAGAGCCCCTGAGTGAGTGAGTTGCCCGTCACACTCCTTTGACTATACGGCACATTTTGTTGGAGTGTTGCAGGTATGGCCAGGCTGGTCACACTTTTACTCTTCCTTGTGACCTACGGTGAATGCTTTGTGATCGGGATACGTCTGTGAGTGGCGTGTTCCCATTCTTACGTGCGACTGGTCTTTTTAATGTGTTGTGATTAGGTATTTCGTTATTGTGTTTTTGCTCTTCGGGAGTATTTTATCCTGTTTTGTTTGTTGTTTTTTGACTGTCCTCTTACCCCCTGTTGAGGTTTTTACCTGTTTTAATTCATTGTTGTTGCCTTTTGTGGAGGTTTTACCCATTTTTACCTGACCTTTATTTTGCTTCCTATGGATGTTTTTACAGCATTTTACTTTAATGTTACTGTGGGCACTAATGACCTCGCTGTCGAGCGTCCCCACAATACTACTCACTCACTCACATTCACCTTTCTAAGCATACCCAAGGTTTTGTTAAACTCTTGTTGATAAAAGGTAGTACAAACTTCAATTTTTATTTCCTGACATAATATTATTCCCGTAGTGTTAAAACCTACCCAGTAAGCATCAGGTCCGTCAAGGGACAACAAGATAGAGGGAATTTAATTCTGAAACAGTTTCCTGACTGTAGCTTAGGACAGCGAGTTTCCCTTCAGGAAACTTGTACATCAGACACATACATACCTTGGACAACCACTCTTTCTATGCACCTCGGTGTATAGAACGGTAGAGCCCTGTCACTACGTACTCATCCTCTTGGGGTTGGACTATCAGTCTGGATTGTGCTCCTTCCACCGCACTTCTGGTGCCACAGGGAGTATTTTCCTCGGTCTTAGGAGCCTGACTCTTCAGGGAACTCGTCCACATAGTGTGATCATTAGCCATTGCGAAACCTGACTATCAGTATCCACCACACTTATGATGCTGGATGCTGGGATAAGGGGCCAGTCTTCGTCTGTCGATTATGGTGTGTGGAAGTACTCCTAGATAGGTACGTACCAATATTTAATTTACTCTTTTGGACATTTATAGCAAATTGCTATACAAAATTTTGAATGCCTAGCATTAGAAGCAGACTGTGTAGCAGTTTAATGCAAAAATTAACCTATGTGAAATTAGAACAAATATATATTTTTATTTATATTGTTTAATCCTAGAAAAACCACCTAATATGGTTTTTGGTACTAGGTATATCTCGTCCATATTTCTTTGTTTCTGGGTACATACTATTGTATGAAATGTGATTTTGCAATAAAATATATCCTAAAGACCACTTTGACGCATGCCTGGTTATCTAGCAGTGTGCACTGTCACAGTGGTTTTGGTTTGCGAGAGACCAAACACGCAGGTAAACGGGTATTACTGGTTCAGTTTACGTTTTGTACCAGCCACTCTCGCTGGGCACGTCGGTTGGCGACAAGGAACAAAATCATGCACTATCGGTACGGCGACCGGCTTTCGTGAAGATGCCTTTAGTGCAAAGATTCCCCCAGTAGGAATAGTTACCAGTTTAATCGTTTGCGGGTTGTGTTGGTGATACCTGGCTTACTCAATGAGGCTTCTGCCGAAGACGTTGTAACTGGTATCGGCTGGCTGGAGTTGGTGGTGCTAGTAATAGGCTGCCGGACGTTGATACCGTGCTGGCCATCATAGTACTGTCAATTCCAAGCTGCTGACCCCGGCTCCAGAACGTGGGGTTGGCGACCCCATACTGTACCTCGGTACCCTGTATTAACACTTGTACAACGGAATGGTATTCCCTAGGAATACGTACATGAGGCGGGAAATGGATGTACGAGTACACAGTACGGGTAGGCATCTCTAACAGGCAGGTTAGGTTACCGCTGTCCCGGTCATCCTGCCTACAAAGAGTAGGAGGGGGTCATACACACACTCGCTTGACTTTGATACAGGCTGTTCTTTGCTCCTCCCTCTGTTGGCCGCGCCTTACCTTAAAAGGTATAGAGATTGGTTTGCCACTTAATGGTAGTTACTGTATGCCGTGAACACGAAACTGTGCACTATCATAGTGTACTGTACTTCCACCAGTGGCTGCCGGCACTAGCTCGGTGCTTCATAAAGCCCTCCACCACAGGCAGGTGGACTAGAAGCATTGAGTTGTATGGGCCGCCTTCCTTCCACTACTGGGTGTAAGTTGCAACCAGGGCCAGGCCGTAGCTCTCGAGCACCCAGGTGCTCTGGTTAGGGTACAACTCAAAATTACTCTTTCTTCCTGGTTGAATGACTTGCTAGTAGTGGTGGCTCTACTGTTCCATCGCCAGAGGTCTAGAATGGGTGCTGTCGAATGGTGTGTGTTTATACGAGTGGATTCCTGATGGGGATCCGCAGTCCTACTCTAGGTCATACTGATATATTAAATCCTGGTCTCAGTTGACAGTGCACAGCAAGTATTTGTCCTAGTGGTCAAAGTAAATTACTTCTAGAACAAAAACTCTTAATGAAAGAAAAAATTTGTATTTATTAAGAACATAATAAACACAGTGATATGGGCTATCTTCTACCAAGCGAAGGTGAGTATGGAAGAAACCTATGCCTAACATGTGTAGTGATGACTAGTGGCATTGACGGCCATAAAAACAACTCAGTGACAGCTAACTATAGACTGTTCACAGTAAAGTGAGCACTTTTGAGACCCTAGTTACTGTTTTCTTTCAGCCATATTTTATCTTTTAACCATCTTTTAGAATAAATATTGTCATGTTACTAATAAACACAGTATGTATATTCCACCGCACTCATAAGTTAACATCTATGGCTAAAATTAAATATTTTTATTGACTATTATTCCAAATGAGAGGCCTTTCAAAAGTGTTCACTACCATGAATAGCCTATATATCAAGGGACGTCTAGAAGAGACAAATATATATAAAAAGGGGACCACTACTTTAATAGCAGTGGGTGTAGTTGCCCATACCAGCAGGTAGATTCGGCTGCTGGTCCAGTAGGAACAGCAGCAGACTATGTGGTGTGAAGCAGAAGAAGAAGTTTCTGGTAGATGGTGGTAGTTGTCAACAATGGTAGCTTCTGGTAGCTGGTGGTGGTCATCGACAATGAAGCCTCTGGAAACTGCTGGCTACAGAAAATCTTCTGGTGACGGTAATGGGAGCAATCTCAGGTGGCTGCTGAAAACTGTTGAGCAGTCGATGGCCCCAGCACACAAAATGGAGAGTGAACTACTGAACAAAGATGAATAACTGGCGAGCCCGGTCGCGCACTGACTTTAATAGTCCGAAGGACAGGTGCAGCGCCGGGCCACGGTGGGAGGTGTGATGTTGCCTCATGACGTCCCTCTCATACGAGGTCGGGGTGGGGGTAACTACCTTCTGCCCGGCCGTGGTTGACAGCTTGTAGGCTCTCAGTGCAGTGGAGGAGAGGGCGGTGTGCTTGCTGGCTCGCGCAACCTTTTTTCCCATGCGTTTGGAATGGCCGTCCAGGGTTGTGGCGTTCAAGACGTCCGTGTAATTCGTTGGCTGGGTTTGACTCGCTCGGGTGAAGTAGTAGTCAGATATCAGAAGAGTCGTAATCGTTTTAGTATAATATATACGAGCGGCACGTGTCAATTCACACCCCCCCCCCCCCCCTCCATCTCACGGTTTTGATGAAGACTCATCAGGCGAATACTGCGGAGTAGGGAAAGACGAAGAGGTTCCTCTTCATCTGGGAGTAGAATGTTGAAGACAAAAGAATTTTTGCACAGCTGGGCAGGACCCTTTACTTAGGGATGCTTGACCGCTGTTATTGCTCTCGCTCTCTGTGTCGGGGACCAGCTGGAGGCATGTGGCATGCCAGCCCTAGCACAGTCTCTCTCTTCAGGCGGGCTCTCTCTCTGCCCCTCGTCCCGGCTTCTTGGAGAGTCGCTTTGGTAATGAGTTCTTCCCCTGTGGTGATGATTAGTATCAGGAGTGACGCGGTGTACCGGATGTTCCACTGGCCAACTTTATTTATTTGTGTCGTTGACAAAAATCAGCATATAGCTGTGGTTAATTACAATTATATTTACAACCATAACCTATGGAAAGAAATTTCATAAAAACCATGACATGAAAAAGACGATGGGGAATAAAAATATGACAAGTCTTAATCGTGGAAGGCGGGTGAAAATATTATCGATCACTTTGCTGTGGTGATTTAGTGAAAAAAAGTCTAGCACTCTTTCTGGGATAGCCTATGAATCTCACAGCAAGCAAAACAGTTACGTGTGACAGGGAAAAAAGTTAGCCAACCTCAGGCCCTCCATCACCTGGGTTGGTTGGCTAACAAAACAAACGTGTACTCTTTATGAGTGAATTTAACATGAAGACATTATGTGCACATTGGTCACTTACAAACTAACAAACATCTCAATGAACTAAAAAATAAAATTGAATTTAAAGTACATTGTACTTGGTCTCATTTTGGTGAGTTCATGAAAGCTCTGTGGCTGAGAGTTCTGGTTCGACTCTTTGTAAGTTACAAGGTATGCAAAAAGATAATAAAAATATATATATACTTATTTAAACAAATGAGTAAACATAGCAACATGACACACAAAACCTGCAAGAAATGGTAATCATCTTCGTGGGTAATATCTTCACAAATACACTTATTAAAACTCATAGGCAGTTTGAGTAGGGTACCTACACATCAAATCATTTATAGTAATAAAATAATACTATTTAGCCATTTCTCCTTGTAGGGAGTCCTTTTTATATGTAGTACAAATTCTAATATGTTCAAGGTGAAGTCTTTGTCTTCGTGTTGTCGCATGCCGCTTATACCAATATACCAAATACGACTACGACTCATTCTTATGTGCTTCAAAATCAAAGGAAACTACTCAAAGACATCTAGCAGGATGTGTTCCAGGGAAGGGACATTGAAGATACTTGGTTTCTGTACTGTTCCTGACCTGCCCTTCTCTCTCTACTAAGGAGTCTTAAAACCTGAAGAATGGTCACACCAAGCATTGAGTTTTGCAAGTGCACATATAGTAGTTTCACCTTAAATGCACTATTTCTACATGTAAAACGAAGGGTATTGAAAGCTGCTACATGACACGTCAGCCTCTCAGGCGCACCCGGCAGACAGTGTCTCGTCACTCCGCTGAAGATGGCAGAGCGCCGCCAAGCACCCGAGACCATATACCAAGCATACGAAGGTAGTTCTCCCACTCCGTTCGCTGCAGGCAGACATCACAGGGGCACGTCATGCCTCTCACCCCGACCCAGCACACTTGTCAGTGAGCCAAATGTAAGGCAATGCGTGGCTGAGGTTGGGAGTTATCGTCTCCAGTAGCTCGCCTCAACACTTTGTGTGCTGGGGCTCTCTACTGATCTAGGCCCTCACGGTCCTCTCCAAGAACTTCTAGTTCTTCACAAACCACTAGTGGCTGCTGCCACCGCCTTCCAGAGGCTTCAACACCTTCTGGTAAATCGTTTACCACCAGAAGACATCGACCAGTTACTTAACGCTTTCCGTTGCCGATCCTCCTAGGTCGACAACCACCGCTGCTTGCTGGTAGTGGTCACCCCCTTAAGTTAGTGCCTCTTCTAGGCAACGCCCTTAGGTATTAGTTGTATAAGTTATAGTTTATTTTTCCACTTGCATTTTAAGTAGTCTTAGAAGAAGGTCACTTCCACCCATTATTTGCGTAGTTATTACTTCCGCCGTCGCACAAACCTGCTTGGTTTTATGTACGAGTCACTTAGTATTTATTGTTTCAATAAAAACTAATTCTTCAACATATCTGAGAGTTCTTGTTATAGGAGTAGAACATATCTGTCACGATGTATAGACCTGAGAAGGGGCAAGCAAGGAACCGGGCTGTTTTACTACAAACCTAGCATGGGATGTCAGACCCCTTTCAGGGGCCTGCCCGTCACCACAAACAACTCATAATTTGATGGCCACCCATTCTATGTACCCTGGTGTATAGAAAGGTAGAGCCTCTTTTACTAGGTACACACTCCATTGAGGCAGGACAGCCACCTCAAGTTGTATTGCTTTCCGGATTGGAGGTCCTACCTTTGTGGACCACACCCGGCAGTGGCAGAAAGATGGTCTAAGACCCACAGCTCCAGGTGCTGGCACTGTTTGGAGCCAGGGAACACACAGTCAGCCATTGTCTGCTTACACACCTAGTCAGGGCTTCGTCTATTGCTTGCCACTTTTCGAGGGATATTGAGTGTGTTGTACTTCTATGCCATTCCACGTCAGGAACGGAACTCGGAGAGCGGTGAAGAAGGCGAAATATAGTATATCTAAGCTGGTGTGTGCAGCCAACCTCGTCACTCCGGGAATCGAGTCCTCGTGGGGGTAGGCCCGCTCGACACGCAGGGAGACCGGCTTCTCCCGTCGGGAGATTTCTATTCTACTCCATCCCTATTAGAACAGACAAATAGGATCATCCGGTAGTCCGGGCTCTGGTCACTGGGAGCTACACCAGGCTCGGGCACGCCAATCCACACTTCGGCAGTTAAGAAGGAACACAGTGGAATCGCTGACACCTGGCAGAACACTACAGCAGCTCCACACCCACCAAGGCCAGGAAGACTATGGAGCCTGCCTGAACATCCTGCAGCGTCACTACTGCCTCACTGAAGCCAAGCCCATCAAACTCTTGTAAGTCGACGTCCCAGAGGGTTAGTGTTCCTATCCGACTTATCACCCGACCGACAGTACTGGACTTTGTGTCCAGTCAACAGCCCACACTGCCAAGTCTTGAAACCAGTAAGAGACTAAATTAAGTTTCATAGTATATGCATGGCTGACCTAACGCAGTCCCAAAAGCTACTTGCACAACAGGCAGTCCAAGCGACATGCATAATTATATACACAGACACACTGGAGTGTTTTTAAGTGATACGTGATTTTCGAGTGGGCTGTCGGCCACTAATTTATGGAACCTTTTTGCTGGGGATGTGTTAAGTGTCTTGTCTTTCACTGGTGGGTACTACTACCTAATGACAGCTGTTTAAATGAGTTAAATTATTTCTGCTAAAACTTTGACGAGTGTCTCAATAATTCCTATCATGTATACCTCACTGGTTCCTATCCTTCCACAGCCCAATTATAACTGGGTAGGCTAACTACTGTCGTAGTACTGGTTTAAACTAGCCTAATGTAAGAGTCTATTTTCAGTTCTGACAGTCTTTTACTGGTTGGCTAGTTTAACTATTACTAGGTTCAGGTCTGTAACAAGTCCTTATTGTCACTGGTTGGTAGTCATTTGACAACTACTTTTCTGATTCTCATGTTACTGAGCACTGGACTTACGGTTGTTTGGCAGGCTTGGTCTTCTCCGGTCTTCCCCTCGGCCTGAGTGCGGCATGGGCCATATAAGGCCACATGAACTTTGATGTTGGTTTCCAAGGTGACTCCTTGTACCAGCCAGGCGTTGACTCGGTTTTGTCGGCACAAGGGGGCATCAGTCGTCACTGTTCGGTACATGGTGCTGAGGCATCGGCTTCTGTGGCAACCGTTGGGGTCACAGGAACAAGGGACAGTGAGGCATTGCGAGGAAGCGGCAGGGCAGGGCCCTCTACCTTGACTGCACTGGTTCCTACCTGTTGGGCAGGAAGTTTCTCCGTTGAGGCAGTGCAAGGGAGTGGCAGAATACTGCCCTCGACCTGGACTGTGGGTGGTCCTCCACGATGAGCAGGGTATTCGGAGGCATTGACAGTCTCAATGTCCGGTTCGGTGGCCAGAGGATGGGATGGCCCATCATCCTTGGCAGCACTCGTGTTGAACAGGACGGTATCCTCTCGGAGAAGAGGAGGTTATAGGTCATCAGGATCAGCATGGCTAGACGTCCTAGGTTCATTGGTTGCAGATCGAGTGAGAGGCAGAACAGGCCTCTCATCCTTGACTGCACCAATGGGTAGAGCTTTCTGTGTGGCTGGAGATTGGGGTGGACCACTGTTGTTGGCATCGCTTGACACATCCTGCAGGCTTGATGATTTGCCGTTGAGAACAGGAATCAGAAGTTGGAACGACCGCATAGCCTGTATATATACATCATAATCCAAGTGTCTACATCATAATTATAATGATAACATAGAGCTATACCCGTAGGAGATTGATGTTGCGGCTTGCTGTTGTCGCTCTTGTCTAGATCGTCGGGGCTGGGCAGCTGTCGGTCAGTCGCTACAAGATTATTCTGGCGGGCGGCGGCCACACAGCCGCCCCCACTGCTGTCGTTACAGGATCAGTTCAATTCGTGACAGTTGCCTGGTATTGGGAAAACATGCTAATTGATGCAATTCACGTCAATGTGTTGAATTTCTATGAAATTTAGGCGGCATGTTGGCCTCTGCACTGGCATGTTTACAGGAGTATACAAATTTAGTGCGGTCTACTTGAAATATTAACTATCCCGAATTGTTCATCAAAAACATCTGATGTAGACTATACACGCACATTATCTTACTCGCCAATATGGTAATATAAAAACACATTTTATTTGCATATACGGAAAAACATACAATATTGGCTGTAATGAATCAGTAAAATAGATATCTGTGCTGAAAGGAGGGAGAATGTGCGCTCGCTCCCTACGCCTCATCCATCACCGTCCCCGACTCACGACCACCCGCCTACATGACCGCACTTTTTCTCCTTATTTATTGAGTCCGGTAGATATAAATTGCCCCGCGGTATACAAGGCCGTGGTATTGCTGGCTTCCACTGTATATTTAAAAGTTAACCACATTTACATATTTGACATTACATACATTGCATTACTAAAATTTCCATTTAAAATATGCTGGTCACGCAATATATTTAACATGTTCAGTTTGCAATGCCAGACTGTCTCTAAAATGGTACGCTACGTGTTGAATTAAAAAGTTTAAAACACTTCCAAAAATTTCAAACAGAAGTAAACTGCCCCGGCCACTAACGGCAAACAAATTCCAATGCAGCTCATACCTGCTAGTTTTCCGGAAAGCAGAAGCACCATTCAAAGGCAATTTATAACATCAATGAAACTCGTCGTTCCTCCCGTTGCATTGCAGGCAGGCATCAGTGCACGCAAAATATGATCTGCTGAGAAGCAAGCAACTGGTTTCGTCCAGCGGCGATCCTAAATGCCTCGCCACACATATCACCTCTTCTACCCATCTTCTGCGTAAATATAAACTTGGAAAACCTCAGAGTAAGACTGGATTACAAGTCTACCAATCACTCGTGTAATATGCAGTTCTATGCAAGTTTCACGAGGATAAGTTGCACATTGCACAATAAAAAACGGCGTTAGCGGCCATTAAAACTACATTGGCTTTGTGACATGTTATCAAACGTGCAACCTTATACCTATAAGACACTCGCTATACTTGGCCCGTTAATACAGTCTGATGTTACAAGTCCGCTCTGCACACACAAGTCACATACCGCATTTTACCTGCCAAGCCTGTCATCACGCCAGCAACGCGCACTACAACTGCTAATCGCTTGCTGGGAAACGGATGACTGACTGTCCATATACACGAAGCACTCAGGCGACTTCCCCAACTAGTGTTCAGTCAGCGTCACGTTATAAAGACCCACGCGCAGTGCACCTAGCGGCCACCACCTTTAACACTATTTGAACTGCGATACGTTACAACACAAACTTAAGTTATAATAACAAAAGTGGAGTATATTAATTTTAACAAAACGTGATCATAAGATTATAAAAATATTACATGTTGAAATATAATTACGATTAATGTCATATAGGCTGGCCTATTAAAAATACATTTTATATGCAGTAAAATATAACATGCTACCAAGTTACTCACTAGTACCAACCCTAGTGAAACACCACCACTGACAAAAAAATCCCTGAGAGGAATTGATTTGTTTCAACTCTTGCCTACTATACAGTACGGACCTTCCCATTTGTCATCGAGGCCAGCACTGAACTGGTTGCTGGCCTTACTGAGGGGATAAATTTTGAGTAGGACGGCTTTGCCAAGGTTGAATTCACGTACCCCAGTCTTCGGTTGAGGGTACTTTCGTTATATGTAGTCATCCTGGGCCTCCTGGGTTGTAATGGTGCGAGCTAGCGTAGTTAGTCATATGTCCTCTGGCTGTGGCATATCTGTCGGTTCGCTATCCCGCTGCCATTCGCCGGGTCGGCCCAGAAGCGGCTAACTCTGACTGGTGTTTACCGCTTTGTTGGTAGGGCGACGAAGGGCAAACAAAATGATGGCAATATATTTATCCTAATGCCGGTGGTCATCGCCCACACTGAGTCGGAGACACTTCTTATCCTCCTGGTTCCTCCACTCAGTGGGGTTGGCTTGCGGGTGGTATGGTGGGATATTCCACGTTTCTACCCCCCATCATTGGCATGGTGACTGCCATTGGTGTTTGGTAAACTGAGTATCATTGTCAGTCTGTATGATTTTAGAGTATCCCCAACATTAAAATACCTCTGCTTCCGATAGAGGTGATTTCCAAACTGGGTAGCAGGAATGCTTCCACCTGGATAACTGGTCTGTGACTACCAGTAAGTATCGGGGTTCCCTTTCGTACTCCGAGGATAAGGTCCCATCAGATTGGCGGCTAAGTGAGTCCATGCCATCTTCTGTCTCTTCGGTTGGGCTGTAGCGTGAGGAACAGGGCATGCCTTGCCGCGGCAGCATGTGACATAGATGCTCACGTACTGCCGGACGTCGCTGCTTATTCCATCCCAACTATAGAGAGTTCCGAGATCCAACAGGGTCTCTCTCGTACCCGGATGCTCTGCTTGAGGATGGTTGTAGTGGTGATGGCAGATATCTGAGCGTAGTTGCTGCAGGACCCATATCTTCCACCTGGCGGTGGGTTGTCCACTATGTGTCTACACGACGTCTTCCCTTAACTTGAACCTTTGAGGCTGTTCCTATAGGAGGCTGTGAATTTCAGGGTCTTCCTGTTAGCTTACCGTAATCTGCTGGCGGGTTATCTATCGCTGGAGCAAGCGAATTTGTTCCTCCGTACTTAGCTAGCGGAGGGGGAGGGTCCTTTTTCTCCCCTGCATCTTCTGCCTTTTCGTCCTCCAGCATCGGGAAATGGGGCAGGGCATCTGGCAGGTCATTACTCTTGGCCGGGCAGTGTTGCACCTCTAAGTCAAACTCCGTAAGGACCATGTCCCACCGCCCGAGTCTGGCCTTGGCATTACGCGACTCTTGCGGCCACTGGAGGGCCTTAGAGTCGGTGCGTAAGATGTAGTGTTGCCCTTCTTTGTATAATGATATGTCTGTACCGCAAAAATGACTGCCAGACACTCCTATTCATTTATGTCATAGCGTTGCTCGGTTTTGTTTAACCGGGTCGAAGCATGCGCTATTACATATGGTTAGTTGCCTTCATACGGTTAGTACAGGACTGCCCCAAGACTGTTTTGACAAGTGTTGGCCTGTAGAATTAACGGCTGGTTTCCTTGAGGATGATGGAGTTAGTGAGTATTTTCTAAACTATCATTCTGATCTTGAAAAGCCTGATTCTGTTCTGGTCCCCATTTACAACAGGCTTGCTTCTCAAGGAGTAGGTGAAGTGGTCCCATGTGGTAAGCAATGTTAGGCACAGTCCCTTAACCAGTTGCATAGACCCAGGTACTCTCGAAACTGTTTCTTGGTGATAGTTTCTTCGGCCTCTTCAATTGCTCATATAGAGGTTTGTTGTGGTAATTGCCATCAGGATAAACCACATGGCCTAGATAGCCAATGGATGACTTCCACAATAGCTTTTGCATAACTTGCATGTCTTCCCATGCAGTTCAAGTCGTTCTAGAACTCTGTATGTGACTGAGGTGCTCCTCCCAGATCTTAGAATAAATTATCACATTTTCACGATAAGCAAAGCTGACTCTCCAATGTATGCAGTCAATATCTCTGCAGATATTAGGCCCTGGAATGGTTTTGCCATTCTCTTATCTGTGGCCTTACTAGTAGGATGAGTTCTGAACAACACTAACTCGCCTACCTTAGATGGATTTTGTTTTCTATTTACATTATACCACTCGCTCGTCCTCTCATGAGTAGCTTTCAAATTTTAAGGGCTGAAGCCCAAACTTCCCTTATATTACTTACATCATCAGGGAGCAAATCATTTAGTTCCCAAAAGTTGGACACTTAGGTTGTTTGGCAAGTATGTGAACATTAACTTAGATTTGTGAGATTTGTGTCAAGCATAATTAAATGCCATCTGGAGCAAATGTAAATCAATATCCCAATTGATCTGGTCCTTCGCATGGAAAGCAATGAGAGTTGAGCTGAGGTTTCTATTAAAACGCTCCACATACGAGGGAGGAGGATTGTACGAGGACAGGGTAATATGTTTAATTCCAAAGGAGGAGCACATCTGTTTAGAACATTTAGATGTAAATTGAGAACCATTATCAAAGACTATGGAGGAAGGAACACCAAAATTTTGAAAAATATTAGCCTGAAGGGCATGTATGGTAGTCAACGCCATAGCTTTTATTAAAGGTATTAACCACTCAAATTTGGAAAAAGCATCTACACATACCATTAGCATGTTCTGACCAGATTTACTACTGGGCAATGGTCCAACAAAATCAATAAACAGCTTCTGCATTGGCCTCTTGGCTACTTCTGAAGTGAGAAATCCTGAGTCCTTTGTGCTGGTTTACTCATAGCACACAAGGTACACATTTTTACTCTGTCAGCAATTTTGACATTCATTTTCTTCCAAATAAAATGTTTTCTCATGGCTTCAATAGTTTCGTAAAATCCTAGGTGTCTGCCTACAGGAGAAGAATGAATATAATCAAATACCATAGGTTTCAAAACATTAAGTAAAATAATGCATTTCCTGTTGTCATGGGACTTACCAAATAGGACACCTTTCGACAAGGAATATGGTGGTGTTCATTACCAGCCTGTAAATTTTGAATAATTATATTTTATTATGGGTCTTGTTCCTGATAGTTTTTAATGTTGTCAAAAGCCAAATGGAAATTGGTCAAAAGGTTGCAACTTATAAAATTCTCAGTTTCACCTAACACTTTAGTTCCTTCAAACATGCACGAGAGCACATCTACCACACCATTATAGATACCGTTAATGTGTTGGGCTTTAAATTTTAAAGATGAAATTATTTCACCTAACTGCCTATTTTCTCTAATTGACGTGGGCGTGCTGACAGCCAAGATAAAGCCTGGTTATCAGTTTCCAACAAAATTCAGCATGTTCAAGGTATTCTTGGAATTTATCAATACCGAAAACTACAGCACAAAACTCTAACTCATAGGTAGTAGATGACTTCCTTTCCTTAGGGGTCAATGTTTTTGAAGCGAAAGCTATGGGCTGGTGTACATCTATTTCCTGCAAAGGCACTGCCCCAACAGCCAAACTTGAGACATCGGTTTGCAAAATGAACTGTTTTGAAAAATCTGCCATGCACAATACTGGAGGATTTATATCATACTTCAGTGTTTCAAAAACTTTCTGTTGGTCTGCACCCCACTCACATTTAGTATTTTTCTTACGTAACTGGTTGAGGGGTTCAGCCTTTTCTTCCAAATGAGGAATAAACTTCCAAAAAAACTGGGCTGTACCAATGAAATGGGCTATGCCTTTGCATCCCTAGGTTGGGGAACATTTCTAACTGCTTTGGTTCTTTCTAGTCAATGGAAATGCCCTAACTAGAAATTTTGTCCCCAAAAAGGAAATTTCAGGTACAGCAAATTTATCTTTTGCATGGTTCACTGTCAATCCTGCGTTTTACAAACGTCAAAATATTTCTTCTAAATGTTTTAAATGTTGATCAAAATTTTCAGAACAAACCACCAAGTCATCAAGATAATTATACACAAACTTAAATTTTATGTCATGGAAAATTTGGTCTAAAAGCCTGGTAAGAACTTGGGTACCTGTTGCCAGATCAAAAGGGGTGAGTGAGTGAGTGAAGAGATTTGGGCGGTTCTTAACAGCAAGGTCTTGAGAGCCGATGATGTTTATTGAAGTGAGCATGGAGCAGCGCTAAAATTAAGGGGCGGGAGAAATGGGAGATCCCCGAGAAAACCCGCCGACCAAATGCATTGCCCGGCATGATTCCCACTTACAAAAATCCGGTGACCCGGCTAGGGATAGAACCCAGCTCACCTTGGTGGGAGGTGAGCGTGCTAATCGCTCAGCCACCATGGCCCCTGCCAGACTGAAAGAGAGACGTGTGAACTGATATAAGTTCTCTTTGTAAACACAATTAATTACAAACTCAGTTTTAGTTGCACACACAGATGAACGAAGTTAACCGCTCGCTATCTTGTCTCTCACTGCCTTCCAATTGTCTTCATTCCCACAATTCATGGTGTCAGTACACTCTGAATACAACCTTTGATGAACAAAGGTCTAACTCAAGTTTTTTTTTTTAACATCACTTGGGCCTAAACATACCGCCCGCTGGAAAATGTTACTTTTTAAAATTAAGTCAACAAAGGCAACCACACAAATTCAAAGTACGATAAGAGATTACAACAGTTAATGGAACATGATAACACCATCTCCAATATTTAGATACACACTTAGATTAGTGGCAATGGACATATCTTCAAAACAGGCCTAACAAGTTCACCATTGGGAGATTTTAGAGTCACGACTCTGACAACACCATCTTCACCAGGATGAGTTTTAATGATTCTGGCAGTTCTCCATTTCAGTGGTGGAAAGCTCATATCCTTCACCAGGTCGAGCATGTCTTCTTACACATTAGGAGTTGCAACATTCCATTTAGTTCTATGATGAAATGTATGGAGATATTCAATGCTCCATCGTTTCCAGATGCACTGTTTTAACTTTGTGAGTAATTGCCATCGATCAAGATGATTCTCCACAATGTGAGAGGGGTCATGCTTTGGTATTCCAATAAAGGGAGCTCCAATCAAAAAATGCTCTGGAGTGAGAATATCAAATTTTCAGGGGTCTATCGAAAGGGGACACAATGGTCTGGAGTTCAAAATGCTGAGATTTCACTAAAGAGTGTTGCTAATTCCTCAGAGGTAAGTATTTGTTCACCGATCACTTTTTGAATACAGTGGAAGCCTGTAATACCGCGGATTTGGTTATGCCACGGGGCAATTTATGTCTCCCGGCCTCAATAAATAAATAAGGGGAAAGCTTGTGGTCTGTCGGCAGGTGGTCATGAGTCGGGGACATTGATTGGTGAGGTGGGTGGAGCGGGCGCACGTTCTCCCTCCTTTCCGCACAGAGATCTATTTTACTGATTCATTACAGCCAGTATTGTATGGTTTTCCGTATATGCAAATAAAATGTGTTCTTATATTACCATATTGGCGAGTAAGGCCATGTGCGTGTATAGGCCAATTTCAGAACTTTTTGATGAAAATTTGGGATGATTACTATTTCAAGTAGACAGCACTAAATTTGTATATTCCCATAAACATTTCCGGGCCTCATCATGCCAGTGCAGAGGCCAACATGCCGCCTAAATTTCATAGAAATTCAACACATTGACGTGAATTGCATCAATTAGCATGTTTTCCCAATACTGGACCACTGTTACGAATTGAACCGATCCTGTAACGACAGCAGTGGGGGCGGCTGTGTGGCCGCTGGCTGCCAGAATAATCTTGTAGCGACCAACCGACAGCTGCCCAGCCCCGACGATCTAAGCACGAGCGACAACAGCAAGCCGCAGCGTCAATCTCCTACAGGGTATAGCTCTATGTAATGATTATAATTATGATGTAGACACTTGGATTATGATGTATATATACAGGCTATGCGGTATGTCTTCCTATTTTCGAAAAAAAAAAAATTTGAATTTTGAGGCAGGCCTCGAAATTCATGCTTCGAAGTCATTTACAGGCCTATAATTAATCTCCTACGGATATAGCTCCACGTAATGATTATAATTATGATGTAGACACTTGGATTATAATGTATATATGCAGGCTATGTGGTATGTCTTCCTATTTTCATAAAAAAAAATTGTGAAATTTGAGGCTGGCCTCGAAATTCATTCTTTGAAGTCATTTACAGACTTATAATTAATCTCCTACGGGGTATAGCTCTATGTAATCATTATAATTATGAAGTAGATACTTGGATTATAATGTATATATACCGACTATACGGTATGTCGTCCTGTTTACGAAAAAAAAATTACAAAATTTGAGGCAGGCCTCGAAATTCATGCTTTGAAGTCAATTACAGGCTTATAATTAATCTCCTATGGGGTATAGCCCTACGTAATGATTATAATTATAATGTGGACACTTGGATTTTATTATTGTTTATATTAGGCTATGTGGTATGTCTTCCTATTTTCGAAAAAATATATATAATTTGATGCGGGCCTCAAAATTCATGCTTCAAAGTCATTTACAGGCTTATAATTAATCTCCTACAGGTATAGCTGTATGCAATCATTATAATTATGATGTAGACACTTTGTTTATAATGTATATATACCGGCTATATGGTATGTCTTCCGATTTTCGAAAGAAAAAAATTCCGAGCGGACGAGCTATTATGGACAAGGTTTAATGCAGAAAAGCGGCTTTTCTTTGCATGCAACAAACTATTAGCTGGTGTTTTTTTTTTTTTTTTTTTCGGCTGCAGTGCAAGTGGGCATTTAACCTTTAGACGTGAGCTTCCTCTTTAATTCTCACTTCCTCCCATACCGGCCCAGCAGGAGGCGGGGGGTGAACTCCTTTCTCCAACCTATTTGACAATGGCTGTTTTTTGCTACTGTACTCTGTCACTCCCAGAATAGCGCAGAAATATATAACGCGGGTCTGAGTTATGACCCCCAACAGCAGCATTAGATCTGGTTTTTACTGTATGTAATTTGACTGACTTGACTGCAGCTTCCCACAAACTTCCAAACTGCGGTCATGCTGGTGGATTGAAGTGCCAAATAATATTAAGGTCAACTAATTGATCATGCAGTGTCTGCCACATTGGTTCAGAGAACAAGGCTTAGTGCATTTCCTTAAGGGTTCTGTTAGTACCAACAAAATTTGTGCCGTGATCTGAAAATATATTGGATGGTGTTCCTCTCATAGATACATATCTTTGTGCTCCAGAATTTTAATTTCCTAAAAAAAATACTGTAGTTGCACAACTTTGATCCAAAATACCATTGCAAAATGTATCTCCTCATAGCTCAATAACTTCGAATCACAATGGATTTTAATTTCTGAAGGCACTCTTAGCTCTGTGTACCATGCTGTCGCGCACTTTAAATAGTAATGAAAATGTGTCCAACAAATCAATTAATTCATTTTTCTTGTCTTGAACTGCAAGAGACTGAATTTGTACAGACTTGCATTCAGGTAGTTCATTCACATCGAAGGTAATTACCCATTGTATGGGCCAATTTGTATCCCAGCCTGCCAGTCAGTCAGAACCATGAGACCACAGTGTGTTACCAATTAAGTACTCTGGAAAAACACCCCGAGAAGCTAAATCTGCTGGGTTGCAGCTAGATGGGACATAATGCCATATGCTCGGAGGTACGATGGTCTGAAGTTCAGAAACCCTATTTACTACAAAGGTTTTAAATTTGTAGAGTCACACCACATGTGTATGGTAAAGTTGTAAGATTTTTCTTCAAACTGGTTGCTCACATCTAGCTATAACCTTGCTAGGAGCACAGCACTACATAACTCAAGCCTAGGGATAGACAGTGTTCTCAGTGGAGCAACTTTTTATTTAGCTATTACCAGATGGGTCGAAATCACTCCACCACTGTCAATAAGCCGCACATAGATCACAGCAGTGTATGCCTTTTCAGAGGCATCACAAAACCAATGGAACTGAGGGTTGCTTGCATCATGTAAACTGATGTATCTTGGGATTTGCACAGCAGCAAGGGAAGACAGTGATGTTCGGAACTGCAGCCATTGATGAGCAATTTCTTCAGTGACTGGTTGATCCCACTCCAATCCTAATGTCCACAGAGTCTGAAGTAAGATCTTAACCCACACAATCACTGGTGACACCCATCCACAAAGGTCAAAGAGTCTCGCAATTGTTGAGAGAATACCTCGTTTAGTAATGGATAACTGGGGAATGTTGATTTGGTATAGAAACTCATCTGTAACTGGACAGCAATGAACCCCAAGAACTTTGATAGTTGGGCTTGTCTCTTGATCAAAGCTTCTCAGAACTGCACATTGCTCTGTAGGCATATCTTCCAGCACAGTGGGGTTGTTATAGGACCACTTTTGCAGCTCAAATCCTCCTCAAAATATCATTGACACAAGTTCACCTTTCAATTGTATTACCTCCTCTACAGAGCTGGCCCCAGTAACTATGTCTTCGACAAACACGTCTCGTAACAATACTTGTGATGCTCGAGGAAAGTGATGAGCTTCTTCCAGTGCCAACTGCTGCATGGTCTTCAATGCTTGGTAATGGGACAATGCTAACCCAAACATAATTGTGTTTAATTGATAGACATGAACATCATCTTTTGGAGTAGAATTCCACAAAATGCACTGGTATGTGCGGTCGTCAAAGTGGATTTCAATCTGTCTATACATTTTACAAATGTCTGCAGTAAATAGCACTGGCATCATTTGAAAGTTAAGGATGATATCACCTATATCCTTTTGAAGTTTTGGCCCAGTAAGCAATAATTAATTTACTGAAATACCAGTAGAAGTTGTTGCAAATCTGTCAAAGACTACACTAACTTTGGTAGTGGAACAAGCATCTTTTAGTACAGCATGATAGGGTATCACATAGGCTTCTTCAGAACTCGTAACTGGATCAGGCTGCAGTACACTATTCCAACTGGAAAACTGCTTAACACGCAGCATATGTAACATGTGGCCTAGAGTTCTCATACTCCTTAAGGAACAATTTGTATTAATTTGCCAGTTCTGGTGACTCCTTCAATTTGTTCTCAAGATGTTCAAATCTGGATTATGCAACTTGTAAAGAATGTTCAATGGTTTGCAACTCTTGCTTGAATGGCAACCGAAGCACATATAGCCCATCTGCATTACAAGCATATGTAGTGTGGAAGTGCTCTTCACATTTCTTGTCCTCTGCAGATATCACACGAGCTGATGGTACTTCCTCTACCTCCCAAGATTTTTGTAGCTGCACATCCAGTGTAGGTGTTCTGATCAAGAATGACATTGGTAGATTTACACATGCTTCACAATTAGTCTTGCCAGTTACAACCCAGCCAAACACTGAGTGAAAGGCGCTATGTTCCCCTGATATTTTAGTTCCAGTCATTGCTTCACTGACAATGTCTGCTGACAGGAGCATGTCAACAGGTCCAGGACAATCAAGTGACGGATCTGCTAAAGTTAAAACCTTAAGGTGCTCAATTGAAGTAGCTGAAATTTTTTGAATGTGGCATGGAATGAGTGATTTCACTTAGAATTGTGGCTTTAATAGCAAAATGAGTGTCATGTGAACACGCAGGTTTGATGAACCTCTAGCACCTGGCACAGGAGTTTGACCAATGCCAGCAATCAATTTCTACACATTCCCGGTGGCGTTTTAACCCCAATCGTTGCACACAATTTTCAGTTATAAATGTAGTTTCTGATGCACCATCTAACAAAGCTCTTACGACTTGAAACTGTCCACTGCTGTCTTTCACGTGAACAAGAGCAGTTACTAGCAAAATGGTAGTGTGTTGATTTTGAATGTCCTTCGACAGATTTAGTGCTTGCACTTTATCAACAGAATGATCATGTGATGAATCCCTATCTTCTGGAGTCGGAGTAACTAGTGTCTGGCTTGGGGGCTTCTCATGGGTGAAGTGAAGAAGAGAGTGATGTTTCCTTTGACACTGCGTGCATGAAAATTTTGACAGGCATTTCACAGCACTGTGGTTAGGTTTCAAACAGTTAAAGCACAGTGACTGCTCCTTCACAAATGCAATCCTATCTTTAACAGATTTTAACAAAAACTATTCACACTTATGAAGAAAATGGTTTCCTTTACATAAAATACAGCATGTTGTTTGTTCCAATGCAACTAATGTAGTGTTGTAATCACTATTTTGTCTTGAATTTAATTTCATATTCCACATTGAGGGTTTGCTGTAGGTTCTACTTACATTACTCGTCATGGATACACTCTGCATGCCAACCAACTGTACATTATCACTTGCCACAGCACAACGCTCCAAGAAAATTAGAAAATCCTCACAAGTTGGAAAATCTCATTCCACTGACATTTCAAAGTCTTGGCACATAGTGTGGTCTAATTTTTCAAGAAGAATATTTAATTATAGGGAAACTCCACTCAGACACTGGAAAATGGTGAGCTCGCAATTAATTTATATTCTCTTGAACTATACTTACAAAATGTGACAAATAGTCTGCTGATTTACAAGTCACAGATTTGAGATGCAGTATCTTTTGAACATATATAATTACTGTAATGCATCGGTTCTTGTACCTTTTTTGAAGCAATGCTCAAATGTCATAATTATAATTGGTAAGTAGCAGGTTACCTACCAGTTCTCTAGGTTCAAATTTCAAGCAACCTATTAAATAATGAAGCTTCTGTATGTTGCTTAGTGCTGTGAACAATACTTATGAACAATACATCTGAACAGTTCCGAAAACGAAGCCCACTCAGCTCTACTGCCTGAAAACACTGGCAGAGGAAGTGTTGACAACACTACATGTGGAACTGCTGCATGAGAAGTTAATTCTGCTGCTCTGACTGCACACCTATTATGCGCTGTTTGGAGGTGCCTGAAATGTTTCTCAAACGTCATAAAAGCTTCCTTCAGGTCTTGGGTAGTTCTTTTCTCTGCCTTTGGCGCGACCGCACACAACGCAAAATAATTAGCAACAAATTCATCCCTTTTTTCCGACACATCCTCGAATGCAATTGCGAACTCATCTAATTTTTCTGGATCACTAATGGCCTCATCTCGAAGGTGCTTTACTTCAGTTACTTTGTCCATAACATAACCGAAGATTATAAGTTGCAAGTCGGTCGTTGACGCCACCATATTGAACAAAACAAACACGTGGTTGTTCACAAAATTACTATACCTTCGTTTCACAGAAATACACTCATTCCTGGTTGCTTAATTCTCGTATCCAAACCGGAAGACCAAAAATTGTTTGTAATCACAATTAATTTCTTGTTTTGTCAACTTATAAACTCAGTTTTAGTTGCACACAGACGAACGAAGTTAACCGTCCGCCATTTTGTCTCTCACTGCCTTCCATTGTCTTCATTCCCACAACGCATGGCTTCAATACTACACACTGAATACAACCTTCGGTGAACAGAGGTCTAACTCCAGTTGTTTTTTTTTTAACATCACTTGGGCCTGAACAAGTTCCATGGCACACAAAAACTGGTTATGGGCTTAGATTCATTACTCAAATGTATCTGGTGGTAAGCTGCATTTAAATCAAAGGTGATGAAAATTTTTGCCATACTGAACTAATGAAACGCAGAATGCAAGTCAGGTAATGGCACAGATTCAATTTCAGTTTTCTTGTTTACCTTACGATAATCAATAACCATACGCTGTTTTCCATTAGCCTTGGGTACAAGGAAAGCCGGACTAGCATACTGTGACGTACACAGACTGTTCAGTGACACCTTTATCAACCAGTTCTTGAATCTGCAATCTCAATAACTCCATTTTAGAAGGAGCCAAACAATACGGTTGACCTTTAACTGGTTCCTTATCAAGTAATTTAATTTCATATTCTAGCATTTTGGTAAGGCCTAACGCATAGTTGCTGAAATTTATTCTGCTCTAACACAGACAAATGACCGAAAGGTTTTGGTAAAACCACAACCTACATTAATTTCAGTGGTGGTGTTAGCATCATGATTACCTACAAAAGGAATTTTCTCTTTTGGGGCAAATTTAAAAAAAATGAGTTTCTTTTGAACATCTAAGCCTAGACCGGTTCTTCTCATGAAATCTGCTCCAATAATGAAATCTAGACATATCTCATCAGTAACGAGACATATTACCATCCAAGTAAAATGTTTTTATGAGATTTAGTTGATGTAAAATTTTGAAAAGCTCCGTGGAAATAATTGTGTGTGCAGAACCTGAGTCAACAAGTGCACTGACATTTATATGTCCCACATTTAATTCTAAGTGAGGAGTACTCGCTTTTTAAATACCAATGACATTTGGAAAATGCACACGACACATGTTCAAAACACGAGGTTGCTAACACTGACTGTGAGCCTCAGATTGCCCAAACAACCATTGTAAAAGGGCACACATGTCCTCTCTGGAAGAAGTATGAGCATTGTAAGAGACATCACTAGACTTACAGTAAAATCATGGACGGTCGCTCATTTGTCCTCATCGCTGCCCACGTTTTTTTAATTGTAAACAATTAGCAACAACATGTCCAACCTTTTTACAGAAAAAACAGACAGATGGGTTACGTTTATGAGTGGCAGAGGCTTGTTTACCTGCCTCATCTTGTTTTGCATCTATTCTCACATCTTTAGTGTCTTTCCCCTGATTTGTAGGCATTTTGTTCGTTGGTTTGGTTTTATCTGATTTATGTTTTACACAAAATGCACTTGATTTGTGTTGCTGGTGTTTTTGAAAGGAGTTCCGTTTAAAAGAAAAATCTGGCTTTTCACACCTCTGATCAACATAATGGATGTTTTGGGAATGGATGCACATCGTATCCAAGGCTGCAAAGTTTGTTGGTTTTTCAAGAAAACTTAGGTGCTTTCCTGTTTGGTAACTGACAACCTAAGTACATTGGCAGCTTCCTTAATACTGCTAATGTACACAGATAATGGTTCATTAGCACCTTGCAAACAAATTAAATGTTTGTAACGCAACTTGGTAAAAAGTCTAGTAGGGACAAAAAAATGTAAAATGTCTTTGTGATATACATCAAAACTGAGACCCTGTACAATGGTTTGTTGTGTACGTTCACTAAGTGGTCCATAGGTAAAATCGAAAATAACCACCAACAACTGAGGTTCTGGTACTGAGTTACTCTAATGCAGACAAACTATCCTTTTGAGAAAATCTAAAAATTTAGTGGCATCTAGTCCATCGGTTATAGGCAAGTTATTTAGCATTTGTTGAAGGGGGTGAGGGATTTTTCCAAAAACAGGTGTGTGTGCTTGTTACATGCTCAGGTAAACTGTAGGTGTCATGTTCACTCTAGGTAACTCAGAAGTGGAAGTGGGGCCAAAATTTTGCTCAGGGAAGGAATAGTTGTCAGAATACCAGCGCCAAGATTTATGAGTGGAGGTGTGGATGTAGAAATATTATAAGTAACAGCAGTGGGTAAACCTAAAGTTTGGTTTTGGGTGTTGGATGTAGAATGACTGTGAAGAGTAAAACACTAACTGGATCAGACATATGTGACAGTGTACTTTCCTCCTATGTGGTAGGAACCACACACAAATTATTTTCAGCTAGACTTACAGTATCACCTAATACTGCTACTTGTTCAACAACATTTTGCAGGGACGCAACCTGCGAATCTGAAAGGGCCTTACGAGGCAAGCTCAGTAAATTTCTTGCTCGTCTGTCCAGGTGAGTGAGCTGGTGTTTAATTCTGGAAAAGGCTAAACCACTTTGCTCTTCCTCAAAATTCTCGACGACTTCGATTAGTGCAAAGAGTTTGGAGCACAGGCCTCATTTTCTACCTTAACCTCAATGTTAGTAAACTGTATAGAACTAATGGGCAAGATTTCCTGAAGGGCATTTCTGAGAGTTTTTCTTAACTCAGCCATTGTAAGATCAGTAGGCTGGATGTCACACACTTTTATCTCATGAATGAACTCATCCTTTAAGAGCCACTCGGATACTGTAGTACCCGGCAACATGTAAACACACAAAGGGCAAAAACAAAACACAAAGCACTAAAAGGTTAATCTTACATAAAAGCTAAAACATTACATGCACCATCGGAAATAGTACGGAGGGATGCTGAACACAGCCTGAAAAATTACATGAGCAGAAAACAACATAGTTACATCAAGGGAACTTAATGGTAAGCACGCAAATCTGCTACCAGATGTATTGAGCGACTCCTTGGCACTCACGTCTGGAAACTCCGAAAAAAAAAGGTGGGGGGACAGGTAGAGAAATCTCCAGAAAGGAGACTGCCCACCTGAAAGTGTCCAACCCAAACACCAAGGTGTCCCAGAGGATAGCGTGGAAGGCTAACCGCTACAAGTGTGAGTCTTCAGACTCCAATACAAACATACATATTTAAACATAGGGGCTGAGCCAGTACTGTCTATCCTTGGCAATTTCCAGACACTTTTTATGAATGCATTACCAACCCAAAAAAAAATTAAAATTATTTAATAACAGTGGCTACTAAATTTAATTTTGTAAACCGTCATGCACCACAAATACTAGTGTAGTACACTATTTTGTTTTATTTCCAAATTTATAACTAGGAATTATAGCTCCTTAAAAAAAATGTTGGGCAAAACACATTTCTGCAGTATGCTCACTTTCACTGAATAGTGAAGGGTACTATAATCAGAATTATAAAGGTGACTCCAACTTATGTGTTTAATTTATTTACTTATTTTTTCTCGGATGTGGTCAGGAGACCACAAAGCTTCAAAAAAATGCAAAAACACAAAACACAACAGTTGCTCATCACGTGTTTGAACAAATATCTGAGTATTCAAAAAAAATTACACATTGAGTATTTGTACGACACCAAAAGAAATCAATTAATTAAATACTGCGTGCACCCATAAAAGTTCGTGTACCTACATAATTTTTTTATTTTGTTTTACTTTCAATTTTGAGATTGATGCCAGCTAACAGCCAGCAGCACTAGAGCCTATGACGGCGCTCACCACACACGTGTCATATGTCCCGCATGTGCGCAAAGAGGCCAATAATAATTCTGAACTCCTATATAAATATAATTTTTTCAGTATAAAATGTGTTATATTGTATTGGCAGGGTTTAATATGTCTTAAAATGAGTTGAAGTGTTTGTTACTATTTTTAAATGGTTTGGTTATAACATTCAAAGTGCCCGCAGCACCGAGATTAAGAACACTGATATTCCGGCATGAACGCCGTCATAAAGAGATACTAAAAGTATAAGAAAATTCATTAAAAAATTATGTCAATGTAAAACAATATTTTATTTTATTTGTGCCATATTATTTTTACTAGTAAAATATTTTACTCTGCATGCATAGCACTTCTTATGTGAACCCCGTAGGCGGCCATGGTAGGTCCGTGCAACGCTTGTATCTGGACATTCTGTAGAGGAGAGCTGGCGAGGTAAGGCACTGTCACGTACGCACTACAACTTTTCTTCCCTTTTTTTAGGTTTCCATAGTCAATTTAGTTTACTGGTTAACCTTTGCTAGTGTACGTTTTGCCAGACATTTTCCCTACCATTATGCTACCGGTTTATAAATTTTTTGCGTTCTTGTGGCATTTTTAACTAAATTATGGAGAAAGAGTAGAAAGATGTCGGAGAGGTCAGGCGACCTGCGCAGCTTAAATTAGGTGCCATCCACCTATGTTTATAGCGTTTCATTTTTAACTTCTGCATTATTGCTACACGCAATTGTAAGGGATTTGTTTTTATGTATGTATTTGACGGTATTTTACATGTTTGAATAGTTTACGGAACATCACATACAACCACGTGGCCGACCGACGCCAAGCCTTTGTATACGCCATCATTGTGTTTGAGAGCTTATTTATGTATCATTGTATGTACAATATTTTTATTAACGGTTCTATGCTTTTTTTTTTTGTAAGGGTTCCGTGTAATTTCACGTAAATTGATGCTCTTTGTACTTGACAACGCTGTCATGTTAATGTTTGATGTTACTGCCATCAGGCATGTTACAAGCCTGTAACCACTTCAGTCATAAAGAGAATAATTTTCTCTGCAAGAATAATCTTTTGTATGAATTTAATTTGCTGTTTCCATTCAGAAATATTGCAATTTCAATTGCACCATATGATCCGCTACAAACTTCATCCAGTGGTATCCGCGCCATCAAAACTTGTTTTCACACATGTGTGTGTTTATTGTGAATACTCGTCTCATGTCCCATCTTGTTTCGTGTATCTTTTGAGGGTTTATGTAATTTAGTAATTAGTGTACGGATCAATTATTCCCATCCTAGCCGGTTCTGTGTATAGGCCATCACCGCACTACCCACATGCTGGAGGGCGAGCCTCGACGAATTTGCGATAGTGATGCCGAGTAGTCACATGTGTTTTCCTTTGTGAAGGCTGTGCTTTCACGCTCCTCGGTGAGATTGTCCATCTATGCGTGCGCTAGATTAATTGCGGGCTGGGGAGCACCCAAGCGGAATTGGCTATACATGACCGAGATTATCATAATTTCATTGGCACATTGATGTGTATGCATAGTAACAATAAAAACAAGTCTCACAGTAAACTTAACTCTTTTATTTAGTAGTGACAGTGTCCTAGCCAAATATATATTTTATTAAATGCTTTTTCGGTGATGTTTAGTAAAAGTTTATTATTGCCTACGTGTTTGTAAGTACGTACGGGTGAGACGGACACACAGAACCCACAACATCCCTGAGAACCCCGAGTCTCAATAGTGTGGTGATTGGGAAGCACCGCTGGCACCCAAATTATCAGTAAGTATTTGCGGCATCATTCATCTCGTGTCTCACCCGACGACGTCAGTATTTAGTACCATATTCAAAGCACAAAAAAATATTATTTTACTGCATTGAATCGCAATTTCATATTGTTTAACAAATAAAAATGTTTTGGGAAGTTACATATTTTCTTAAAGTTAATTTCAAAAAAGTCAACAGTAAAATTTGGCCTTAAGCCAACAGGATACCATGTTGTGAAGAAACAACTAAAGGACAGCAATAAACTACTTCATGCGAAATAATAAAAGGAAACGGCTGACCAAATGTTTTAAGTTTAACAGAAGTATTCAGACTCCGACACAATGGGATCCATGATTGAGCTAAGGCCCAAGGACAGAGCACAAACGCATTTAATAAGACGGGATCACATAGTAAGCACAGCAGTCCTGTTAATTAAATGACCGGGTTAAAAACTCTGTCGAATAACTTACCAATGGTGGTCAAACAAAATTTATTTCATCATGAAAAGATGAAAACTCCGCAACAACGCCACTCTAATGTCTTCCCAACATGGCAGGATCAGAGCAACAAGATAGAGTAAGCAAAATTGTTCTGTCACAAGGCCAACCCTGCCAACTCTGTACACATGTGATATGACCAATTGATAAATATATTGAATGACCATATCGCGGTGACGAAGACTTGAATAAGACAAATGTAAATTCACAGTATTATTTCTGTAAAATTTTAAAGATAGTTTAAATAAAATTAATTACTTAAACATACAAATGAAAAAGTTAAATATAAAGTATTACACTAAAAAAAGGGAATGACATTATAATGATGCCTTTTATGACATCTACCGGGCTAAAAATAAAATACAAAGCTGTGGCACCATAGAGACCTCTAAGAAACGAACCAAAACATAAAATTAATAACATTTTAGCATAGTGTGCTATATCTACGAAACTATGTAACAGATATTAATTTAACTTTGTATATTTTATCTCGGACAGTATTTGTATATGCTTATACATGAAACATTTATCCCTCTATTTATGATGATTGTCACGTGATCAATGGAGGTTTTATGCCATATTTTGAGGAGGAATCAGTCTATTTGCATACAGAGATCCTGCTATGCTGGATTTTTTTTTGCAAAGTAGTGTCAGGTGAGTAAACTGAATGATTATCATATTTGCAGAATAATTCAACTAATTCTGACAAAATTTTGCTCACCTACAGAGGACGAAGTATAGGTATTTTATTTAAATTGGGTCAGGCAATGATTTTGAAAATGGCACCCATGTATATATTTTTATGTGTTTGGCATACCTATTTAACAATTTAAAAATTTCAATCAAACTTTTTTTTGCCTATATTATCTATTACAAATAGTGTGTACAGAGCCTCTTTTTAGCAATTTTGTAAGATACCCCATTCAATAAAATAAGGATTGTATACCATACCTCAGAGACCAATCAATCAATTTGCATCAAATTTTCCACACAGGTAGTGTTAATGGTAAGCCATGTAAACTTATGTGTTTTAGTGACTCAAACACTTATTTTCAAAATGATGGCCGAGTAAATATTTCAGGTTAGTGAACCTTATCATTCAAAACTTTGTACTGATTACATTGAAAGTTGATGCTCCGAATTCTACCGCCATGATGCAGTTGATTGCTTGTTAGCTTAGTTTTATGAGTTTTTCTGTATTTGAATCCCGGGTAAGTCACTAGTGTATTTTAATTGTCTTTGAACTGTTTCACATGTTTCTGGTTCCATCTCTAATGATATTTCTGTCAATGAGATGTCAGTGGCTACCTACCATGTAAGTTTTAAGAATTTTACTAAAATTTATTTGTACCCATGTAGAGGAAAGTAGGCTCATTAGTTATGAGTAACATCTTTTTAATCACCAAAGAATTTCGAGTCATCCTTTCTCAGCTAACATACTGTATATAGCTGTAGAGCTGATGAGTGGCTGGAGCTGGATTGACCATGGTTTTTACCGCCATATTTGACTTAGTTAATATACACACAGTGCATTGAAATAATACACCAAATTAATATTCAAATATTCACACCTGATTTTTTTTAATTGTTAGATTTTACAATTTTTGAGAAAATTAACTTTTCCATTAACTGGCTTCATAAGTGTGCATTTTATTTAATTAGGCTTGTACCTACCCCAGTCTCCTGCATATCCTTCTTGCACTGTCTTGTCGTGGCTGGTAATGAGCAGTCAGTTGTGTGTGTTGTGGTTGGCCAGCCTACAGGCAGGAGTGATGAGGAAAGTGGTGGGGTGTTTACAGGGCTGGAAAGCATTGGAGGATTTTGTAGAGAGCGTGCGCAGTGATGGAGGCACACAGCTGCCGCGGGATGGCACGGTCCACGAGCTGACGAGTAATGTGCTGGTGTTCCTCGAGCAACTACTAGACTACACAGACACAATCGCTACTGTGCTGGCACAGGAGCCATCCTACAGCAATGTGGTGCCTGGGCGGGTGGACCGCCCTCGTGCCCTGCTGGGCATCTACGTTCGTGAGTAAACTGTATTCCTACCCTTTTCCATATATCATGATGACTACCCCTCACTTAGTTTCTTCTTTCTGACATGCGTCAATATTGACCTACCAATATCTGTCAGCAAGTGACATTGTGGAATTGTTACAAACCTAGACAAGCCACTTTTATTCCAGTTCTATTATCATAGACCTCCTCAGTGGCCTAGCACTGAAAAGTGGGGAAGGTCTGAAGAAGATAGACTATGACAAGAACATCGACTACTTGTTTTGGGATGACCCGAACAAACTCGTTGATATTCTATAACTACTGGTTGCTTGGTAAAGAGTTGGATATTATTAGTACACCAACGAGATTACCTATATCCATCATTGAAGAACTGAAGGAAGGAGGCTACACCGATGAGTGGTTTAGGAATTGTTTACAAACTGCATGCATCCACCAGGTGCAGACCATTATCACAAGGTCATGATTTGCAGTATAAACTACCTGTTTTAAACAGACTTCGTCGAGATTTTGCCAAATGCTCGGGTCAACAAGGGCTACAAATATATGTTGACAGTCATAGATGCCTATAGAAAATTTGCCTGAGTCAGGCAAGTTAAGTCAATGAATGCACGCAATCACATTTTATGCTAATTGTTTTTCTTCTTCCTTCTTCTTATTCTTCCTTCTTCTTCCTTCCCAATTTCAATGTTTTTTATGTATTTTAAACTTGTAAGTGGAAAACCATAGATGTTGTAGGGATTATAAGACAACCATCTCATATTGAAATAGCAGTTTTTAGAAAGGTTGGGACCACTATTTTATAGAATTTTTTAAGTTGTTTTAACATTATAGAAAGAAATATAACATTACGCCTATGAAAACAAGAGGAAGCCATAGACTTTGGAGTTAAGGCGGCTGCAGAAACCAGTAGCGTCTGTTCCCATATTGGGCAGCTACAAAAGGCGTGTGTTCCACATGTGAGTGGCGGCCTAAAACATATTTCTAAGCTAAATACTTGAATTCAAATTCACGAAGGAGAATTAAAATTCCTTCCCAAACACAACTTTAACCCAAGACATGATGGCAAACACCAAACAGAAAAGTACTCCAGGAAGTATCCAATCTCCCATCGCTGAAAACAGCGCTGCAACTGGGCCAACAGATTCTGGAGAGCTCAGTACAGCACGTAAGGGATAATCGGAGCTTCCTAGAACTGCCAGGATAAGACCCAAGAAAAAACACCTACTGGGCACACTGAACGTCAACATACTACACAAAATTGGTAAGCTGAAGCATCTAACTGACACACTCAACGGACACAACATACTCATACTAGCACTACAAGAAACAAGACACTCAGACGAAGACGCAATTGAATCCGAAGGTTACAGAATTTTCAAATGTAAACCAGCAGTCAGAAACTCTAACAACGTGACAATGTTAGGGACAGCATTCATGGTCAAGCAAAATCTAACAGAATCCATAACAAGTTTCACATCACCATCAGAATGGATATCATTCTTCTCCTTCAAATCAGGGAATAAAGGCTACACCATCATCAATGCACATGCACCAATTAACCAAGATAACTGAAAGAACCTAGGAAAAGTGGAAGATTTCTGGGAATTATTGGCATTTGAGATATCCAAAATACCACATCTTCACATTAAAATTTTAGTAGGAAATTTTAATGCGCAAATCGGAAAAGAGAGAAAATTTAAAACAGTAGTGGGGAATTACCCAGCACATAACGGAACAAATAGAAATGGATAAAGATTAATTTCCTTGTGCGAACAATTTAACCTGAAACTAATGTCAACATTTTTTAGTCAACTACAGAGGAAGAAAAAAAATGTAGAGATCACGAAATACAAGTAGAGGCGAATACCTAATAGATAACTTACCAATAACCGTGCAAAATTACAAGGAAATTATGGATGTTAGAGTGAGAAGAGGACTGAACATAGACTCAGATCACTACGTAACACAAGTTAAGACAAAATCCAACCAAACGAACCAAAACCAAGACTGAAAAGAAACCCGAGAATCGACACAAAATTCTTAACACAAAATCAGGAAGAATTCACGAAGAGAATAAGCACACGAAAAACTGACAATTGGGAAGAAATAAGAGAAACAATGATGGAAACAGCAATAGAGCTAGGGCGACAACCAAGAAGACGAAAACATAGATGGTGGAATGAGATTGATCATGTAGCGATAGAGAAAATACTAAGAGCTTGGCAAAGGTGGAACAACAGTAAGAAAGGAAAGGATTGGGAGAAATTCTTAGAAGTAAGAGAACATCCAAAAGTATCAGAACCCAGAAAAGGAAATATGACGGGAACAGGCTGGGTGAAATAGACACGGATCTCAAGAAAAATAACACCAGGGAATTTTGCAAGACATTCAGATAAGAACTATCAGGATACCGGTCACCCAGTGTACACTTAAAAAACAAAGATGGAGTATTGGTAATAAGCAACCGTGAAAACTGCCAACTACTAGCAGAATACTTTGAGAAATTACTAAACAGCAAAGAACCAACAGAAAGGTTAGAATTTCGAGAACCACAACAAGAAAATCAACCATCAGAAATATCAACACTAGAAGAAATAGAACACATTATTATATCACTAAAGAACAATAAGGCACCATGAGAAGATGGGACAACACAAGAAATGTGAAAATTTGGAGGAAAACTGGCAGTGGAGAAAATACATAAACTCATTCTAGGAATTTGGTCAACAGGAAAAATACCAGATGATTGGGAACAAGCACAAATTCACCCACTCCACAAAAAAGGAGACAGAACTGACGTAAATATCTACAGGGGTATTTCTTTGCTATCAGTTACATACAAGAAACTATGTAAGGCACTATTAAACAGAGTAGAACAACAAACAGGACACCGTATAGGAGAATATCAAACAGGATCTCGGAAAGGAAGATCATGCGCAGAACAGATCTTCAACTTGAAAACGATAATAAGGGCCAGAACACTCCAGAATAAGAACACTGTAGTCACCTTCGTTAACTTTAAGAAAGCATATGACTCACTAGACAGACAAACATTATTCCTATCGCTAAACGAGTTAGGGATAGACCAAAATTCCAGAAGACTAATAGAACACACTCACAGATACTACATCCATAATAAAATTCGTAGGGGAAATTTCAGAAGCATTCAAAATCGAAACAGGATTTCAACAAGGGGATGGACTCTCACCAATTCTCTTCAACCTTGTACTAGACAATATCATGAAGGCATGGGAAACGGCCTTGGAAGAAAAAAAGTGTGAAAGGAGTCAGTATAGGACAAGGAAAAGAAAGATTTGAGGTGAAGTGTCTAGCATTTGCCAATGATGTAGCATTAACAACACAAAAGAGAACAGATACACAAACCATGGTGTAAACAATTATACGTAATAGCCAAAAAAAACAGGACTGGAAAACTCCTACAAAAAGACAGAATGTAGACAAACATGGTCGATGAAATTAAATATCTAGGAGAATGGATCCAACCAAATGGACTGGACAACACAACAAACAAACAAAGGGTCAGAAAATTGGAATTTGCGTACAGAATAATACAAAACTACTACAATAAGAAAGCCATATCCATCCAAGCCAAAATTAGACAATATAATACAGTCATCAAACCAGAAGCAACATATGGATCGGAATGCCTGACGATGAACAAGAAAGGAAAACTATGAGAACTGGAAGTAAGAGAGAGGAAAATCCTGAGAAAAATGTTTGGACCACTTAGAAACAGAGACAATGAGAAAAAGAAGACTGAAATGTTATGGCCACCTAAAAAGAATAAATGAAAATAGACTCGCCAAGAAAATATTAAACTACATCGCAAAATTGAAATGCACAACAGGATGGATGGTAGCAACCAGGAAAAATGCAGAAAAAGTTGGGATAAGGGAATAATTGTTCAACAACAGAGAGAACATTAGGAACGACTGATCGACAACGCAATATTTCCTGAGGACCGACCGAAACCAAGACCCATGAGAGTGTGTGGACTGAAGAACAGATACGAGCAGTTGGAGAAAAAATTAGGAAGTTCTGGGAGGGAAGGAAAAAGGAGACGAACCAGAAGTCTTGAGTTCATTGCGGTCCATAGATGGCCAAATTCATATATATATAAAAAAAAATGTATGTGTGTGTGTGTGTGTGAATTAAATGCAATAGAAAAAAATTGTTGCAAAAAGTAATTACTGGTTAAAACTTAGTGTTGTGACATTGTCAGGCTTTAAAATATTACAGTGACGATAGGATCAACTATTTTGAGAGACCGATAATCGTGAAAAAATTTTTGCAATTTTAGAGCTGGGAAGGGGTAAGAACTGAACTCTGCCATAGAAGATCATCACCATTGTATGTTCCGTGACTGCCACAATCTTATTAGGGGTAAAACTCGTAAGGAACTCTGTGTGTTTGATAGGATAACCGTGCTGCATTGTTGAGAAGTGAGATGACATAAGTTTATTTAATGGTTTATGTAATATACCTTTTCCTCTCTCACCAGGCATGTAAGGGTAGGAACAAGTGCATTCGGCCAAACGAGAGAGAGAGAAGACGACACGGGGATACTGTACTTGTTGCTATATATTAACCGCTTCCCCTCTCATCATGCATGTAAGGGTATGGAGCAAAGTTGCAACTAACTGTCTGAATCCCAAGTATTAGCTGAACTAAGGGAGAACTACCTACAATCAATGTATTTCACACCCAGTTATTAAATGTTTACATTAACAAACTGCTTAACAACTAAATATCATTGCATGAAATAGCAAGTTGCAGGACCAAAAGATTTTTCATTTGATGCAATATTCAATTAATTATTAAAGCAGATAATTTTACTATTATTTATGTAAGAATTTTGACTAGACCCCTGAAAAGTTTTAATGTATACTGATTTTTGGCACATCTGTTTTCAGTCCACTATAGTATTTCATTTAAAAATCATGTTGATGTTATGCTAGAGAAACAGTCTGAATCAAAATATAACTGAATTGGGACTGGGAAATCTGCGAATTGGCAGTTCGTATTCAAACTGTTTACTTAGGTATCACTACTGTTAGATACAATTTCTACTTCAAGATATTGCTGCAGTAATGGAATTTGTTTGGAAGCCTACATACACACTTTAATGTTTTATTCTATGCTCATCATCATCATCATTTATTCTTTGTCGTCGTTTGGCTTACAAAGTCTGCTCAGTGCAATAGTTAAACAAAAGCAAATTTAATTGTAATAATGTTGTTATAATTTGTAGATATAATTTTTAGTTTTTCTAAAACTCAGAATAAATAACATTTAAAGATAGCAGTGATGTTATCAAATATCAAAAGATAAACAGTTACTTTAATCTAAAAGTTGAGAATCATTAATCATGTTGGCGAAAAACAGTAAAAAAAATTGTGGCAATCACTTAACACAGTTCGTAATTGAAATCCTGAAATCCATTTTTCTATACAGGATTTCCACATCCCTTTAATTTTTAGTGTAAGTACATACAGTTTTTATGTTCACCGACAAAAAACCAATGTCATCGTAGTAAGTTGCATATAATTACCCTCTTATAATATGATCCCGCTTATAATCTTTCATTTTTGTTGTCCTTAAAAAAGTTTTTATAGTTTTGTTGTAATGGAAATGCACTGTACACGCAACAAGTGCTCGCTGATACATATCCTAGCCTCAACATCTAGTGCTCCCCTGGTGTACCATAGCGCTGAATGCCGCCACTCATTTCACTTCTGTTTCATTGCTATTCACAAGCGAGTCAACTCCTTGCAGCCTGAGAGGCCAGCAATCTGCATGATGCCACGCTCCAGTCTGAGTGAGTGGACCAACCCCTTCGCTTGCCTTGCACTGGCCGGCAGGTGCAGAACGTGCACACTCGCCATGCATCAGGGCTAGCTCCAGCCACCCCTCGCTTGCCATGACTCTTAAGAGTGTATTTATTCCTATGCACGCCCTTTAGACAGGGCAGTTCGCAAGCAGTTCTGAGCAGATCATCATCTGCAACTCTCGCTATCTTGCCATGCTTACTGTACCACTTGCTTTCAGCAGTAGCAGTTAGACTTAACGTGGAACGTTACTATTGTCAGTACTTGTATTTCTCAACAGACAAGTCAGAAGCTCTTGTAACGCAGCCTTCTGCTTCATTTTGAGTGTTGGCCATGTGCCTCGTCTGCGTTGGGCGTGGTTTTACCAGGGTTTCCCTCGCCCTCATTTCTATTGATATCTCATTGTCAGCCTGTGGCAAACAACTTGGCAAATTTTGTCCCTCGTTCGCCTGATGTTAGCAGGCACAGGTCTGAGATATATGTCTTGTAAATTCCTACTAACAGTATAAAACATATCTACCAAGTAACCTCTTTTTTTAATACAATCATTCTCTTTCGCTTTCACCACTCTCATTCCCCACTTTGCCTACTGTGTGCATATCCAGTCATCTACTTTGAGCCCCATTTGTCACCGTTCCTAGAGCACAACCACATGCATAGCCTTCCTGTTTACCTCCCACAAACAGGACACTAAGGATTTGGAAGGCCAAGTAATATATATATATATATCTATATAATTTCAAATTAAATAGCAGAGTAGGATGTCTAATGTAATTTGTTGGCAATTCACCTTCCTAAAAAAACGCATGTATGGGACAAAGAGAGAAAACCACCTACTACAAGGATAACACCGAAATGAACTTCCTTTCAATTTGATTCTATAATAAACTTCCAGTTCAAAGGAATATTTAAGTAATATTTTTTCCCTTTTCTCACAAATAAGAAACCACACAAAACTTCTATAAAATTGCATTGACGCATGCGGGTTAAGTCTGACTGACACATATGTCGAGGATTTTTTCGCTAGACCAAAAGTGGGGTGGTTTACTCTGGCTCTATGGTATGAGGCGAGGGGTGTTGGCGATGGTTTATTTATTAAGTCGTGGTGAGTGTTGTGGTTGAAGCGGGTCTCACCCACTAGCGGCTAGCTTAGTCAACTACGAAGCGGCAATCCCAGTAGCGCGCTTCATGGCTCCAGAAGTTGGGATTTGCCCATTCGTATCTGGTCTCTGTCCGGTTTAGCAACCCTCCTACCACCGGGTGGCACGAAGAGTGAATGCGATTGCACGGTGGGAAGACAATTACCGTTACCGAAGCAGGCACTACTGCTTGTCGTCTTAAGATGGGCAGCGCTGTCCCATTCCGCCTGCCTGTCCTGCGTAGGATGAGGTATTATTATCCACCGTTTGATAGTGGTGTGAGCCAGGTATTGCTCTATATGCCTCTTGTCACTCCTCACCTTGTAAGGCATAGGTCATACCGGTCTGACTGCCTACGCAGTGCACTTAAACAGGAACAGTAATTAAAGTGTAGCTCAATAGAATCTTGCCGGCACAAGCTCGATAGGAATCCCCACTGATCCCACACGCATGCGGGTTAGGGATGTGGAGCCATGTGGGCCACCAAGGCTCTACTGGATATGCATATGTACCGAGTTGGGCGGCAACCCCCAGGCTAAGTTCACTTCAGCATTAACTTAGTGCTCAAAGTGAGAGATAATCTCAGCTTGTAGCCCCTCCCTTCACGAAGGTAATCCTGATGGTTGGGTCGTCGCTGTTTCTCCCAACCATCACTTACTTAGTGCTCTGTGGTTGAGAAGAAACAGGTAGCCATCTGATGTGGATGTCAGTACTCTGGGTTCCTGTTGGCAGTGCACGTCATATTCGGTTTCCGACCGTCACACAGACAAATACCCTGTAAATTAAAAGCAGAAGGGTAGTTAACAATGGGCATTTATTGTAGGTGCAATAAACACGTTATCTTGTGCTACCTTCTATCAGTCCATGGAGAGCGGAAGATAACTGTGATTCCAGGTTGTAGTGGACTCCAGGGGCCCTCACACGACAGGTTAAGCTATGATTGTATATAGATTCCTTGACGGGCCCCTTGTTTTGATAACAAGTCTGGTTGTCCCAGTGAAGAGAGCGTATTTAAGCGAGAGCTATGCCCCCCCCCCCCCCCAGGCGAGTGGCTGACAGCGAAGCGTCGACGTCAGGGTCAGGGCTACACGGAAGAGAGCTGTCTGGGGAGCTCCGGCTATCACGAGACACTTTACTGGTGAGCATAAATTTGGCTAGGCGGTAAGTTGGTATTCCCTGTATCGAGACCCCGTAATTAAAGAATAATAATCACGTGGCAACGTTAGGGAATATCGTGAACCTATAATCTTGTAATCTTATAATTAACTTTTTGTTCGTGTATCTCAGTATTCTTTATTATATCAGTAAGGCAGGTCACCGTTTTTGTATAATTGTAACCTCTCGTGTTAATGTAATAATATTGTCAGACAGAGTAAAGTAAAGTTAGTAGATTGTGGAGGGAGATATTGTAGTTGTACCAAGTATTGTTTTATATCTACCTAGAGCTTATAATAAATATGTTTAGTAGAATACCATCTTTCATTTAATAGTCATAAGCAGTAAGTACCCCCTGCGAGTGATCCTGCTATGTGGAGAGTAAGAGAGACTAGGTGACAGGAGTAGTGAATAGTTCGCATATTAGCAAGAGTCATAGTGTTAGGTAGGCAGGACGTTACAAGGTGTAGGCGACCTGGTTCTTGTAAAAAAGTAAAGTAACTTGTTCTAGATGGATGCAATATTATTTAAAGTTAAACTGGCTAAGAAAAGGGTGTCTGGAGGAGACAAAGTGGAAGTTAAGTAAATGTGTACGTGTTCAATGGATATTGACGCGTGGTGAGCAGCCACTTGGGGGCGTATTCGTAGCTTCCAAAGTTCCCAGAGGTCCCAGCACTGAATTAGTGCTGTAGGATGTCACGAGAGAGTTTGCAGAGAAGGAACTCCCGAGCCCGGCAGCATTCGGTCTTATATAGCTGAAGCTTGTAGGCTGCCGGTACAGGCTGCGGGGAAGGCGAGCAGAGCATCCTGGCTGGTCAGCGCTTCTGCTTCGTGCCTCATCGGCGTCATTTGGCCTTGCCCAGTGGCGGGCAGCTTGTTGGTTCTCTGCACAGGGAAGGGTGGGGGGCAGCATGCTAACCGAGTTGCGTAACCTTCAGGTGAAGACAGTCTGCTCATAGGTTCCTGTTGCCTTGTAGAGTAGGCGGCCGAGAATTCATGTGGAAAATTCTGTCTTCCTTCTGTAGTGATGAAAGTAGGAACTTTTAGCGATGAGTCGTAATGGTTATTTATTAGGTTGAGTTGCATGCGTTAATTTCCACACACCCCCCCCCCCCCTCCGTTACAATGAAGACTCATCATGGAATGGGTGGTGGAGAAAGGTGTAGGCCCCCTCTCTGGAATGTCTAGAAGGTCTGGGTAGATGTCGGTAGACGTGGTGAGGCAGATAGCACGAAAAAAAAAAATTCCATTCTGGTAGGCAGACCCATAACTTTGTGTGGCTTGACCACTGTAGCGGTGCGTGTTCTGTGTGCTCGAGTCGCTTGGCCGGCGAAGCGGAACGTGTGACACGTGGAATGGTGGTGGCCAGCCGGCGACCTCTTTCTCTCTCTCTTTTTCTCCGTTCGGGTGGGCGTCCTTCTCTGCCCCTCGTCATTGTGATGCAGTTTCACTAATGTGAAAAATGTGTATTCCCCCTGTGTAGTAAAGATTAGTGGGTTAGGACGCCGCATATGTCGAGTGTCCCACCGGCCTACATTTTTACATGTGCCATTGACAAAATCCGACATATTTCTTGTGGATACTACAAGAAAATCATATCAAAACCTGAAAGAAAAATTATTTAAAACAATGGCACGACTAAACAAGGGGAATAAAAGTAATAATACTTAAAATATCTACAAGCCTGACTCGTGGAAGGTGGAGAAACGTTACTACTATACTGGAGCTTACTGCAGTAATTTAAGAAAGTAAAGGCAAATCTTTCCAGGGAACCTTTGTGGGTGTCAACAAGCTAAATAGTTAAATGTGACAGGGTACTAGGTGGACAACCACTGGCCCTTGAACACATGGGTTGACCGGCTAAATGAATACAAAGTGAGTACACTACATGCATGAACAACGCTGCAGATTGTGCATAAATTGGTTACCTAATACATACACTATCTATCAAAAAGTAATTGGGCACCTGTCCACAATGTTTGCTCGGTGGTTGTCACCCCGTTAGAATGTCGTAGGGCCACCTCTTGCGGCTATAGCAGCAGCCACCCTGTCTGACATGCTCTCTACGAGTGTTTGCAGGACATCCACGGGATTCGTTGCCATTCCTCTTTCAACCATTCCATGAGTTGAGCAATGGATTTTGGCTGCGCCTGACGAGCCCTTACCCGGCGATCCAATTCGTCCCAAAGATGTTCTATAGGGTTAAGGTCGGGGCTCTGGGTGGGCCAGTCCAATTGGCGAACATTGTCGTCTGCGTACCACTGCATAGTAGCCCTTGAAACATGGCACCTGGCATTGTCATCCTGGATGTAACACAGGTCCATTCCATAAAAACTCCACAATATTGGGAACATTTCATTATCCAGAATGTTACAATAGTCCTCTGTGTTCATGCTACCATGGACAAACACCAGTGGTCCTGTGCCGAAGGCCGTGAAACGAAACACAAGTCAACTGACGTACTGAATTACCTATATTCACTGGTGCCGAATTAATTTTTGGTAGTAGTGTACATAAGCACTGGATAAAAAAAATGGAAGTTAAAATATCTGGCACCTTGTTCTGAGAGCTCTAAGGCTTAGTCTTTGGTTTGTTACTTGGTTGGTGCCCAGATATTGTAAACGTTTACACTTTAGAAACACATGAGTAATTTAAGATTTGAATTTTTAAGCACATTTCAAAGAATAATTCTTGGTACATATTCTTCACATAAGACCCTTTCAAAACATATAGTTATATATACTTTTTACCTACACATCTAGTCAGATTATATGCTGAGAGAAAAAAAAACTAACTTAGCTATCCCTTGCGGGAATCCATTTTATCATATAGGTGTAACAGCTAATGTGTTCACTGTGTATCTTCATTGAAAGTGTTCAGGTAAGTTCCCAAGAAATGTCAACATCAACAGGTGCAGAAAATACAGTCCTACATGACGGCATTCTTCATGTAGGTGACCTTCACAAGTACACTGTAAAAACGTATAGTAACATTTAGAGGTTTACCTATACATCAAGTCAGATTTACATGATGAAGAACTATTAAAGATAGAAAAAGCAAAAAATTTAATTGTTACGTGGAAGTCTCTATCTTCAAAATATTACTGGCACTATGATGAGTGCTTGCTCGCTCGCTTCTATTATCCACGGTTTTCAGTCTATGGAAAACTAGCCTTTACTGATGTTAATGATACCACATTTCTCAAGCTGCCGTCATAGACTTTGACATTTGTTGTCCCAAGCAGCATGAAGCAATTAATTACTTTGTGCCAGAAGGGGACACTGGTGTATTGTCCATGGAGCGGGGGGGGGGGGGGGGGGTGCTGGCCTGGCCAGCAAGAATTCTTTATCTTAGTCACATAACTGTCTTAGCCTCCCTGTCGTTTTTCACTTCCGTTATCTCTCCTCCTTTGCTGTACAAACAGTGCTGCATGTATGTATGATAACTTACAATTTAATCAATATCTTCTTTCTAATGTTTTTTTTTTTTATGTACGCTCATTCCTACGTATGATGCTAATATTTAATGGTGAGCAATTAGTTTTTTTTTTTTTTTTCGGAGTCTATTTTATGTGTAAAGTGAATAAATGTAAGTGTGTGCAAACAAAATGTGTTCTTATATTACCATATTTTGGTTTGTAAGGCCGTGTGCATGTATAGGCCATGAGAGAAGTTTTTAATGAAAAATTCGGGATAATTAATATTCCAAGTAAACCACCCAAAATTTTTATATTCCTGTAAACATTACCAGGCTTCATCGTGCCAGTGCAGAGGCCAACATGCTGCCTAAATTTTGTAGAAATTCAACACATTGACGTGAATCGCATGAGGCCGCTGTTACGAATTGAACCGGCCTTGTAACAATGGCAATGGCCACCAGAGTAATCTTGTTGCGACCGACAGCTGCCCAGCCCCGAGGATCTAGACCCGAGTGATATTAGCAAGCCGGCGCACCGATGCCGCACTTCCGAAGTTCTAGGCGCCCGCCCAGCTATGTGCACACTGCAGTGTTTTCACTGCTAGCTCCAGCACACCAGTGATTAAATTTTTAGTATGTATCTTCATATATACTATCAATAAGTAATGTACTGTGTTTTGCTTCAAACATAAGGCATCTCTAACAGTGTGTTTTTGTTACTGTTTTGTGTGGAATACGTCCAATTTTCCAGTAATGAAATGCTAACTAGTCGGCCGACTTAACCTATACCCCTGTTCTCCATAAAAGCTTGTATTCTTCTGCCATGGCTTTTTCAACTGCTGTGTTTTTAAAATGTTGTATGACACTTACTGGCTATTGAGATTAACAACTTTGCTTCATCTGCAAAAACAATGAACATAGTTTGGAAGCATATAATTTCTACTGGAGCGCTTACAGGATTTTCCTTAAACCGGGGATGGTTACAGACATGTCAGAAATATATGTTTCAACAATACCGCCGACCAATTAGCAATGCTTAGCCCGACCTCCCATCAAGATGATGCCAACAATCGATTGTCAGTAATCGACTCTTCGCTACACCCTGAGCTAGGACAAGGGTGCGCCGAGAGATAATGCCACCTGCCAACAATGGCCACCCTTATCTCTGCTGAAGATATCCACCACCAGGGCCAGCGAGCCCTCAGCCAAGCAGAATATATTGCCATGCTCAGGCTGCAATTGTCACTTGATACCCAGGCTGGTGTGGCTCTTCTAAGAGCCACACCAGCTTGGGCAGTCTGCTCGTTTGCCGGAGCCTTCTGACCACCACAGCCTACTGCCGCCCCTGGGAAACCTTCCACAAATAATTTGCTACCCTTATCGCTTACCCCTGGCAACGGCTATCCCACGCACTCTTCAGGATGTGGGCACTCTTTAAGTCCCTTCAGGGCTTGTAACACAGTTAGACAGGGAAAGTTGTAATTAGCTACCTATTTGAGACTGCTCCCAGTCAGCTTAGAACCAGGTCCCCTTCACCTGGACAGCTGGTGTAGTTTACTACTTCCAGTCAACTCTGGATAGACAAGAGAGAGCACGGGCCACCTGTCTTATTCCCCATGGAATAAACACATTCTGATCCCAACTTCTCTCTCATTTTCCCTTGAATACTTTGACTGCCACAGTAAACACCAATGTCCCGCAGAGTGGAGCAGGAGACCATGTTTGCAGGTTAGTCTAGGACTAGGAGTTCCTCTGGAGGGGGGAATTTGTACATCAAGAACACACACCATTCGACGGCCACCTGTTTGATGCACCAGGTGTATAGAATGGTAGAGCGCTAACCACTATTCGTACCCCTACTTGAGAGGATCAATCGCTATATGGTTTTTGGACCTAATGCCCTTCATCAAGAGAGGTAGTAAGGTCATCAAGGAGAGGAAGGCAACTGCTGCCTACCTGTGTACCTGGAGCTGCACCCAACCGAGTAAGGCACTTTGCCAAGAGTCACCCCAGAAACAAACTCAAGCCACCCGCAAGTCGGTGGGGATTAACCTCCAGACTCCCTCCCCTTCTCTGTTTCAGTCTCCCCAGAAGATTCCAGCAAGCCGGAACTGGCATTCGGTGATAGCGGCCATTCGTCGTCGAGAAAGGGTAGCAGTTGATTTTGCATGCCCTTGGTTCTCTATTTGCCGCTATCCTAGCCCGCAGAGAACATCCAGCAGCCCATGGAGCAGCAGCCAGACCAGCTGCAGTAGCAGCGGCCCTCAGAGCAGCAGCAGAAACACCAGTAAACCAGCCACGTTACTCAGCCGTCCAAGTGTCACTGCGCATAAGCCGCAGGCCCGTAAGCCCGCACCCCGGCCAGTAGCCAAGGCCATTATAACTTTGTACCCAGCCGCCAACCAACAGGACCCTTGTTATATTCAGGATAGCCTGTAGTACGCAAGTAAAGTCAGCCAAACCGCCCATAGTAAGTACTCATGGCCAACACTAACAAAGTGCCCTGCTTCCTACTTTTGAATACAATTGCCCTTTCCCAGATAGCATCAGGCGTCAAATTAATTTTTTTTTGTGGAATTTACTAACCACACAGTAAACATTCATGCAGTATTTATAAACACTGCCGACTTTACTCATCTTTGGTGCGAAGTAAACATTGAGTTGACGGGAAAAAACGCGTGTTTAAATATTGCAATGCCGTATGAACATTGATTTGGTGATAGTGGAGGACACAAAAAATAAAAATACAACACCATTGGAAGCAAGTTTGTGAAATTTTCATTTTGCCAAGAGAACAAAAACAAATAGGTTTGTACCACTTCATTCTGTTTTTTTTGGAAATTCACCGGAGCAACCACCAATGTGCACAGGACATTTGGAAACTAATGTTTTCGTCGAATTCGGTTCAATCAATGTATCCACCAGTTCAACTGGCCTGAAACGTTGGTGGATATGGTGGATGTGCACTGGAACATCAACTGATGAATTTTTGAACACTACCTCGCAGACACATATGTAAATTAATCAAGCATTTGTGAACGGAAGGCAAGCAGCCGTGTTTAATTGCAAATTAAAAATTTTGTGCCTTTAAATGTGCACAAACATCGTAGAAAGAGGAGAGACTTAATTTTTATTTTATAAAGAAAGAGCATGTTTATTAGGAAATACTTTAGCACAATGTTTGATATGGGTTTCTAGTATTATAAATTTATTTTGCATGTATGTATTTATTCATTTGCATTGAAAACAAAAATATTTAAACAACCTGATGTTTGGAAATTCTCTCAACGAGTGAACACCGTTGCACACCAGAACCTTCACTGGTGGATCTGTTGGTGAATTTCTGAAAACGTGGATTGTAAATACATTTTTACTATATAAGGAGTTAATTTATTTGATGAATAATAAAACATTTACTAGTATTTCACAGTTAAGTTGTAGATTTGTGTTGGCGTGATATTGTACTGAACAGGATGTAAATAAAATATTGTTATTTACAAATGAACAAAAACTTTATTGTGCGTGCTGTAAAAATATTGTAAAACTCGAATGCTTTGTGAATGTTCTTGGGCAGTTTTAATGTCTCGATAAAGTACAAGATTTTTGCACAAAAATTGCCATGACGTGACAATGTGTTATATGACAAATGTACTCTCGTAATGTTGTTCTTTAATCCGTAAAGTTACATATTTTTTTATGTTTTCCACTTAAATATGTATTGATTTAAAGTAGGGCTGATTTGTTCTCACATTTTTAGATTGAATTTGTTTGGTTCGGTTTTTGGTTTAAAATGTTGGTTGTTGGTATGGTTCAGTCATGACTACACATTTGTATGAATTAATAGTAACAGTTGTGACAACCTAAACCACGAGACTAAAGGCCAGCCTACAATTGATTTAGCACAGAATATAGCACATGCACAGAAAGTAGAATGCAAGTCTTGGAATGGTGCTGCCTACAATAACACACAACATAAGCACAGAAAGTTGACAAATATCCTATAATTCCTGCACGTGTGCGCCGTACATGGCCAATCAGAAAGTCAATACCACCGAGTTCATGTGACGATCAAAATGGCTGCAAAAGTAATGAATTTTACTAGTACTTGGAGAGTTTTGCATCACATAAACATTGGTTTGTTTTGATTTAAATAGTTATTGTACAAACTATGTATGTTAAGATAAACGGTATAACGTATTACATATCTACAAATTAAGACAAGAGCAGTAAAGTAAACAGCTGTCAACAATATTTTTTTTTCCATTCCAGTGTGACCAACACACACACACTAAACTTACTGAGCATCGTTTCTTTCATTTTCATGTCTGTTTTGTTTAAACATCCGTCGGTTCTGTGCGTGTGCTAGTTTGATTGTAGGCTTTCAGATTCGAGCTGTGAGTGTGTGCTGTTTGTGTGCTTAATCAATTGTAGGCTGCCCTTGAGAATTCAGGTCGGTTTGGGGTTTTGTAAAAATGACCCGACCGAACCAAAAATTTTGCTAACCGATCAGCCCTAATTTAAAGAATGAATAACAAATTTAATTTACACAGTTTGAGTGAAATCATTAAAAAGCAACATATTTATATTCTAGTAATAATGCATGTATATTTTTGCTATAGAATTTGACAAAATGAAAATATTTTTTGGATGAAATGGTGCGATTTTAATTATTAAATCAGCTTAGTTTTATTTACTGTAAAAGTGGGGCCCTAATAATAATAATAATAATAATAATGCCCTAATGTTGGAAAATGAGGAAAATGCAGAGAATTTTGAAATCAAAGAAAATAGGGAAATGTCAGGAAATTTTCATTCTTCTTTGTTTTAATTTACTACGTATATTTATCCTTTAAAAATAAATGTGTGGTGTTCCCAGTTATAGATGTCATTGTGGAAGGAAAGTTTCCTGATTTTCCATGCAGTATTTTGCAAGTGGTGGATTTCAGTTGTTTACAATGTTTACGGTAGTATCTTTTTTTTTATTTCTCCTTATTTTAGTAGTCTTTTTCATTTTGTTGGAGATGGTTATACATAGTATTATGATGTCTGAGATTCCACTAAAATTCTGTTTGAAAAACGTCAAAATGTTAGAGATACCATGGAACCTTGTTATAACGGTAACTCATAATGGTGATATAAATTATCACTACAGCAAATTATCAAGATAACTGAAAATTGCTATGTTAGCATTATTTCATGCGGTGTTATTGTACACTCACTTCCTGGGCATTCTTTGTTTGTGTTTTCTGTACATGCACAGAAGCTGACAAGTTAACAGTGAAACACAATGTATTACATCAGACAAGTATTTCTATTACTTGACAATCATTTGCATAACAATTACTAAAATTAAAGTAACCAGTAAATACTGACAATTAAGAAATATTTGGTTTGTTGTTCTGTCCCTTATCAGTAATTGCACACTAGAAAAACTGAAAATAAACACGCATTTCATCTGCCTGAACCATTTCAATGATATAACTTCTAAATCTGATGTTTGTAATTTGAGACACTTTTATTTCTAAGAATGGAAACAGCTATTATGTTTCATAATTAAAATATAAACAGTGTTGAACGCTGAAGGCTACCCTGTAGATGATCAACTGACTGCTGAGTGTAAAATCTACGTTCTCTTTCGTTGTGGTGCATTATCTCCATCTCACTTTTTCTTGGGCACACTCCTTTCTCTTTTCGTACCTCCCCTCTTCCAGCTATTTATGAGATCAGTACTTTCCTCCTCTCATCTTTGTTTCTATGAATGGAAACAGGACAAAAGCTACCAAGTTAACCCTTTCAGACAAATATAAATATGTACCTAATTTTGGGCATTTTAACAAACAAATCTTTTGTTTGGAACTGTACTGACATACAGACAATGCTTTGTCTTACATGGGATCTATTAGAAATATGTAAGTGTTACAGACAGTAGTGTTGTATGATGTTACGGAACATAGTCTCAGCAGCGAATGATGTCTCCCACACGTAGGAAACCTTTCTCATTGGACGGTATGTTCTGTTGTATACAGTACAGACCAATCAAGCCACTTCATAAGCAACATCCCAGACAGAGGACACACTGACTGAAATTGTTAAAAAGTGGTGGTAAATAAGCAATAGACTGTTACTGAAGGGGAGGAAAGGAGTGCCACACATTACAATTTTGCATGTGGGCAAAAAGTCTTTGATATTCTTTTGACCTCTGTGGCATGATAGAAAACAAAAAATTGAGAACATTTATGCGAGTTTCAATTTAATAAAAGAGAGATAGCAAGTGAGTACACAAAAAGGCACACGTTTTAAACTAGTAATATATATTATATTAACAGTGTATTTAATATATATGTAGTGGATTTTCTGTTCATTGTTTCTCAGCAACTATGGTGTTTGTCAGGGAACAGACAAGATATTTCAACTGAGGATGTCCGTTATTGTAGAGTTTCAACAAATGTGGTCTTTAAATGCAGATAAATAAAAATTGTGACGCGTGACACTCTTTCGACTAGGAAAATGCTACGTCAAACGGAAGTGGGGGAGTATTTTTGGTTGAGTGCTAAGTCAGGTACACCCTTTTTCTGGAGGGTCCATATATGCAGTTAATCTCTATATAGGGCTGTTGATTTCCCCATGTAAAGTACTGGCCTGGTAGCTTTACAGCAGGGCGATCAGTCTGGTTCTTGCATTCCAGGCTGTGAACCTTGGCCGGTATACCTGGGCGACTACTAAGATTGCTGGTGCTGGGGTGTGTTTCTGGCAGAATAACTGGGTGTGTTGATGTTCCCGAAGTTTGAGTTCGCTGGTTGTTAGATGTGGTTCGTGTCGGTGGGGATAGAGCAACAGGTGTGAGATATGCTATGGATGCTGTTGGCCGCTGTTCCGGTTAACTGATGAATTCCACGAGCCGGGGTGAACTTCTTGACTCAGGTTGGTTGGTGGCTGGCATAGGTCTCGTGGTAGCTCTAGTGTGACTGTGAATAAGTAGACATTGTAGGGCTTGAGCTTGATCCTTAGGGGTGAGCTGTCCTATCGTGGCAACAACTGCAGGATTCAGCTCTTGCAAACACCCAGAGGAAATTAACTCCTATTTCACCTTCTCCTTTAGACTACTACGTTTGGAGAAAGGCATTTGAATTCACACACACTCTCACGTCCGTGGGGCAAAAGGCAGGGCTTTTGTTGCTCTACAGTGTAAAGCCACGTAAGTGGCTATCGACGAGAAGATACCCAATCTCATTGCTCGATGCTAAGGCACTATTAGTAGAGAAAATTCGGCCTCTCTGTCTGCAGTCCTTATGCGTGGATGTGGGTTTTGACCACGTCTTCTTAGTCTAGGGAACACCCCTCCGGCACAAAGGTGCGGTGGAAAGAACGAGCAGCAAACCCACAAGCTGATCCAAAACTGTGTACCTGTGTAGTCCCTGCCGTTCCACCTACCAGGGTATGTGGTAAGGCAGGCCGAGCTAGTGTTTGCGGGTAAGCTAGACGTGTTTTGGCTCAAATGAATACAGTTCCCGGGATCACCTGCATTTCACTCAAGGGTGAGGTGAACTAGGAAAGGTGCAATGTCTACAGGAACGTGGTACTCAAGGATCAGTTTCAACCAATGTTTATTCTATGTTGCTGGAAATAAACACGTGGTGACATACTCCCTCCTGCATTTGTCAAGAGCTTACGGGAAGCTAAGCTTCGTGGTCGAGGTAGAGGAGACCCATTCCTAGGCTTGCATGGGGTGGGTTAGTACAGCGCTGTGATAACAACTGAAACTAATACTAACTCCCTAAACACATTTTTGCCCATACAGGGCCATAGTGTCTTAATGGAGCTTCAGGAAAGGTTACCCTTCTGGCACAAAGTTGCGGTGAAGGAAGGAAGGTATAGCGAGGAATGAAACTGGCAAGTACTTCAGTAGGTTAGCGCGGTGAAGACTTGAGTGTTCATGCTGGTCAGTTCCCCAGCGGTTAGCATGTTGGGAAAATGAAGACTGGAGTATCTGCATCAGCGCTCATTGGCTGGCGTCTTGACAGCGAGGGGTGGCCACAGAGTGTAGATTGGCGAAAAGCATAGCTCTCTGGCATGATGTGTCACCGGCAAGCTGGGAGGATGAATGACAAACGACGAAACGTAATACTGATCTAGCAGTGATTAGTAGTACTCATTGCCTTGACGTTCATAGCTTCGGTTGGCCAGTGAACAATACAATTGTCACTGACTGGAACGTCCATTCTTGCTTTGTAGACAATACAATCTTATGATGTCACATGTGGTTAATGGTAATGCAATCTCCGTAGAAATCAGATACGCTGCCGGCTATGTTGATGAGCTGAAGTCGTCTAATTACCATTGTTGAAAACATGTCATACGTCAAGTGGGACCACAGAATATGTTCAACAGATGCGAACTTTATTAGTTTGCCAACGTTACTGAAACCTGCAACTGCTACAAGTATGTTACCCAATATTTTGTCACCAGTTTCACATCTCTATCTTACATCTAGCGGATATAAGTAATTGTAATACAGGATGTGTGACTGTTATTCATGACAAAATTTTCAAAAGTGGCCTGGCATCTGAAATGGTTTAAAACATTATAAATGTGTTCATTATTTGCTAGTTTCTATGCTAATGTGTATAAGTGCAGTTGTTTCATAAGTTGATGTGTAAAGTGCTCTGGTTACCATTAGCAGTGTATAATGTGCAGGCAAGGTGTTAGCTCAGCTGAACCTGACACTATTGAGCAAGAGTGAGCTGTACGGGGATTCCTTCCTGCGTGCTGTGTTCCGTCTCAACAACACGCACTATGTACTCAAGGCCCTGCAACGCTCTGGCCTGCTGGACTACGTGCTGGTGTTGGAGCCGGGCTGCGAACAGCACTACCGTGACATGATCCGCGACCACAAGGCCGCCTATACCCAGAGGTGAGCATCACTACCCATCACCAAGTAGACTGCTTTTATTGTTAAATGATTATAACCTTTCCCATATTTTAAATGTTCTTGTATTTTTTGTACTCCTGGAAACAGGATTGGCATTACAAAAATATTAACTTAATTGTGCCGTGGTTAACATCTTTTTTCTAAAATTTTACCCATTTGTAGCTTATATTTTAATAGTTTTACTGAAACTCTTGAATTTTATACTGCATATAGCATCACATCTGTAGTCAATCAATGAAAGTAATCAGTAATTTACTTACCAGGTACCTTTTATAGGGAGCTACTTTACTATTATTGACTTAATTTAGCTAACCAATTTATATACAGTAAAATCTTAAATTTACAACCTTTCATGATTTCCATAAACATTGCCATGTGATTTCATTTAATGTTTACATCAACACACAGGTCTGCTGTGTCTACTTGATAAATAAAAAAGCACCACATAATTACTGTTACTGTGAACAACATAAATCGTAGAACACTTTGTTTTAATAACATGAACTGCTGACGCATTATGTCTTTTCAACAATGGAGTTGTTTATGACTTTCGCTCCATCCTTAGGTCAGTTGTTGCGGAGTTGGAAATTGACTACTTTATCCCGTTAATATATGGGATTGTACCGTCTGTTATGCAGATTGATTTATTCACCAGCCCACTGTAACAATTCTTAAAGACAGCGAGTTCTTTTACTCCCCACTAGGTAGTTCTAGTAGTAGTTATCACTTGTCTTTTTTTTGCAACCCCTTCCAGCTGGCCAGTGACATCATAGATGCAAGTCATGAATTTGCTATCCCCTACTCTGCCACTGCCCCTTGCCCTAGTGGCACGAGCCAATCAGCAGCAGGCCAGGTCAGAATTTAGTATAAAAGTGGAGACAGGACTGGTAGATTTCCTCCAGACCAGTCATCATTTCTAGCACTCGCAGCTCAGAACCTGACCAGATTGATCTCAACACTTCCTAGCACTCGCCGCTCAGGAACCGAACCTTCCTTATTGGTTCTAGCACCCGTTGCTCAGGACGCAACGCCCCATTCTTAATTCAAGCTACGCTTGCGATGAGGGTTAGGCTACGATAGTTAGGAGCTATCTGCTACGTACCACGATAACCCCTTGTCATCGTACAATTACGTATATCTCTGTAGTAGACCCATCCTTTTAGTCTTTTTCAAGGCTGAATCTTGTCATGACCTTTCCTAGTCGCCCTGCTACATGTCAGAATACACACGTCGTTCTAAACACACATAAAGTACAACAATGCAAGTGTTTGTTGTATAGCCTTTCAGCACATACACTGCATTCCCTTTTTTTGTACACCAGTTTCCTCCACCGGCCATTGTAATTTGGGCTTTTAGCTTTCCAGCTGATATGTGCCATTGAGCAGGAGCTACAGTACATTCTCTACGTGTTTACTTCCATAACGGAAATAAAACATGTGTCAGCTTTCAGATTGAATACTTTTCCTGTTGCCATAGCACCCGTCTGTAGTTACCCTCACGTAACAGGTTTGCAGGTTGACACATGCTTTTATTTTTCTTTTTCTTTTTTTTTTTCTTTTTTTGTTGCAGTTAGTGCTCTGATTACCCTCCTGAATTCTGTCTTAGAGTCCTTCCACGGTGCGTTCTCTATTTGAACTAGGTGTGTCTGCTCGGAGGATCGTGGTTATTTCACGTGGGTGTCGTTTAGTGGAAGGATTATTTCGGATTGGCGGGGAATCAAACCCTAAGGTGATTTTTATCGTAAATAACTCCCGCCCAGTGAGCGCAATCTTACTAACCGATAGTGATAGGTTTGCCAATAAGTGGTACACTAGCTTTCCCTGATCGCTTGCCACGGTAGGGACCGCTACAACAACAAAGAGGGTTGGCGATACAGTTTAAAGTTTAATTCTGCTTGGTCTCGTCCATCTACAAATGGCGATGAAATTTAACGGGGCGGAAACTACCCAAGGTTTGGAAACGGTTTTAAGGGGTAAGTTGATTGTCACCACTTTCCTGGATGCGGTACGGATCGTACACGTATTGGGAGGCTAGTATCCTTGCCTTTATTAGGGTTTGGCACGTGTACTGAAGACGGGGGTGTTTCTGGCTGATAGTATCTTATACTATCTAAGTCTGACCACTGCCAACAGATCCCAGGTATGCGTCAAGCTCCGATTGGTGGTTGAGCAGTATGTTCGGCAAGACGGGACGTGGGATGAACTCCGGAGCTGCAGATGGCAGTGCGTCCTCACAGTTAGAGCCTACCATAGTCTGTGTTCGCGATTCTCTTGGTAGAGCTCGCCGCTCTCTACGCCTATTCCAGCTAGGTATCCCACCTCTCTATTCATTAATACCTCCAATCGTATTTTTACGTCTTGAAAACAGTGGGGAATCCCGCTTAATGTACACTCTGAAAGATTATAATAATTACATGATTACTTTACGCCGGTGAAGTTGAGTCTGGACGAAACTTCTTACACAAAAATCTACTTAACACAAGTAACAGCGTTTGTCTCCCGTGGCGTGGTTGTCCAGGGAAGATATCATGACGACCTGCTGCCGCAGAGTCAAGAAGTGATTAGTGTAAAAGGGGTGCAGGGCTTGGACATTGAGGTTACCTCTGGACGTCTTGCGGGAGATGCAGTTGAGCTGGTGCAGGAAGAACCTTCTCAAGCTGCAGGTAGAGCCTTCACTAGCAGCAGGTGAGGTAGAGTATTTGCAAGCTGCGAGTGGAGGAGGTCTTGGTCAGACCAGGCAGAGCTCACTGACCTATGCTTTCCACGAGCCGGCAAACTCTCACTAGAGGCGTTTGTGTACCTCCTTATATAGTCCAATATCAGTGCTTCGAGGCTCTTTCGGAGTTGTGGGGGACAATAGCTTTTCTCCACAGGGGTTGTTTTATCACAAAGTTGCAGCAGCCCAGCACATTCTTTGCCCATATGGTGAGTCAAGACTGGCGACAGGTTTACAACCTCCACTCTGCGGGTCTGACGTCACAGGGCAGCAGGAGTGCTGTGTTCCCTGTGGTCTCTCTTGTAACATCCTTCTCTGTTATCTCTGGGTAGTGGCTCATTGGGTAAAACAATCTTCATTCAAGGGGGGTGGTAACCGCATGTCGGATTCCGGGCGGGCAGTACAATTTTATAATTAAACGTGTTATATATGTGTGCCTGAGGAGGTCCAATGGAGTCAACTCTGTCATCACGTGAATAGTAGTCTGCCATTGTTATGACTTGCCCCGAGCTCTTCCTACCTGGTTCATTGGGCGAAGTCGCCCATATGGTGCGCAGGCTTGCTGCGCAGCAATTTGGCATGCATCAAGGTGATCCCGAGGAATTTCATTCAAATGAGCCTAACACCATTTTACCACACATGCACTAGCTTTGGCCGCCCTTCCCCTTAACCCTCGTGGACTGACGGAAAGGAGGAGCCACACAGGTACACTGTCCTGGAAACAGCTTGTTGGTCTGGTGTTCACTGGCCTCTCCTGAGCGGTCTCCACTAGGAGAGACTTGCTGTCCCAGTCTTCCCCTAGGTTGGGAAGACTGGGACAGGACCACACACCCATGTGTATGCCTGGACAAGGTGAGTCCTGACTTCCCTCGTGTACCGCAGTTTCTCCCAGACTTGGGAATAGGGTGTCCACCTGTCCTGTGCTCACAGGAGTTGCCACGCGTAAAACTGCAGAAGGAATCTGCAGGCGTGGTACAGTAGTAGAAGGGTAAAGTCTACTTACTAATTCCCAACGCCCAGAGGAAAGGACTTCAGGAGAAGGTGCGACAGTTACTCTCAGTATCAGGTAGAACGCATGAGTATCAGCCTTCCCTGGTCAAACAGATAGCTAGCTTAACTCATCAGGCTCAGGGCCAAGTGCTGTGTCATTCGCAAGATGCTGTGGAAGATCCGGTACCCACAGATCTCTTTATTCCACCTGTGAAGAGACCGGACCGACGGAGTACCCTTGGTGGATTGTCGAGCATCTGAACCAACCTGATCAGCCGCCAACACCAGTAGTAGCTTATCTCGAACCAGCTGTATTTTTCTCACACCTCCGCCTAAGCCACAGATCTCTGCTTACCAGTACACTGTGCCAGTATTTATCACGCCTTGCTCAAGCACCGCACCCTCACAGTAGAGGCACCAAGATGCCGTATTTTGTTGCACACGTCTGATTTTGTGCCCTGCCACATAGCCACATGGCCAATTTTGTACAACGCGAAGGTGCCCGCACCTAAACAAAACTGAATCCCAACACATATAGAAGCGCCTGGTTCAGCGTCTAGGCAAAGGGTCTGGACGTCCTCTGTGAAGACAGTGTAGTGACTATTTATTTCCTGTCAGGGCGACTTTATTGCTGCTGCAGAGTTATCACTGCCCATGTCGTAACAAAGTGACTGTGATCAAGCTGACCAGTTTGCACAAGCTGACGGCCATTGCCAGAGATTATCCGCGTGGTTTGTCGCTGCCACTCCTCCACAGTCATGCTGCTTAAGTTTGTGTACTTATTTCTTGCTGAGCTGTATCACTAGCAATGGCAATATTACATGATACAAAAAGTCATACAGGCCTAGTACATCCTGTTAACATTTAAAGGTTTAATTTGTAATTGCAAAATCTATATTACAGTTATCTCTCAGTTTAAAGAAGGTGTTTCACTTTAGCATATCTTTCACTTTAACAACAGTTTTGTGGTTCCAGCAAAGTACTGAACATGATTATGTTTAAAATTGATTCAGTGAGTAATTTCTTTAACATAGTTTCCGTATTTGAACTTAGTGGCTGCTGGTTTGGTAGGGTTCAGCCTAAAATTGTCATAGTGTGCGTGTAGTAGATATTTATTTAAAAAGTAATGCTCTTCAGTGTTAAACATTTTGAATGCAATTCCTTCACTAAAAACTCTGAAATATTACATTTAAAAAAAGATATCACATTGACGCTTGCAGCTTACAACTGACGCGTGACCAGCTAGGATAATAGTTACGACAGTCAAGGGTTTTGTCCGCTAGACCAAAAGCATGGTAATTGAGTTAGCTAGGCGACGAGAAGCGAGGAGTGTTTGCTAGTACTCACTTACTCCTACTTAATGGGTGCCTTGTTGGTGGTGTACTTGGTCCAGTCATAACAAGCCTGGCCCACTCCGTGGCTGCGGTTCCACAAGTGAGATTCGTTTGTCTAGAAGCGGATGTTATCCCAACCGAACCTCGCTTCCTACTGGTCAACAATCCTCATACCACAGGATGGCACGATGGGTGAATGCGTAAGCGCGGAGAAACGAAGAATACCACAACCAGAGCAGTCGATACTGACTCGTGCCTGAGTTGGGTGGTGCTGTTCCGTTCTGCCTGCCTGTCCGGTGTAGGCTGAGGAAGTGCACGCAACTGTTTGGCGGCAAGAAACGCTGTATGTCGTTCCGTGTGCCTGCGGCCGTGCCTTAGGCTGAAAGGCATTAAGTCCTCGCTCACAGGTTACTGGGTACACCTTGACTCGAATACTGAACACAAGTTATAGTGTAAGTCCAGTTTTGGCTTGCTGACCAGTCTCTATAAAGTCTCCACTGATCCCCTATGCTATGCAGGCTGATCAGAGACGTGGAGTTGTTTGGGTCACCAATGCCGCCAGTTGATGTGCTTCCACACAGGAATGGGCGGCAGATCTCAAGCCATGGTATATCCCGGCACTGGAAGCAGTGTTGTGGGATAAGGCAATAACTTGAGACTGTCGCCTCTCTCTGGGTGGAGGTGTTGCTAGTGGTGACACTCTGTCTGCCAGGTGCGTCAGGGGGGCTGGTGCCTAGCCTCCTGAGGCTATACCACGAATGTGAGAGGGTAGTTCTCCCATGCTGTGAAATCCAGGCAGACGTCACAGGGGTATGTCACACCTTCCACTCCGGGCTCGCCGTGCACTTCGGAAGAACAGTATATAAGGAAGTGCACAGCTGCTGCCGGGAGTTATCATCTCCAGTAGCACACCTAAACACTTCTTGTGCTGGGGCTCTCTTCCTACCACTAGTCCCTCACTGTCCTCTCCAAGAACTTATAGTTCTCCAGTGGCTGCAGCCACCACTTACCAGAGGCTTCTACCACCTTATGGAATTGACATCACCAGAAACTTCTTCTACCTGAAGACATTGAACACGACTCAACGTATGAGTTGTCGATACCTCCTGGTTCTTCAGCTGCCACTACTTGCTGGTAGTGGCTCCTCAGTTAACATTGGGGCCTCTTCTAGGCAAACCTAGTTAGTATAGTTGTGACAGTACAGTTATTTATTTCCCTTGTATCTAAGTAGCCTAAGAGTGGGTCACCTTGACCCGGTACTGCGTATGTTAAGTACTTCCGCAGCACAGACTTACTGGTAGCACGTACGAGTCACATACGTATTTATTGTTGAATAAATACTTAACCGTATACGTATCCATGAGTTCTTTGTTGTAGTACTATACCTATAACTTATCTACCATGAGTATTCGACCGACAAATAGCAAGTAAGCGACAGAGTATTTACCTAGGGTAGAATGTCAGCCCCTTTCAGAGGTCTGTCAGTTATACACACTCCTTATCTTTCGAGGGCCACCTATTCTGTTCACCTTGGTTTTCAGAACGTTAGAGCCCTAACCACTAGGACACACACCACAGAGGCGGGACAGCCAACCCTTGTTGTATCACTGACCGGAGCGCCTAACCAAAGTACTGGCAGAGATAGCTGCGGGGGATTGGAGGCCCTACGTTTGTGGTTACACCCGGCAGTGGTGGGAAGGCGGTCTATGACCCACGACCCCAGGTCTTTGTACTGTTAGGTAGTCAGGGAGAGCACCGTCAGCCATTGTTGGCTTACCCTCTAAGCCAGGGATTGTCGATTGTTTGTCGCTTACATGAAATGTGGTACGCTATCAGCCTATGCCATTCAGCAGCAGGCACAGAGCTCAAAGAGCAATTAAGGAGGCAGAGTTTAGTGCTGCCAAGCAGGTCTGTGTGTCAAACCTAGCTACGCCAGGAGTCAACACTCCTAGTGTCGCTGACTATATACCTCGTAGATAGCCAGGCCGACACTACTATCCAGTAAAAAAGGGAACTGAATTTCCCTTAGTAGCGCAGCTGATCTAGCGCGGAATAAAAGTCTCTTGTCAACCAGAACTTTAGCGATACACATCAACATTGACACGTGTCGGATTAGCTAAGGCTGGCTCACGATCGTGTGGCTTTGGTTGCACAGTTGTGCTTTCAGGGTTTAATTATGAACTTCTTGATGACGAGTGGTGGTTGGCTGAAGACGGTTGATGCTGGTGTGGTCTTGTTCTATCTGTTGGCCTGCTGTAGGGAAGCTAAACAACCTGGCTGCTTGGCAGTGAGGCAAACAACTCTTTGCTCCTCCCTTTTCACCTTAACTGGAATAGAGAGGAGTTTGGCTGCTGAGAACAGTGGGTCGAGCACCGTGGACACGAGTGACCCTAGAATAGTGTTGCCCAGTAGTGGCTGGTAGCATGAGCCCAGTGCCTCAGAAGACCCCCACCTTAGCAGGTGAACCAGAAGCGTTTAAGCCATGTGGGCTACCACTGCTGCTACTGGATGTGAGTTTTCCAACCAAGGCTAGGCCGTAGCACCTAAGCAAGTACCCCCGCCAGCACCCAGGTGCTCTGGTTGGGGTACAGCTCAGGCGTACTGGGAGCAACACGGACACGCGTCATGTTTTTCTGGCGCCTAGTGTGGGGACCAGAAAGAGGTGATTAGTAGATATATTTTTTATTCCGTCTGTAGGAGTTTACTGGGCGTATATCTCTAACCTGTGCCTGCTTACATCCGATGGATGAGGGACCAAGTTTGCTAATCTCTTTACTACAGGGCGGCAACGATATGTGAACCAAAGTTCGGGATTAGGGCGACCCATGTACAAAATATGCCCAATGCGGACGAGGCATGTAGGCCAACACTTGAGCCTTAGGAAAAGGCTCCCTGACAAGAATTTCTGACTGATGCATTGAGAAACACAAGTTTTAAATGGTTCTGGCTGCGAGATAACTAGATGTAAGTAGACACTCCTGAAGGCAAGCATTATTGCAAGCATCGCGAGATGACAAGAGCTGCTGCTAAAGAGCTAATGCGAACCACACATGCCCTGTCTGAAGGGCATCAAATGGAGTAAATACCCTCGAGAGACATTGCTAGCAAGGGGTGGCTGGAGCAGGCCACATGGACATGAAAACCTTGATGCATGCAACTTTCCTGTATAATACGACGACGACTACGACTTATCTGACTCAAGTATTTCTACTTCACCCAAGAGATAGTCAAACCCGGCAACTTATTACACAATGTCTCGTGAATCGCCACGACCCTGGACAGCAATTGGAAACACTTGGAAAATAAGGTTGCCCAAGCCAGCGAGCATCACCCCCCTCCCCCAACCCCCCACCCGACCAGCACTGATAGCCAACAAGCTATCACCAGCCGTAGGGCTAAACCGAGTGTCGCCAATTATGCACAAAGCCGAGCGGCCAGGCAGAGGGTAATTACCCCCACCCCGGCCTCGCACAAGAGGGACGTCATGCGGCGACGCCACACCTCCCACCACGGCCTGGCGTTGTATGTATCCTTCGGACTATAAAAGCCAGTGCAGGACCAGGCTCGCAAGTTATTTCTTTCTCCAGTAACTTGCTCCTACACTTTATGTGCGGAGGCCTTCTACTGCTCAAGAGTCTTTGACAGCCACCAGAGGCTGATACCATTGATTTTACCAGAGGCTCCTGCAGCTTTTACCAGTAGTCCCATTGCCATCACCGGAGGCCTCTGCTGCAGCCACGTGCAGCTACCAGAGGCTCCATTGTCAACAACCACCACCATCTACCATTAGCCCTTCTTCTTCACCACACCTTCCACCGCTGCTCCTACTGGAACAGCAGTCGCTTCTTCTTGCTGGTAGAGGCAACTACACCCATTGATCTTAAAGTAGTAGTGGCACCCCTTTTTCTATTGTTTCTTCAAGACGCCTCTTGAATAGTGTAGCTGTGACTGAGTTGTTATCATACCAGTCTATGCCACTAGTTAACTAGGGTTGTTTAGGAACAGGTCACCTACATCTGTCTAGCGTAGGTTACTTCCATACTCATTCTCTGCTTGGTTAGGAGGTACCACACGTCACTTGTATTTATTATGTTTAATAAATACAGTTTATTCTTTTCCCGATGAGTATCTGTTCTAAAGGTATTTTCCTTCATCACTTGGAGCATATTATACTGTACGTTGACGGAAAATTGGTTTTGATATTAGTACAAACCATAGAGTAGGACTGCGGAGTCCCTTCAGGAATCCGTACATCTGAGACACACACCATTCGATGGCCACCCATTCTAGAATGCTGGGGATAGAAAAGTAGAGCCCTGACCACTAGAACCCATCTGGCAGAGGCGAGATAGTCACCTTGAATTGTATCCTACTACAGCGCTTATGGTGCCTGCCAGGATATTTGCTGGAGACTAATTGCCTACCTCTGTTGTGACCTACACCCAATAGTAGTAGGAAAGTAGCCCACACAGTTTATCGCTGTAGGTCTACGCACCATGGCGGGGGACAGATTAGAGCACCGAACTCGTGCTGTCAACTGCTATTGAAACTACACTTAAATAGGGAACAGTCTTGCATGTACAACGATCAGCAGATATCTCAAGTGTCAATCCAACCTCTCTGCCTTTTGTTAGGAGACAATGCTCAAAGAGGAAGGAGCAAAAGACAACTTATATTGCCGCCAAGCAAGAGTGTGTACTAGTGGCCCCGCCTACTCCAGTCAGGCAAGCCGAGAGGGATCAAGCATCTTTTACCCGTCTCCTGGAGAGGCCTTCCTCTCCAGTATTTGAATACTTTATTTCCTGGTGTACACACACATTATTAGGGAATATCACCCAGTTGTATGAGGTCTTATACAGGATACAGAGGTAATGTACAGAGCAGCCAACACCAGATTCTGGAGCCAGGAGTCAACAGAGTTGAGTCCACGGTACTGTGTTAGTCGACACAGTATCAATGTTGGACAATCTACCACCAGCATCACCAGTTCCAGCCAGTCTGCATCAGCTCCTTCACCACTGACTGAAGCAATCACTGGTAAGGCAGATAGCTCGAAATCAACCTGCATGCCGAACAAACTAGTTGCCATCCTGGTAGTGGGAAACCTGTGTTCCTACTTGCCAACAGACACATCCAGCGAAAGTTGCATCCTCTAAATGTAAAATAAAAGAACAATTATTAAACCACAACCATGAATGATTAAACGCTACCAAAACCACGTTGACAGTGCATTCGGTTCATAACCTGGCACGTGTCAACCTCCCCTTATGCGTGGCAAGCGTGCATGTTCGGTGCCTGCCTGCCAGGGCAAGGCAAGCGAGGAGCTGTGTTCACCCAGTAAACTGGAGCGCGGTGTTTGTGGGTTGCTGGCCTCTCAGACTGTAAGGGGTTGACTCTGCTTGTAGTTAGAAACAGTACAGAAGTGAAGTGAGCAGCGGTGTTCGGCGCTACAGTACACCAGGGGAAGCAATAGAGGCTGAAGCTGGAGTATGTATCTGACAGTGCTCGTGGCACGTCAAAGCAACTAACTTTTCCAAACAATTGTTGTGCCAGTGGATTCTGGTCAGCGTTTTTTAAATCATTTCATTCTGGCAATGCTTGGGGCCACAAAGACTGGATAATACAGTGAGTTTGTCATCCTAGCATGGTACATGCTATAGAGATGGGACGATAAATGTTTTTTCTCGATATTGATTCTGGATTAACTTAGTTCCAACCCAAAAAGGGTACAATTCCAAAATGCATAACAATAAAAATAAATGATAATGAAAAAGAGCAAGACCTCTGCAGTTCTAACGTAATACTCAACATTTCTTGTTATTACTTAAAAATTGAATGATTTTTACATTTTGTAGCCAAGAATTCTTTTAAAACCATTAAGTCACAAACTGTTAATTACTTTACAAAAACTATAATGGGTAATTTTCTTTTCACATCACAAATACTGTCTTTTGAAATAAATTAAATTGAAATTATAAGTTGTTTAATACTTCCCAGTGCGTACACTAAAAAACTTCCTAGTGAAAATTGTATTTATGTAGTCCTTTTCATGGAAGAAGTGTTTTGTACTGCAAAACATTGTTGAATACTTCACAAAAATTGACTGCAATTGCTTTAGCTACTGGGAATATGAATACCATATTTACCAGAAAGTAAGATGACCCTGAATCTAAGATGACCTCTTCCTAAAAAAGTATTTTTGAGGGGAAAATATTTAAACCTGAATTCAAGACTACACCTGTGAATTTCTGTTATTTAGGTTGAAGTATTTTTGCATTAATTTATGACAAACCCTTCAAGAAGAAATGCTATTATATGGATATGATATTTTTTATTTACTTTTAAAGAAAAGCTAATCAAAATGAAATAGGTGTGTCCTACCTAGCTCTATGGTGGCAGCATTTTTCTTACACTCTGAAACTTGTGTGTGTTATATATTCGTTACTTCAGCCATTTTGCTTCCCAGCAAAGCGCTTCCTCTTTATGGCAGGCACTTCCTCTTTACAGCCAGGGGACATCAGATAAGGGGACCCTTGTCAAAGTTGATAGGTACAGTCTCAGCACTACAAAACACATACAACCATAGGACACTCAGTATTTAAGCATGAAAAGCCTTTGTCAAAATTGCTTAGCTTTTAAATGGAAGACGGTTCCCGAATTGTAGACGACCCCTTATTTTTTATATTCCTTTTCTCTCAAAACACCTAGTCTACCTTTCTGGGTAAATCTGTACGTGATGTTCTTTTGCATCCAAAACTACTGTTTCTAAATATCAACATTCACACTTAAAAAAAATTGAATATTCGTAAAATTCGAAGTATTTATATTAGACATTGAGTCGAATACAAATATTTAACTATTCAAAATGGTATTTGAAAATTTTCACATTTGTACAGGCCTAATTAATAAACTGTAGTCCATTCCCGATTGGAAGCGAGTAGTAAAAATCAACTTTTGAAAAAACACACTAGTAGGCATACATGTCAACCTGTTTTTTCAATAACCTGTATTCCACAAATATATAATACTGTGGTTAACTTTAGAGTACTGTATTATTAAATAAATGAAACTTTACCTTAATATCTTCTATAACTTGTAATATTTATTTCTTTTTAAAAATTAATTGACAACAGTGAGCGCAGCGACATGTTGGCAAGGACCGGTAAGAAATAGTTTACAGTTAAAATATTATTTTAACCTAGGTTTTTAGTATACTGTTTGTAAATTAAGCGGTGTCTATTTGAAATATATAATTGTTTAGGTAACCCCCATGGCAACATATCTCATTTTTACAGTGTAAAATAACAGTGGAAAATATCGTGAGTAGGCTGTAACGGTACGGTGTTGTTTTATCGAGCGAGATGGAATCTGAAACCAACTGTCTGCTGGGCGAGGCGTGTTGCTCTTTCTTTCTTTATCTCTTTCACACTTGGGAAGTTTCACTTCGCTAGTGGGCAGGAAAATTAAACATGTTTTCAATTGTATCATATATCATACTTATTACAGCAAAATAATGATTTTTGAATTTGTAATTTACAACTGAAAAGAGATTTTAATGTTTGAATACTTATTTTAATATATTTAGGTATTGTGGCGGGGCAGTTACCAAGTGAAGTTGGCAGACATGGCGTGTTGCTTTTTGCCAAACGAATTGTAGTAAATTATTCTTACTCCGAAAAATACTTCAAAATACCATATCATCTTTGTAGACATTGTGTTTTTTAAACCTACCTAGGCAAGTTACGATGTTTTGATAAATCTGTGTTTCCACGGCAGTAATAAATATACTGTGACGTGTGTTTCATTAATCATTGTGTCTGTGAAATGGCGTCACTTTGTGTATCGTGGTCAATACGCTGGCCCTGTGTGTGTGCATGATTTCAAATATTTGATTAGCACTATTTATACATTTTAACTATGAACTGTTTTTATGAAGAAGTTAATTATTTACATCCACGTCTGTTTATTTATCACAACATTGTACCTTTGCCCTAAGGGGTTTGAAACACAGTCGTGTAATGTAATTTGCAGCAATCCCGGAAAAAAATACTAAGCCCAGCCCTATAAATTTTAATAAACCTAATAAACAGTAAGTAGCAATACATAGAAATATTAGCGGAATAAAAGTTACCGTAGGCTTATTTGAGTGCATGTTCACCGCTATCTTTTAAAGTTTGTATGACCAAAATGAGAAACACGAGTTGCGTGCTTGAATTCAATGTGCCTTTTTCATTTGACTGGTTGTACCTTCGGTTTGATATTTATTCCAACTGAGGCCGTCCTTTTAAAGAAATAAACCAACACCTATAAGTATCAATTAAAAACTAATTAGTACCTTGCAGTTGTAACAGTGTTAAACACAGTCGCGGTAAAATACTAACATGCATTACATGTATTGAGCTATGTCATGGAAAACAAATATATTAATGTAAAATAACCGTAAGAACCGTCGTCAATTCAAGCATTTTTAAAACGTCATAGAGCTGACCTAAATAATGTTGAAGGCCTGAACTGTGAATATTCATACGGAATGGTTTTGGAATATGATAGAATTCTTTGAAAGCTGTAAACAGTAAATAACACATTTGACAGGTATAAAAGTAGAAGTCACATTTCAATGTTCATGTTTACATGTAGCGAAAGTATATGAACACATGTACATGCACAATGGCATGTAAACATTCATTTTAACAGATGTTACATTGCAGTCACATTGCAATGTTTGTTTACATTTGGCGGAAGGATACAAAACAGGCCTGCAAGTAGATATTTAGTAGTGCTCTGAGAAAGTTGCTTCCAGTGGGGAATGGGCTATATAAACTTATATTTTGCAATAATAATCAAAATAATGGAAAATGAATAAATTCATACTTCCTCTCGATCCTCAATTATGTCGATTACAGCAGAAATCGAGGTAATCTAGGAATTGAGAAATCAAATTTCCCACCCCTAACACGGAACTAATCTTGTGATTGTCTGGTCTTGAACATGTCATACCATGACTTAATGCTCTTGACATCGGGCAGCATCTTTTCATGCATTGTCTGAACATTTCCTTTCCACTATTATTAGTGTCAAGGTTTGGTGATACCAGAGGACACATTGAGTTTTTTCTGCATTTGTGATCATGTCTGGTTTCCTGGACACTGCAACTGCTACACTACAGTCACATTACTAAAATTTGCAACAAACACATGGTTAGTGCACTAACATTTTGTGACCAGTTTCACATCTGTAACTTACATATTGTTACAATTTCTCTCTCTAGAAATTAAGTAGCCTAGATAAAGATCATTAAGGGATAGAAGTGTTAATCAAATAAATTAGTTAATTATAATTTTCTAATTTTATTTACAATAACTACAGCAAAAATTCTCTCAACTCAGCTTCTCACAAGAAATGGATATCACTAACTGTTCACAATTGACACCAATTAATAAAATTCATAATTACTACAGACATCAATGAAATTAAATAATTAAAAATTAGTCCCAATAGACAGTGTATCAACCTATTCAATTATTATATAATTTATGCATCCATATTTGAAAGTTTGTGTATTTACAATAAAATCAGTATTACACTTCCATTCAGTCCCACCTCAGTTCGGTCCATGCCCCGCCAGTCGCAATGTTCTAGAGTCGTCCATGTTCCCTCACGCACAGTAGACTTCACTCGTCAGTTTCACACTCTCCCTAGAATCTTCCCCAACTCGCATGATGCATCGCGGAGGGCCGAGGCGCCAGCCAGTCTCATCAGAACATTTCTTGCGTCGTTGCTAAATATATCGGAATCTCTAGCAGGTGAGAGGAGGTCGATGGCGCCAACAAGTCTCGCAGCTGTCGTTATTCACAGGATTCCCAGAAGGGGAAGCAACAGGCTGTGAGTGCATCGTTCCAGGAAGAGGTGAGGACGAGTAGGTTCCCCGGCCACGGCGCAGGGCAGCCGAGTCGGCACCAGCTGCAGCACGTAACACTGCCCCCTCCCTAAGTCCATTCATCCCGAACAGACGCTACAACAACGATACCTTCGTACAGCGCCATTCGGTCGATGTGGACAACCTTAGGCTTTGTCTGAGAGCCGTGTCTGCAAATCCTGTAGACCGCATCATTTATCCGCTTCAAAATCCTGTTCGGGCCTTTTCAAAATTTCTGTAGTTTCTGGCAATATCCCTTCTGATTTTGAGGGTTGTACAACCACACCAGCTGTCCTTCTTGAAAAGTCTCCACTGGTATTCTTCGGTCATATCGCATTTTCATTTTGTCACTGTTAATGTTAAGGTGCCTGCGGGCAATCTCATGAATGTCGGTTAACTTATGATGTAACTTAATAGCATATTCTGGAGTGGCTGCTTCTTTCTCCACTGGACGTTCGAACAGCAGATCATCAGGTAGTCGAAACTCTCTCCCGAACAGCATCCTTGAAGGTGTTACCCTTGTGGGCTCGTGGACCGCCGAACGATATGCCAGGAGAAATAAGGGTACCTTAGAATCCCAATCTTTCTGATTGTCTTCTACGAAGATAGCCAGATACTGTTCAGGGTACGATTTAGTCTCTCAACCATTCCATCCGACTGAGGGTGTAATACTGTGGTTCAGGTTTTCTTCATTCCTAAAATCCTCATTACTTCTTGGAAATGAGTTGCTTCAAAATTTCTTCCTTGGTCCTAATAAAGCTCCTTTGGCACTCCGAACCTGGAGAACACATGCTCGACAAGGGCATCAGCTACTGTGCATGCCTCTTGGTTTGGCACCGGTATGACCTCGGGCTACATTGCAAAATAGTCTTGTGCTACCAGAAGGTATCTATTTCCCCTCTCAGTGATTGGTAGGGGTCCGAGAATGTCAACTGCCATCCTCTCGAATGGGGCCCCAATGTGACCACCTGCTGCTGTGTTGTGGAGTTCTCTTAGTACTTCTGGTATTCAGCACTCTGGTAGGACCAATTGTAAATGACTCTGTCTCCCATCATTACTTTGCCAGTTCCTGTAAAGCACGCCATTCTTTATAACAAGGGAATTCCACTGTGCCCAGAATACCTTGAATATCACACCTAGGCTAGATTTCTCTTCCCATCTTGGTCGCCGCCCAGTTTCCTTCCACTCCAATATTGGACTTAGCTGATCATTTCTTTCTTATGTCCTTTTCGTCCCATGTAGATGACATCTCCAGATACAAGGCCCTGAATTCTTGCCCTTGTTTTCCTCGTTACACCAACCTTTTCCTTTTCCTCCTGGTGTTCACAATGACTTCAGAATGGTTCGCATGGTCTCCTGGAGAGTGCATCTGCATTGCTGTGAAAGCAACCAGACCTGTGTTGTATTGCAAAGTCATATTCTTGCAGGTGCTGTATCTACCAAGCTATTTGACCTTCGGGTTCTTGAAATTTAGCAGCCCGCGTAATGAAGCATGATCAGTTCTTAGGATGAAGTGTCTGCCATAAAAAAAGGGATGAAAATGTGCAATTGCCTTCACCACTGCCAAAAGCTCCCTGCGTGTCACACAGTAGTTCCTCTCAGGCTTGTGTAGCACCATACTGAAGTATTCCAATGGCAGCTCTTTTCCATCCTGGATCTGGGATAACACAGCCCCGATTCCATCATCGCTAGCATCAGTATCCAGAATAAATTCACCCTCTCTACTTGGGAAGCCCAGTACTGTGGTAGATACCAGAATTTCCTTTAGTCTATTGAAAGCTATTTTGCACTCTGGGGTCCAACAAAATTTTCTTTTTGCCTTTTTGTCAATTCATGTAGAAGTTTGGCGATAGTGACAAACTGGGGTACAAACAAACAGTAATAAGCACATAATCCCAGGAAACTTCGAATTTCAGTTTTATCCTTTGGTAGCTGCCAATCTCTTATTGCTCTGGTCTTCTCAGGGTCTGTTTCAATCCCGTTGGCTGATACAACATGGCCCAAGAACTTAATTTTCTTTTAGAAAATGTGACATTTCTTGGGAACCAATTTCAGATTGCCCACAGTCACTTTCTGAAACACAGAATCTAAGCGTGCCAGGTGCTCTTCAAATGTTCTTCCTGTGACCACAATGTCGTGTAGGTACACCTGACAAATATTTAGGGGCAGAACTTTTTCCATAAGTGGTTCAAAGGTGGCAGAAGTATTGCATAGCCCAAAGGGCATAACCTTGAATTGCCAGGTTCCTTTCCCTTAGACACAAAAGGGAGTCTTTTCCTTGTCTTCTCGGGCCACCTCGCACTGCCAATACCCGCTCTTCATGTCTAGAGTAGAAAACCACCGTGGACCTGCTAAGCTATTCAGGGTATTGTCTATCCTAGGGAGTAGGTAAGAATATATCTTGGTCACATTATTAAGTTGATGGTGATCAACACAACATCTAATAGAGCCATCTTTCTTCTTAACAAGCACAATGGGGGAAGACCATGGACTGACTGATGGCTCTATCACATCTAGTCACCTTGGTGGCTGCTTTATGGGTCTGGCATCCCCTGTATCGATGTGGTGGCATGCAACATTAGTTCTGCCAAGGTCATTGGGCTCACAGGAGAAAGCACCTCGATTTTTGTGTAACAATTCTAAAACTACCATTTCCTGTCGTCAGTTGAGGTTCTCTCTTGTTCTTGTTAGCAGTTCCTCCAGAGCATCTGGAAGAGGGCACTCAGTAGGTTGTGGCAGTGAAACTTCTGGAACATTTGGAAATACCTGTGAGACCTGCTTGCAAAATTCTATTGTAGCCCCCTCTTCAAGGCGAATGGCACGGTCAGACAAATTAATCATACTAACAGGCAAGCTGTCCGATTTTGAAGAAATCAATGTCCTGGCTACAATGACATTATCTGGTAAAATGCCACCTTTCTGAGCTGATTCGATTATGCCCAATTGCCTGACAAATTTTCCCTGGTATCTGCCTGGAATAACTACTTCACTAGAAGCAGGGAGCACAGTTGACTGATCACAAACTACTGAGCAACTCATCGGTAAAGATAAATCCCGTCGTGTTGACACTACCAATTCGGTATTACCTTCTCGTAACACTCCCAGTTGAGTATCAATACAGCATCCCAGCTTACGTAATACATCAAGACCCAAAATGCATTCGTCCTCTATTTCTGCTATTTATATCTCATGCACTATCTCAAGGTTACTGAGCTGTAAAAGTTCACATCTCTTGCCTTTGACTGGTGTGGTCTTGCCTGTTACTAAAGTTAAATAGCAGTGATCCATGCTCTTATCGGATGATCGCTGGGGGGGAAGGCCCAAGAAGGTCCAGTCTTACCACTGTTATAGTTGCTCCTGTGTCAACGACCATCTGACAAAAATCATCATCTAGGCTCCCCTCCAACAATCACTTACCTTTGTCCCTCAAGACTGCTGTTTACAAGTTTCCCGAAGACATTGTTCTCTCACCTGCTCCTTGGTGCCTGCTCCCTGGCTGTTGCTGCTGCTGATTCTGCTGCTGTTGCTGAGGACAGTTGGCTCTCAAGTGCCCCGGCTGTCCACATGTCTAACATTCATACCTTTTGGGTGGGGGTTGGCTAGTCTCCGTAGTGCGCACCCTGGTGGCGATGTCCCTCATGGTCTCCTGCAAGTCCTTCAACATCCCCTTGATGCTCTCATCCTCCCATCAAGCATCACTGCCCGCACTGGACGTCGGGCACTGATGACTGCCATGCTGACTCCACTTCCAGTGCACGTCCCAAGGTATCCTGCATGTTGTGAAGTGCAGCTAACAGCACAGCTTGCCGAGCCTTGGTGTCAGCGATGGCATTCACGAAGAAGCAGATGGTGATGACATCTCGTGCTTCTTCAGAGCATCCCTCCAGAGACAGGTGTGACAGCCTCACAGTGTCCTGCCACAGCTTCTGCAGTGGTTCCCCTGATCACTGGGTGCGGCTTTGCAGTTGGGCATAGTGGGCATGTCGCAGGTACCAGTCGCCGAAACGCAGCTCCAAAGCTGACACCAATGTGGAGTATTCTAGACGATGTCATTCTGACAGCGACTGCAGTATGCTCAATGCTGATCCTGTGAGTACAGCCGTCAGGTAGTATGCCTGCTGCTCTTCAGTTCAGTCATTCAGGGTGGCCATGACCACGAACTGGTGCCAGAACTCGCACCAAGGTGTCTGTCTATCATAGGAGGTGGGCTAATTGTAACCCCTTTACCCACCCCTGGCTGGGACATTCCCACACTGCAGAACTTCTTCGTATCTACTGCGATAGCTGCACTGGCGACAACCTCTACCTTCTTCTCGCTGCCTGCACTCATCATCTCGGTGGTGACCAAACTCGTCTCCTCTTCCGCCCTTGCATGTCGTCTCCCTTGCTGCTGCTCTCTATTACGACCCAATCCCGAGGAACCGTGAAAAGTTTGGGTCAACAAAGTTTTGAAAATTCGAGGCACATCTAAAAATTAGATACAGTAATCCCTCACCAACCGCAGTATCTTGAACTGTGGTTTCAGTTATGTGTAGATTTGTTTTGTAGAAGTTTTCTCCAACGGCGGTACTAGTTTGTATTATCCATGATTATCAGCCCTTACTGATGTTAGTGGTCATGCATTTCTCAAGCTGCCTTCATAGACTTTGACATTTGTTGTCCCAAGCAGCGTGAAGCAATAAATTACTTAATGCCAGAAGGGGACACTGGTGTGTTGTCCGTGGAAGCGCATGAAGTAGCGGGGGAAGGGAGGGGGAGATGCATGCCGGGTCAGTAAGGATTCTTTGTCATAGTCACATGCCGCCATCTCTGCCTTACCCTCCGTCTTCTTTTGCTTCCATTATCCCTCTTATTTTGCTGTGAAAACAGAGGCACATAACACAGACTAGTTTCTTAATCAGTGTATGTATAATATCAAATTTAATTCAGTGGCCTTTTCTTTTAATTATTATTTTTAAGTTTATGTGCGCTCACGCCTACGTAATATGCTAATTTTTTATGGTGGGCAAAAAAATTTTTTCTTGTGAAGTCAATTTTATGTGTAAAGTGAATAAAGATAAGTGTGAGCAAATAAAATCTGTTCTTATGTTACCGGTACCATATTATGGTGAGTGAGGTCGTGTGCATGTATAGGCAATGTCAAAAGTTTTTGATGAAAAATTTGTGATGGTTAAGAATTCAAGTTGACTGCACTAAATATTTATATTCCCCTAAACATTGCTGCGCCTCATCGTGCCAGTGCAGAGGCCAACACACCGCCTGCATTTAGTATAAATTCAACACATTGACGTGAATTGCATCTATCAGCATGTTTTCCCAATGCCGGGCCGCTGTTAGGAAGTGAACCAGCCCTGTAGCAACAATAGTGGCGGCGGGCGGGCGGCTGCCACCCTCCATCTTGTAGCGACCGACCAACAGCTGCTCAGCCTGAGGATCTAGGGCCGAGCTTCAGTAGCAAACCGCCATGCCCGTGCCCGGTCACGCTGCAGAGGATCTAGGAGCTCGTCCAGTTTCGTACACAGACCAAAGCGAGAGTACAGTGCGCACAAATATACTGTGCAACGCCACATAAACTTTTTGATTTCTACTTGCCTCATACCAATGTATGACCCACAAGACCTGTGTAATAGATCTTTAATAATAACTTTATATTTTAATTATACATAGTCTAATATTTTCCACACACTTTCAATGGCCTTCTTTTTTACGACAAGGGTTGATCTAATATGCCTTTCTTGGGTATCAAATTAATAAGGAGACTTCCAGCAATTAAAATATCCATATTTATATTTAATTTAATTTAAAAAGTGGTTTTTATGCACTAGAGATGATTGAACATACTGCATGCCAAAAATGGCAAGTTTGGGCATAGGGGGTTATGGGTGGTCAAAATTGGCCCTAAATTTTCCAAATTTTTTCTATTGTGACACACACCCCCTCCCTCTGTTACGACCCTATTCTCTGGAACCATGAGGGGTCGTAATAGAGAGGTTCTACTCTATTTATTCTGCTATTTACAGTATCTCTTTTGCTATTTATCTGGCCACTCAAACTTTCTATTAAAGAGTGAAGAGCTTCCATATCTGCTGACATTAATTCCGGTTAGCATTCAAGAAATTCAAAATAATTCCTCGACCTAGTGCTGAAATATACTGATATTTACAAATACTAATTTCAATTACAATCTGACTGATTACAGTCTGACCTCAGTGTTACAATTTCTCTCTCTAGAAATTAAGTGGACTATACAAAGTTCCTTAACGATGGTGGTCTTAGTCAAATAAAAGAATTAATTTATATTTTCTAATTTTATTTACAATAACTACACCAAAAATTCTCTCAACTGAACTTCTCACAAGAAATGGATATCACTAACTGTTCAAAATTGACACCAATTAATAAAATTCATAATTACTACAGACATCAATGAAATTAAATTATTAAAGATCAGTCCCAATAAACAGTGTATCAACCTATTCAATTATTTTATAATTTATGCATTCATATTTGAAAGTTTGTGTATTTACAATAAAATCAGTATTACACTTCCATTCAGTCCCACCTCATTTCTATCCATGTCCCGCCAGTCGCAATGTTCTAGAGTCGTCCATGTTCCCTCACCCACAGTAGACTTCACTAGTCAGTTTCACACTCTCTCGTCCCTTCACGTCACGAATACCTCGCCGGACGTCGTCCCGCAATCTCCTGTCATCCACACTTTGCTAGCGCACACTCGCCAGGTGACCTTCGTCAAAGACTGCCGACCGCTGGATTTTGGCAGTATATATAGTGCCTTAGGCCGTCACCTAGAATCTTCCCCAACTCGCATGATGCATCGCGGAGGGCCGAGGCGCCAGTCAGTCTCACCAGAACATTCTTGCGTCGTTGCTAAACATATCGGAATCTCTAACAGACGAGAGGAGGTCGGTGGCGCCAACGAGTCTCGTAGCTGTCTGTATTCACTGTATTCCCAGAAGGGGAGCAACAGTCCTCAAGCGCATCATTCCTGGACAAGGTGAGGGCGAGGTGAGTCTCCTACCATGGCGCAGAGTAGATATTCATAAAGTTAGTATTCAGGGCAAGACTTTTTGAACAACCTGTATAATGTGCATTTTCACTCACAATGCTGTCTATTTACACCTTTGAACATTTGGTGTCAGTGACCACTTTCAAAATAAAAACAGAACCTTTGAAAAGGTCCTGTATTTTGCATCATTCATTGTTTTAAATAATACAGTAAAAACCCACTGGTCTTTTCTCTTAAATGTTTTGCCTAAGAACACCATTGCTTTCTTTACAAGAAGACATTGTATTTGTTCCACCTGTTAGTTACATACAAGTGGAACATACCTAATTCTGCCTTATTGCTTCTGTTGTGGGTAGACCACCAGTGTCCTAAACATAAGTCTTAAACCATTGAAAGGGATTGAGTTTCTCCGATGGAATGTTTGCAAACATGAAGGCTTTCGCCTTGGTTCAAATAAATTCCTTCCTATCAAATGTTGCTGTCTTAACTGCTGAAAACTAGAGTTATGCTCAGACATGTACAACTACCATTTACAACTACCATAACCTTTACTTATTGACATTGCTTTTATTATTATTTGTGTGATGCTGTTATAATTTTTCATGCATGTGTGTCTGTGTTGCCAGTCAATTCTCTGTTTGCAGTGTTTATACATTTTTTCCTTAGCTTTATTAAACACAGAACTTTTAGCTTTTGAATTCTTGTGCTTGCTTAATTATGGACTCGATTTTAGGTATGGATAGGGTCAAACCGTATTAGACTATCACTTCAGCACATTATCTTTCTTCTTTTTCCTTTTTGATTTTTCTCTGTAGTCTATAGATAAATATATAACACGAAAGCTACCACACTTTTCATAAAAGTATCATACAATCTTTGTCTTCCATCTCTTACACTCCTCGCAATATTGATGGATTATCCTTTTTGAGATATAGTTCTGAACAACTTCAGCCTCATCCCTCAGGTCCCTTGCACGTTGGTTGAAGCTTAAAATTATTACTTTACAAAGTGAGATTGTACTGTGTAACTAGCAACTTTTATTATTCACTGGTCCACTGTAATCACGCTAGGACAAGCAAGTTCATTAATTCCCAGTTAGATCGCACTAGTAGTAATATAGCTTGTCTTTTGTTTTGCATCCCCTTCCAACCGGCCGGTGATGTCACAGAGGCAAGTTATGCTTTTGCATCCCTCGCTCTGTGACCATCCCTTGTCCTAGTTGCACCAGCCAATGAACATTGGGCACCGGTCCACAATCAGTATATAAGCTGAGACGGCCCACATCTCTAGGCCCAGTCTTCAGTTGTCTAGTGCGTGTTGCTCGGACACTGACCTGCTAGCCAGTCTTCTTTCCAGCGCCTGCTGCTTGGGAACTTATCAGATTGTCAGCCAGTTTTTGTTTCGTGCACGTGCTTCTCAGATCCAAATAAATTGCTCGGAACTGATCTTCCCCATTCTTAAGCGTAGCTTAATCATCATTACGCCTAGTACGCGTTGGTCAGCCCCGCGCCAGTGTTACCACATCAAGTATTGTATTGTTGCAGTCGATCCAGCACACGCTGCTTGGAACAACCTCCTTGGCGACAGTATACATCAGCAAAGCTTGCAGTAAGATAGGTTTACGTCAGTTAAGAGATATTTACAACACATACACATCAAGCAAGAGAAGTCGGTTGTAGAAATTCTGGACATGTCCTTTTGTGTTGGATGCCTCTGCTGGCCACACTAACAAGAGTTTTCAATGTTTAGAGCTCGCACAGCTGGCCCGAAGCTAGAGTGCTATTACCACGTGTTTATTTTCTCGAAAATAAAATGGGTGCGACCTTTAATTTGAGTATCATCCACGTAGTCGCAATACCTAGTAGTTACTCTTGTCACATACTTGCTGGTATTCATGGGGGATTTACTCAAACAAAATTCACACTTATTTTGAGCACAGTTCTTGCGCTAGAACTAGCCTTCCCTTCCACAAATTCTGGATTGTGGGAATGGGAGAGCCTTCACAGATACACTGTCTGTGAAATCACAGTACTAGTTTGGCATTTTTTTCTCCTTGAAGCAGAATCTGCTGGGGACCTGTATCCCCCAAGTGGTCAGACAGCTTCCAGGCCACTCGCCCTAGCGGTGAGAAACGTGGGTTCAATATAGTTTGGTGGGGTAATTTCCAACCTCCTGATGTCTTTTGCCAAAAGGAGGGGATTGAAGGAAAGGGTCAAAGAAACACCTGTTGCATCGGGTTGAGGTTACGAATTTCAACACTCTCTAATTAAACAGATAGCTAGCCTTCCAACCAGAGAACAGACACAAACTCTCAGACACTTGCAAGAGCCAAGAGAAGTTCTGTGCCACGGCATCTGTGTACACTTCTTACACGCTCCTGACCTGCAGCATACCCAGAGTGCATCGTCAAATGTAAACTTGCTCTAATAAGTCAAGATTTTGTGCCCTACTGAGTAGCCACAAGCCAGTTCTGTACACCAGCAAAGCTCCTGCATCCCGGAAGAACTGAAACCACTTAAAGAAGAGATAACGGCCATCTCTTCGCCAAAAAATAACAGCAGCCTCCACTCTAAGTGAACTGACACATGTGAGTACGTGTTCCCGGTACGTCACGCATCAAATAAGAGCGGCAAGCATAAAGCCTCCTAAAATTTTTTCTGGACTGTCTGAATTTCCTGAGACAGCCACGAACAAGCCAGCCATGCCCAGTACGTACAGAAACATGCTGTGGGCTGCGAAAAGCAAGAAGTTAAATTTTCCGTCATCCAATGTGTTGGTACGAGTTGTTATAGTCAGACTAGGCAGCCATGAATGAGCAGACATTCCACCTAACAGACTTGGGGAGTCGCTGAAAAAAAACTCGGTGGCTCTCATTACCAGTAACATAGCCATTAAGTCGAACCCAGCACCAAGTCAGAGTGAGCCTGAGCTTAAGGAGGCCAACTCTGCCACAACCAGACTGAACTGCTGTTGGCAACCAGGCTGCCCAGGAATGGGAACACACCGAATCCAGTGTGCGCATTGTCAACAATGGCACCATAATACCTGCCTTGGCTGGGAAGACACGCCGTGATATACCGAGGGGCTGGAATATCTTTGTGCTGATTGTCGGACTAGATAGACAGCTTATTGCAACTGGGTCACATGCTCAGATCAATGCACTCATATGGTACAAAGTATTCTCTGCAGAGAAATGTATCACCACAGATGCATCGGCTGGCCCGACGAACCGATAAACTGACCTGGCTTCGTATACCAGTGTGACATATGTATGAGAGCCGCAAACTATATCGACGGAGTAACCCCGGACGTATCTCACCACACAACCATACAACGTGCATAGGAGAGCCGCAACTCCCGGAGTTCGCCGCACGTCTACACGAGATCCCAGTACTTTTGTCAACAAATGTGAACGGTAATTCTGACTCCACGACATCCCAGAGAGGCATTGGATCACTAAAACCGAACACAAACTTAAGGGTAAGGCAGCGGAATTGTGAACGTTATACAGAGAGTAGCGAACTGGCAACAATTTAGCGCAAGGCTGCAGTAGAGCTTTGCAGGAAACAAATTAGTCGTGCACCTAACCACTGAATTGTACAATGTGGCCCAGAAACCAGGGGACCAGGTCCAGATCTTGGTATGAAGGAAGGAGTAGATTTATAGGCAGATCTTTCCATACGGAAACAAAGATGACTCCATTCGGCAGATCACCAGGTTACCATTACCTCGCTTCCGCAACATACTCCTACCAAAGCCGTACAGTGGACGAGCTGATTGACAGAGCTGGAGAGGGCAAACGTAATTTCCGAGCGCAAGCTGCTCTAGATAAGCCCAAGCCCGTAAAACATCCGGAGGGATGGAAAACTGGTGAGCAACGGAACAAACCACCCCCCACCCCCTCCACAGCAGGCACAGAAACTGCCAAAATGCTTGTTTCGCCTTGGGAATCACGTTAACAGGGACTGTCCACGCAAACCAGCAAACCAACAGTCAACTTCCACCGAAACACAGTACGCGGCCCCAGCACTGCGGGATGCCCAACTAAAAGGGGCGCAGCGTAATAAGTCTACGAAGGGAAACGACAATGCCGACAAGAAGAAGGGAATATTTCCGCCAGGCAAATCTGACCAGCAGTAAAGCTCCTGGAGCAAACAATAGAAATGCCTTACTGTCCCGTTTATAGAGATGAGGGTCAACAATAAACCCACCTTAGCACTACTGGACTCCGCAACATCTGGTAACTTTTTACGTAGTGACATGCTACCATCCCAGCAATTCCACAAACTGAAACCTCAGACGCCGGCAGTCAGGATGGCTAAATCTTATTGTATCTTCGAAGTTTACAGGAAAATCACATTGACATTCGACATACAAAGCCTGAAGACAGAAGCGGACTTCGTCACCCCGGATATAGAAGATGATGTTATCGTAGGGCATCCTTGGCTCAGCAGTGAACAATGTATCATGGATCACGGGAAACGTAAGGTCTACCTGGTCGGCAAGCGACGATTTACGCTACACTGGGAGCATCGGAAAGAACTTCAGTTCTAGAAAAGTAGTAAGGCCACAATGTATCCTTCCACCACAGCTGTTTTTCACTGAAGAAAAAAAGTTTGTAAACAAATGTGAGTCCAATGCACACTTGCATTTTCCTCTTTCCTTGTGTTCCCTGTCATAACAGGCACTGAAAGTCTGATGTTAGTTAACTCCCATCCAGTAATTAATGTAGGATATTATAGCTAGGTTGGCACTCTAACCTGTTTTAATTTTTGTAATTTGTTGGGGTTCTGTTGGTTTTATGTCGAGGGAAAGAAGGAAACAGTGAGGGAGTGGGGGTCTTTAGTTTACGTCTTTCGTGAGACGGCACTGTTTTGAGTTTCTTGCGGGTGTGTTGACTTTTTGAGTTTCATATAGTTTTGATGGAACAGTGGAAAATATTGCTCGCATGGAAATAACATTTAATGATTTGACGCATGCCCGATTAGACTGACTTTGCACGTTAGTCGAGGATTTGGTCCACTAGACCACAAGCGGAGTAGTTTGATTAAGATAGTTGGCGTGAGGCTAGGGGTCTTGGCGATTGAAGAACATTGTCGTCCTGGTTACTGCTGGAGATGCTGTTCGTGATTACAACCGAAGCAGGCGCGACTGCTTGTTGACTGAGTTCGGCGGCACAGTCCCGTTCCGTCAACCTTTCCTGCTTAGGATGGAATAATTTGATCCACAGTTTGAGAGTAGAGAAAGGCCAGGAATTGTTCCTTACGTTTTCTACCACTCCTCTTCTCGTGAGGCATAGGGCAAAGAGTTTGACTGCCTACATGATGCACTTAGACAGGAAGGTTTGACAGTGTAACCCAATAGTGACTTGCCGGCACGAGCTCGATAAGAGTCCCAACTGATCCCCCACAGTATGCGGGCTGATCAGGGACGTGGAGCCATGGGGGCCGCCAAGCCTCTACTGGTTGTGTGTTCGTACTAGGATGAATGGCAAAACTTTAGGCTAAAGTCACCGTGTCTTTATGCGGGTAGTGAGAAGCAACCTGAGTCGGTGAAGCTGATTCTAGTGGTTTTGGCATCGCTGTTTCTCCCCCACGAGCACTGACTTAATGCTAATGTGTGACTGGGAAGAAACAGGTAGCCGGTTCCTGTAAGTAGTGCACAGTGTATTCTGTCTCCAACTGTTAATACAAACAAATACCCTGGTAATGAAAAACAGAAAGGTATAGAACAATGAGTGTTTATTGAAGTTTCATTAAACACATGACCTGTGCTACCTCCTACCAAGTCATGGAGAGCTGAAGGTAACTACGGTTCCAGGTGTAGGCGACTTGGTTCTACATGAAAAGGGAAAACCTGATTATAGACTAATACAAATAAATTAAAGTTAAACAGCTAAGTAAAAGGTGTCTAGTGGAGACAAAGTGAAGTTAAATAAATATGTGATTGTGTTCGCTGGTCGTCGGGTTCACTGGTCGATTATATATGTAGTAAGTAGCCACTGGGGCGTACTTGAAAGTAACAAGATTCTCCAAAGATCTCGGGCACTGACATAGTGCTGTGGGAGGTCGCCAGAGATGTGAAAGAAAGACTCCCGAACTCTGCAACATCTGGACTTACATGGTGGAAGCTTGTAGGCTATCGGCGTAGGGTGTGGGGGAGGTATGATGTCCTCTGGCCCTGGTTGGCGTGGGAATACTCTGGTCAGCTTGTAGGCGCTCAGTGCATGGTGGGGGAGGGGTGCACTCCAGGTTGCGCATCCTCCAGGTAACAAGGATTTGTCCAAAGTTCCTGTTGCCTGTAAGGTAGGCAATGTGTGACCCACGTCTGTAGTGGTGGAAGAGGTACTCTAGGAGATAAGTCTTAATCGTATTAGATTAAATGTATAAGCGGCACGCGTCAATTCGCCCCCCTTTGTTGTGATGATTTCTTATCGTGGAAAAGGTGGTGGATAAAAGCATAGGCCCCCTATCTGGAAGGTCTAGAAGGTCTCTGGGATGTCTGGGTAGACGTGCTGAGACAGGTAGCATGAAACGTGAAACGGTCAGGCGTGTGACCTGTTAGTGTTCTCCCCTCCTCCTCTGTCTACCTGCCTACAGTCTAGCTCGGCTTGCTCTGCATAATTTTGCTCTGTTTCCCGTGCGTGTTCTATCGGCTCTGCTATTGACTGCGGCTTCGGGGCTTGTTGAATATTACGCAGCTTCGGTAATAGCATTCAAGCTATGAAGCGTACACAGTTTTCTTCTTTGCTCTCTGCCGGAAAGAGGCGGTGGTAAATCTATACCTTGTTTTGTATAAACAATTCTGCCTCTTCATTCATGTCCTGCGTCTGGCTATAAAACTGCATCATTAGCCTAGCCAACACCACCTCGCCCATGAATTCTGCTGCTATCCGGTTACTGAACTGCTTCCAGTCCATTAAAAATTCTCCGTATCTTTCCACCAGGTGAGAACGAGGCCTTTCAAATACAGTTGGGTCTGGTCAACCCATTGTTTCGGTGGCAGGTCCTTTTATTTTAATTCTTTTTCGCTTTCCTGTGTGAATGTGACTGGGTCTTAGTGTGACCAACCTGCAAAGTCGGTTATTTGAATATCGTCATCTCTACCGGTAGCTGGATGGCCAGGTGCTATTCCAGGTTGGATATATATCCAGGAAGGCTTGGATCTGCGGGAGTGAGATATGTGTTTTCTTCGACATCTCTTGCACTGGTAGGCACGGGGTGTTTCAAGGACTACCCGAAGTCCGCTTGACTGATCGTTTTGACCCTTAGTTCTCGGAGTATGGTTGGTCTAGTTTGTTCCGTTTATTGTGCACAGATATTTGTCTGACACCCCACGTTGGGCACCAGAAAATCTCGTTAACACGTGCCCGATTAGACTGACTTGGCACGTTAGTCGAGGATTTTGTCCGCTAGACCAAAAGCGGGGTAGTTTGGTTTAGATAGTTGTCGTGAGGCGAGGGGTGTTGGCGATTGAAAAACACCGTCATCCTGATTACTGCTGGAGATGCTGTCTGGGAATACAACTGCTTGTTGACTGAGTCCGGCAGCACTGTCCCGTTCCGCCGGCCTTTCGTACATAGGAGCCACAGTTTGAGAGTAGAGTCAGCCAGGAATTGTTCCTTACATTTTCTACTCTTACGGTCCTTGTATCAGGGAGAGGAAGTATGTAAAATCAAAAGGAATACCAGTTAAAAACTCCCGATAAAGGCCATAAGAAAAGAACAAACACACGGATCAGGTTGCGACAAGAGCGCATACTCACCTCACAAACAATAATGAAAGCAGAAGGTCGAACCTTGACATAATATCCAGCATCCAAATTAATTGGCTCCAAAAAATAGTCGCTCCAGTATGGGTGTAGGTGCATAACAAAAAGTTGAAAATAAATTATAATTTCTCATAACCTCCTATGGAGAAATAAGTATACTCAAAATAAAAGGTTTACCAAAAGTGGTAAAGTGAAAACTAATCAGATTCAAAATGTGTCTTTATTTAATTTCTCTAAATATTTTTCTTTTCAATAAATTTCTTTAAACAATAACAATATATGTAAACCAAGTAATATGACAGACATAAAAAAAGCAGAGCATCCCTGATTAATATAATTTAATGGGAGTAAAACTTGTGCATACTTTCTTTTTATATTTTGGTATTTACTTATTTCATGTGATACTGGATATAAGAAAACATACTGTAGTGGGGATTGCGTAACAACTTAATGAGTACTAGTTTTTTTCTGAATATTTGTTCACTTTAGGTTTTTAAAATGGCAGTTTGCCTTAATTGACCTGTTAGGCCAAGGCAGACGAATGCATGTTGCCACAAAATTTCATAATTTCGTACAAAGGGTATTACAAATTTTTTTTTAATTTAAGGTCAATACATGCTTGCGACCAAACTAAAGTTTGTGCATCGAAAACTACATGGCTTGCATGCAAAACCACATGCTTTAAAAATAACAAAATTGGATGGCCTGATGAAGCAGCGAGACATTCACAGCCGAGTGATGGGAGAAGTTAGAAGCACGTCTGGAATAGATCAATAAATCAGGAAGGGAAGCCGACAGCTAAACCCACGCCAGGACAAAAGTAGTCAAGCTCGCCATCACAAGATCAGGAATCCAGGCTAAAGCTGGTACATCCGCGAACCACTACAAATAAACAAATACAACTGCGGGCCGAAGCACAAATATAAAAACACGAAGGGGATGTTAAGCAAACACAGTAACTTACCCGCAGCGGTCAGATTTAAAATCTTACATGAAGATACGGAAAAACAGCACAAGAGAAACTTAAAAAAGATCATGCCATGTTCTTGCCAATGAATAGTGTGAACATTAGTCCTTTTCGCGAAATCGTAGCAAATCATGTATCAATGTTTGAGTGTTACAATTGATATATACAGTTTGACAGTTACAGTCAAAATACTCTAAAAATACATTTGAGAAATATCTTAATTAACGAAATTAGAAAACAACTTACTGATGCTTAGCAGTTAACAAAATTTTATACGAAACTTCATATAATTTTGAATATATGACTAAACTTCAAATAATATCTTAAAATTTTGACACATGTGTTAATGAACAATTGATCCGAATAAAACCATTCGAACACTTCAATGCGGTTGGTTGAACATTACAAAAAATACTTAAATAATTAAGGACAACAATTTAGCAAAATAAGTTAAAAGGTTATACAAATAATAGTCATAATTAGTTTATCCTACTTTTGAACTACATGAAAACTAAAACTTATTTGCTGCGAACAGAGATTCAAAACAAAACAAACACAATCATTTAACTTGACAGAACATGCAGCATATCACAAAGAAAACTAAAGGCTGAAATTACTGTTTTACACAAACAAACATCTACACAAAATGGAAATTAACAGGCTAACAGTACCTGACAGAAATATATATTTTTAATTAGCGAACAAATTGACCCAAAATTCATTAAATGCTGGAACCAAACAGGTTTCGCAGAAAGCCAGACAAGATTATTACTAGCAGGGAACACTAACAATAAAACAATTCCAACCAAACAGAGGTGGTGCCACGAGAACAGCTCACCCAAACCTCACTGAACAAACACAACACACACAAACCCAAAATTACATATCCCGTATAGGTAACATTACAGGGGACAAAAAAAAGGCTAACTTTCTGCAGAAACAGAAGGCAAAGGAATCATTACACAGACTGCAGGCACAACCGCAGGTTACGAAGAAGGTGAGGGCGTAGCAGTAATGCAAAATTTGGATTTCAACCGAACGAACAAGCGCTCCAGTCAGCGATACAACTTTAGGTTGGCTGTCTCACCTCTGTGGGGTGTGTTCTAGTGGTGAAGGCTCTACATTTCTGAACACTGAGGTGAACAGAATAAGTGGCCGTCGAAAGATGAGGTGTGTATAACTGATGCTAATAGACCCCTTAAATTTGTGCTGACCTTCTACTGTAGGTTTAAAAGCTCTACCGCTTGCTTGCCACTTGGTGGTCGAATATTGGTAGTAGATAGGCTATATTACTACAACAAAGAACTCTTGGATACATTTAAGATTAAGTATTTATTAAGTAATAAATACTTAGGTGACTCATACGGTCTGCCAATAGGTCTATGCTGCAGAAGTAATTAACATTCACAAGTAGCACTGACTGGGTTTGCCTAGAAGAGGCCCTAACCTTACTAGCAAGTAGTGGCGGCTGAAGATCCAGGAGGTGTTAACAACTAAAGTGTTAAGTCGTTGTTCGTTGTCTTCGGCTTGAGAAGATTCTGGTGACGTCAATGCCAAAAGTTGTTAGAAGCCTCTGGTAACTGCGTTACTGCTGCCACCGGAGAACTAGAAGTGATTGGAGAGGACCGGAAGGGCCTATTGGTCAGTAGAGAGCCCCAGCACAAGAAGTGTTGAGGCAAGCAACTGGAGATGATAACTCCCAATCTGGGCCGCGCACTGCCTTATATACAGCTTCCTCTGGAGTGCATGGCGAGTCCGGAGTGGGAGGTGTGGCATGCCCCTGTGACATCTGCCTGGAGTGCACAGGGTAGGAGAACTACCCTCTCGCGTTCGTGGTATAGCCTCAAGCGCTCCTTGGTGCTCTCCCATCTTCGGTGGTGTGGCAACACTGTCTGCTGGGTGCGTCAGGCGGGCTGATGTGTTGCGCAGCCACTTCAAATATCTTTCGTTTATCGTGAAACCAAAATCCATTTGAGTTGAACCCACTTTCTACTAATTTGTAACATATTGTGCTTGGCTTGCTCCTTCACGTGTGTAAACACTGTTAGTAGATAGAGAAGGGCAGTTGAGAAAGAGTCTGGGAAACCAAGTATCTTCCATGTCTTTGACGAGAACACTTCCTGCTAGACATCTAGTAGCTGTTTCCAGTACTTGGTAGAAGCACATAGGATGAGCTTGACACGTGCCCATTCTTTCATCCTACTTTAACGATTACGAGACATCACTTATCACATCAAGTATTCCTACTTCAACTCACATGAGAGTTGAATCCACAAACCTGTACTGTACACGGACGTTGCGGGCCGCCACAATCCTGGAGAGCACCCGAACACATGGATATCAAGGTTGCGTAACCCAGCGAGCACCCCGGCCTTCCCTCCCCACCGCTGAGTGCCTACAAGCTGTCCGCCTCCTCAGGGCACGGCTGAGTACTGCAGAACATTCCTGAAGCCGAGTGATGATTAGAGGGTTCTTTCCGCCCACTCCAGCCTCACAGCAGAGGGATGTCACCCCCCCCCCCCCCCTCCCCCAAAAGCCCGCTACCACACACTGCAGTTATGACTATATATGTCAGTGCGCAGCTGGGCTCCCGAGTAGTTATTTCTTCCAGTTCTTCGAGCTCGCTCCACCACTACTTGTGCTGGGGTCCTCCAATTATTGCAATATCTTCAGTAGTTTACCAAAGGCTGCTCCCAGTGATGTCAACGGTCATCAGCAGCCACCAGAAGCTGCCTACCTTGGACGTTGCTCAACAGGAACAGTCTTCGGCACCCACAAGCGGCTGCTCCCATTGGCATCAACCCACACAGGGATTTTCAATATGAACTAGCTACGACTGGGGAACCCCTTCTGGAGTCCACCAGTCCTGAAACACACATATTCGACGGCTGCCTGTTCTACTTCAACGGAGCAACTAGGTGCTGGCGTGAAGAACAGAGGAGCCCGAACAACTAGTAACTCCTCCAATCAGGGAGAGACAGTGCACTTGAGTTGTATCCCTACCAGAGCACCTAGTTGCTGGCGAGGGTATTTTCTTAGGTGTTACGGCCTGGCCTTGGTTGGATACCACACCCACTAGGAGCAGTGGTGGCCCACACGGCTTCAGTGCTTCTAATCTGCCCGCGAGTGGTGGGGTGCCTTCTGAAGCACTGGGCTCGTGCTACCAGCTACTACTGGAATTACTCTATTCTAGGGTTCTATTTCACGTTTGTTGTGTACAACCTGTATCCTTCAGCAGCAGTTGACACACTATGCCGTACAAGGTAAGGCACGGCTCCCGGAGAGAGTAGCAAAGGATTGCTCACTTTGCATTCTGTTAACCTTGCTCCTACCCAATGCTCTATCAGCCTCTCAAACCCAGACATGAGCCTGCTTCAACATGGTCTGGGCTTCTGACTACCAGTGATAATGTAACTACTCTGGGCATCACTGGGACTGAGACTAAACCGTCGTGGTAGATAGCAGAACTCTCAGAAGTTCTCAGTAAACCGTGAACAAGTTGTAATGAAGATAATTATTATTATTTTTTATTTTTTTTTTTTTTTCCTTTTATTTCGTATTTTATTTTATTAGTGTTATATTTGCTATTTAGGTATAGTTATATCTTCCTGGAAGGTTGGCAGTTCAGGAAAATACTTGCATAATTGACAATGATGTTGCAGTTGGAGCAGGGTGCTTGCACACATTGACAATGGAGATGACGGCCCAGTTACTCTGCTGCCCGTAGGCAAGCTACGAGACAAGGACCGCAGTATCATCAAGGAGAAGTTTGCGGTAACTTTGCCTTGGTTTATGTACATATAAGTACCTGTCAACATTTCCAAAATGACATGCAATTTTATTGTGTATTGTTTGGACTTGTGACCTTGTAAGTATTGATTTGTGACCTTGTAAATAAGGATTGGATAAAATTTTACATCAGTAGTAATTTCATGACAGAACTTTGTCTAGTTTCTTTTACTGGCCTCTTAATACTTGTATGGGACACATTTTAAATTTCCTGTGTGCCTGACTTATTGTGCAATCATCAATGTCAGTGCGGTCTCAAGGAATGACGGTCCTGAGATACTGGAAGAAGAAAGCAGTTTCGTGTCTGACGACATGGCGCCAAGTTGAGTCGCGTGCAGCTACCGCCATTCTGTCTTTCCTCACTGAAACTCGTACAGTCCACTAGAGGCAATTTAATTTTAATAGTGTTAAATGCGTTAAATTTCCGATGCTCTGCGCCGGATATTTGCAGGCATTGTTGATTTAGTGCTCATTTTCATTGTTGCATTGCTCATGTTGGTGGTATAAACACATGCATACTACAGCGCTCTTGGTGTGCGTGTGCTTCGAATACAATAGAAAACAAATTTTCACAGTCACGAAGAGACCTTATGGACACCGTGGACAAGGTTAACAGTAAAAGTTCCGGGGGTTTATTATTTTTCTATTTTCTGTTTGCCGTGTTCCTGTGTGTGCTCATGCCGGCGCTTACTCTCTTTGTTTCTTTGTTTCCATTGTGTCCACATGTTGGCGCTTGGGTTCTTTACTCTAATCTTTTGTTGCTGCTTCTCGTTCATGATTGCTTATCTTTCACAAAATGTACTTGAAAGTACACACTTGTTTTGAGTGGCAAGTGTAACTAGCCAAAAAAATTACTCTCCCCATTTCTGGAAGTCGATAACTTGACCCATTCGTTGCGTGAACAATATTGCGCGTGCTTGGAATTTCATACAGTTTCATGTGCATATTCATTTTCATGTGTGTCATATTTCCGCATCTTTGATGCGCACTCTACAAATGACTTTGCTCCAACTTGAGCACAGTGTTGAACTCTTTGGGCAGGTTAATTGCACCAACAGTACTGAAGAGGCGGGACACATGCCTACAGAGTACGATGGCGCAATGTCAGAAGCAAATGCAGACAGGTTATCCAACCTTGTACTGTTCACCCGAATTCTCAAATAAGTCGCCACGCCAACACCCCCCTGACGAAGATTGTACTGCTTGACTAAGCCACTGCTCTCTCTAGCGAAGGTCATGCTAGTTGCAGAGCGTGCCACTGTAGGGCAACACATATTTTACCAAAGCCTTTGGCCGAGATAAAAGATTATAGCACCACTCCAGCACTTCTGAATACTCAACCCCTGTGGCAGAGGCTGTCACCCCCCCACCCCCTCACACCCCCACACACTTGAGCATCTAAACGAGGTAAGTTTAAAAGTTCTGGCATGACCAGAAATCTTCAGTCTCTTATCCTCCACTGTCTTCATATAAGTCCGGAGGTAGTCATTGTGGTGTGTGACCACTGGTACATTTGCAGATTGCACCACTTGAAAGGGACAGGATATCTACCAGCAGAAGACATCGCTGACCAGAAGCCAACATTGTTGCAGCCACTGCACAGATACCTTATTCTGGGAGACTGTACCCCTCCAGAGGCTCCTGAAGACATTGCTGTCTGCTTACCCCCTGGTGTCGAATCCAGAACCTTGTAACAGGTCACGTCAACATCCCTTCATGACCTCCTCCTTGCTGACCGGAGCTTGTTGGCATCGTTGGCACTACCCTCCCGGTAGGTATCACCCTTTTATTCCCTCAGAAAACCTATGTTAGTTTTTTCCTTAAAGTTGTTAAATACTTTATCTAACAAGAGTGACGCATCCCCACGTTTTCATCCTACTTAAATTATTATGACTCATAGCATATCACGTCAAGTATTCCTACTTCAACTCACATGAGAGTCGAACCCGCAAACCTGTACACGGACGTTGCAGGCCGCCACAATCCTGGAGGGTGCCCGAACACGTGGATATCAAGGTTGCGTAACCCAACACACATGTCTCCTCCACCTACACCACGCTGAGTGCCAACAAGCTGTCCGCCACCTCGGGGAACGGCCAAGCGCCACCGAACATTTATGAAGTCGAGTGCTGATGCACTGCCCCGTCACAGAAACATTGTGCTGTATGGGTAGGAACCTGTGCAGTCGTGGTGGAGGACCTTCCTGTGTCACTCCCCTGCACTGCCTCAACATCCCATGTTCCTGTGCCCTCTCCATCAGTTGCTTCAGAAGCAGACGCCACTGCACCACGTGCCGAGCCATAACATCTGATGCCACAGCATGCCGCCAAGGCAGACTCGACGACCGGCCAGTAACACGAGTCACAGTGGAGGTCTACATCAAGGTACATGTGGCCATACCTGGCTCATGCTGCTGCTCTCCGTCCAAGAGGAAGGCCAGCCAAAACCAATCCCGCTGAACACAAGTAAGTGCAGTGTTCAACAAGATACAAACAGAACACGTAGTTGTAAATTACTACATTAAATAATACAGGACTCGTTACAGACATGTAACCAGTAACAGTTTAACTAGCCGACTAGTGAAAGAGAGTGAGATAGGCAGAGACACTCACATTTAGGCTAGTTTAAATGTGTATATCCAGTATAAGTGCCTACCCAGCTGTCATCAAGCGGGGGAAGTGTTAGGAACCGGTGAGGTAAATGTGATAGACAGTTAATTCAGACACTTGACTATGTGCAAGTTAACTAATTGAACTCGTAAATACAGCATTCATTATGCTGTAAGTAATTAATCCAGTGGCCGAAAGTCCACCTAGACTACGCAGTATTACTTAGAAATTCTCTGCACAGTGCCGGTAATTACTACAAACGTATGACGTATAAACACCTACCACAATGCCAGTGATAATTGAAGACTTCATCGAAATACATGTTAGAGTTAGCCTACGAATAAGAAGGACTCCTACAATGGAATTATATAATTTAGTTTTTTGTATAATGATTTGATGTGTTGGTACACGAATAAACATAACCATGAGTTTTAACAAGCATTCTTGTGAAGATCATCTACAAAAAGAATGCAGTTTTGTAGGAATGTATTTTCTGCTCTGTTTAACTTTTGTATTTCTTGTGTGCTTATCTTGATAATTTTTATGAAATTACACAATGAACATCTTAGGACTAGATAGACAACCAAAAGATAAAGTAGGAAATTAGTTTTTTTATTAATATGTCTTGATGTGTAAGTATATTTATAAATATAACGATGAGTTTTTAGAAAGTGTAATTGTGAAGATCACCTACAAGAAGAATGTAGTTTTGCAGGAATGTGTCTTTGTACTGTGCTTTTCCTCATATTTTTCTAGTGTATTTGTCTTTTACAATATCTTATCCACTAACGCAAAATTGAACCAGAACTCTTGATCCACAGAGCTCCCATGAACTCTCTTCTGTGAAACCAGGTGCAAGATATTTTTAATTCAAAGTATTATGTGTATTAATTTGTAGTGGACAACGTGATGAAGGGGCCTGAGGTTGCCGAACTCTCAACCTGTCACATGTAACTGTTTAGCTTGTTGTGTGACCCACAGGTTACCCCAGAAAGATTTTCATTTTCTTTCATAAATCGCCATAGCAAGCTGCAGGATAATTAGTGGCGTTTCCCCGCATTCTGCAAGTAAGGCTTAAACAAACTTATTTTATACGCCTTCGTCTTTTGCATGTCGTCATTTTTATTATGTGTTTTTATTCCAGTGTTGTGTTGTGTTTTTTTTGTGTGCGTGTGCGTGCGTGCGTGCGCGCGTGTGTGCGCACGTGCGTGCGCGCGTGTGTGCGCGTGTGTGCGTGCGTGCGTGCGCGCGCGTGTGTTTTTGTGTGTGTGTTCTCTTGTAAATATTGCAGCGCTATGCAGAGTTTTTGTCGGCGACATGCAAAAATCAAGTATGTTGGTGGGACACCCGATAAACTCCGTCACTCCTGACACTAATCTGCAGAACAGGGGGAAAAAACATTAGCAGTGTCAGCGCGCCGCTTCGCCTGGACGAGGGGCAGAGAGGGGAAGCCAGCCCAAAGAGAGAGACAGAACTACGGCTGGCATCCCACACTCCACGAATTATCCAGCCGGCCCCAGAACACAGGGCGAGCGGAAATACAGCAGTCAAGCCCAGCCTACCTCTTTGAAAAATTTCTTTTTCTTTGCTTCTCCTACCTAAAACTTCCCGATGAGGGGGTGTACGCCTTTCTCCACCGAACTTTCACGACGAGTCTTCATCGCAATGGAGGGGGGCTAATTGATGCTTGCCGCTTTATCGTACTACTAATAACATTTATGCTTCATCGCTAATCACGTCGAGTATTCCTACTTCAACCCACTTGAGAGTCGATCACGCATCACGCATGTAAACCTGTACACGGACATTGCGGGCCGTCACAGTGCTGGAGGGCATACCAACACATGGCTTTCAAGGTTGCAAAATCCAGTGAGCCCCTCCCCCTTCTTCAGGCGCTGAGTGCCAACAAGCTGTCGTGTCGACCACCTCGGGGTGTGGCCGAGTGCTGACGAGAGGGTTATTACCTCCCACGCGGGCGTCACAGAGGAATTTCACCACCACCCCCCCCACCCCCCCACCCTCTTTTCCCAACCCACACTGCTGCACCCTATAGTTCTGACTATATAAGTCAGTGCATGGCTGGTCTCCAGAGTTATTCTTGCAGTTTCTCGAGCTCACTCTAACACCCCTAGTGCTGGGGCCTCCAGCGAACCTCAAGTCTTCAGCAGCCACCAGCAGCTGCTTCCTGTGACAACAGTCTTCGACAACTACCAGTAGCTTCTACCACTGTCATCACCTTAGGCTTCAGAGACAGCAACAGCGAACAGCTACCAGAAGCTTTGTCTGCAACAGCAGTTAACACCAATACACCTTGCTACTAGAGCAAGGGAACTTTAACTTATTTTTGTCTCTTCCAGACACCTGTTATTTAGACAGTGTCGTTCAGTATTAATTAATTTGGTTTACTAGTTCTACTTCCCACCTAGCCTACAACCAGGTTGCTTACACCTGGCTAACGTAGGTTACTTTCAGTATACTGTCTGCTTGGTAGGAGATAGCACATGTCGCTGTGTTTATTGAGTTCTCAATAAATACAGGTTTGTTCTTTAGCCACAAGTTTTTATACGTAGAGTAATATCCACTTTGCTAGCTAGGCATGATTCACGCTGTGCACTGCCAACAGAAACCGGGTATTTTTCAATCTGAACTAGCTTTGACTGGGGACCCCCTTCGGGAGTCCACCCATCCTGAACATACACATTAGACGGTCGCGTGTTCTATTCCTACCAGAGCACCTAGGTGCTGGAGGGAGTGAACAGAGGAGCCGCAACCACTAGCAACTCCTCCAACCAAGGAGAGACAGCAAGCCTAAGTTGTATGGCCTACCAGAGCACCTAGGTGCTTGAGGTGGTATTTGCTTGTGTGTTGCAGCCTGGCCTTGGCTGGATATCACATCCAGTAGAAGCAGTGGTGGCCCACACGGCTCAACGCTTCTGGTCTTCCTGCTAAGGTGGATGGGCCTCCTGAAGCACCGAGCTCATGCTACTAGCAACTTCTGGAAATTCTCTGTTATAGGAAATAGCTTCTTGTCCTTGGTGCACGACGTGTATCGTTCAGCTGCAAACCACTCTCTATGCCTTTAAAGGTAAGGCACGGCCGACGGCGTAGAGAGTAAAAGACAGCTCACCTTACTGCCTAGCAGCAGTCTTCCCTAGCTCCTCCTATGAAGGAAAGACAGGCAGACTGGGACAACGCCGCCTCACTAAGGCTACGAGCAACACCGACTGCTCCTGTGTTTTGCTATATACCCTTTCCTCCACACGTCCGTACAAGTCTAGACTACCATCCCATTCTGAGGGGTGAAGTGTACAGAACTGAAACCAGGTACGGGATTGCCAATGTCAGGTTTCGGAGCCAAGAGTCAGCGGCCTGAAACCTACAGTACTGTATGAGCTGGCACAGTACAACCTACGCGAAACCCAAACACTGCAGCACCAACTTCGCTCAGCCGCCAACACATTTTCACCAACTGGCCGAAGAACATAAGGATAAGCCAGGTAAAACTAACCACCACCCATCAGCTACCGATACGTCGACCCTCCACGGGGAATAAGGTAGTAATCAATGACTTCATGCCACCTTGTAAACCGACACATCCTGTCAAAATCTCTAGTCGTAAACGTTGCTAAAGGTCTGAAAATCAATGATATAGCGCACTTGGTCTAGTGCAATAAAGCCACGACTTTCGTGCCAAGCAGTCAGTAACCGGGCATGCATCAAACTTTAGTTTGTCACATTTATCATCTTTCGCGAGACGAGGTTAATTTACTTCTCTTGTTATGAGAAAGTAGCAATCAGAATTGCTCATTGTTTTGATGATGCAGTGGAAAATTTTACTCCTACTGAAATAACATCCAAGTTACTATAATTCAAAAGTTGTAATGTCACCAAAAGAGCAAAACATAATAAATGTAACGCTATTATTCGTACCGCTATTCTTCATAAATGTTGAAAATCCTATGGAATTTTTTTTTTTTTTTTTTTTGCTACACTAAAATCAGTGAAATTAGTATGGATTCCAGTCAGTAATGTAGACACTGAAAAGAGTTTTTCAATGTCTGGCAATATAATGTCTGACAAAAGAACAAACCAAAAGCCAAGTAATATGGTAATAATTAATGACAGTGCGTGTATCTTCCTGTATGTTACTGTATGTTACTTTATTTTTGTGTAGCCAAAGTTTGTTGCAATATTAAATATGTGCGAGTTCTTGCATTTTTTAATAAAATATATACAATTTTCTTTTGGTGCTATTACCGAACCGTTTTTTTTCCTCAGCCAAATTTTAGCGAAATTTTTGACGAACTGAATTTAAAATTAAAAATTCACCGAAATCAGCCAAAAAATTTATTAAATCTATCAAAAAATTTTACCAAAAACCTGTCTCTCTATCAATGTACTTTAGTTCAGAGTAAGTGCAGTGAACTGATATGAATATTAGTGTAGCTAAATGCAATTTTCATTTACAATTAATATTTCACATGCAAAAAAATCAATTAAGGTTAGCGTCTATAAACAAGTAAAAACAACTTAATTGCAGATTCTTGTATATTGTAGTATTCTAACTTTCCACCGATTAAGTAAGCAATATAGGAAGGCCCTGCGGACTGCTGTTGGAGAACTACTTACTTTAACACCAGTTGAAACGACCACAGATAATGGTGACACTCCTCAACCTGTTCAACCCACAGTACCTCTATTTGGCCCACCAATACAAATCACCCCCGAAGAACATCCAGCTATAGAGGTCGTACAACGGGGAGGAGAAGCTATTCTAGGACCTGATTGGCCGTGGTATAAATCAGATTTACCAAAACCCAGAAACAAACCCCGTCTCTCTCTCCGCCTTGTCAAGCATGCAGCTGCGCCTCCGCCCACTTGTAGAGTGAGCAATGCAGCTGGGAAGATCATCCACCTTCTTCAAAACAAGGTACCGAAATGTCGAAGGGTTATTTCTGTTACTCCTGATTTTGTACCCGCGCATCAGCCTAATAGGCAACTCTTTATAAAAACCGGATACCTCAGTAACTTTAGGCGCCTGCCTAGTTCCACCCATGTTTTCTATGAAAATAGCTTCATGGTATTTGGATTCTCTAAAGGTAAACAGAACCAAAGTCATGTTTACCCTGGGGTTTAACTCCCCTTCATCTTTGGTAGCCACTAAAACTAAGAAACCCATAGCTAAAACTTTCCCCGACGTGGGTAACCCTCGACCCAGTCTGTCATTTTCTTGTAATTTTGCACCCCAGTATACGTTCCACCAGGAACACCCTATTTGTATACCAAAGTGAGGAGGGCTAGTGAGCGTCAACTTCCATATTGTCTCTACTTTCCTGCATTTATTTGCTTAGCTTCATAAATATACTATGTGTAAAGTATTGCTAAGTTTTTTACCGCTTCATTAATCATTTTTAATTTTTTACACAGCTTCAACCTGTTTACACAGATTTTTACCAATTTTTTGCACCGATATTGGTAGTTTTTATTTGCCATTTTTCATGGTCCCTATTAATCACCTAGCTCATATATAGTTCAAAATGAGAATGAAGGTATTAATTACAATCATAATAAAAATAATAAATGTAATGAGACATTTGTTAAAATACTCTGAATGTAGGCAATTAACTTTAATACTGACAATAATTAAAATAATTTTAATTAGCAGAGAGACAATTATAATATCCATTATAGCAGTAACTGATCAAAATATTAAAAATTATATATTCACAGTAGTTTGAAAATAGTTCAATAGTCATACACTAATAAATTGGAAGTGACGCATATTTCAAAAACCATATAGGCGTATATAAAACAAAATATGGTGATATAATTAAAGGTGGTATTGTCACTTTAAAAAAAAAATTGTGGGGGACACATTTTAAAAACTTACTGTCATATTTAAAAATGCATAAAAAAAATTATAGCGGCGTATTTAAAACAGCACACCTTGCTGACCATGACCAAAAATGAAAAGGCCAAGCTAGTCTAAAGGGCCCTATACCTTAAGTGGAATTCAAATTTTCTATAGAATGTTGACTTTACTTGATGCCGTTTCACAAAGAACCACAAGGAACCAAAAAACCAGGGAACCAGAGGACTGGGAGAAAAGAATGATTCCAACCACATCCACTAGGGTGAACCACGTACCACCAGAATATTACAACTGAAGTTCAGGGAAAGCAAAAAGATTCAAAAAGAGCAGAACTGATGTGATCCAGGGCTCCAGAGATTGATGGAAAAGAATCCAAGGAGGGGTAAGTCTGACCATGGGGAAGTTTTGTCTTGACCACATATCCATACAGAAGTATGGAAGATACGGGTACCTTCTTCACTATGGTAGTTCAGCTGTAAGAACCACCATGATCACCACAATGTTAGACACCCCGGCATCCAGCAAATACTCAGAGTGATTTCCAACTGGTACAACTGAGAGGGGATTACATGTGATGTGTATACGTACATAGAACAATGCCACCTGTGAGCACAATACAAAACATGCCCTATCCCTAAGGAAAAATACCAGCCCTGGAATCTCATCACCCCGTGAACACACATTGTAACAGATGCAATAGTACCTTATGTACGGAGCCCCAGAGGAAAGGGATTCCTCTTGGTTGTCACAAACATCCTTCTCAGCAGGTAGAGGCATTTTCCACGTCAAATCAAGAGGAACCTACGAACACCAGAATCCTGGAAAGAGAAATTTTCTTGAGATAGAGCTACCCCAAGTGCATACTAACTGAACATGTCAAAGTTTACAGTAGAGCAATAGGTGCAAGCCTACCATTGATGGAGGATGGAAAACTAGACAACCTCCACATATCATCCTGAGCATAACCCATTTGAATGCTAGAATAATGAGATCAAGAAGTGTCTTTAGCTGTGATTCGCCATGAAAACCATGCTGAGTGTGACAACCATGTTCTCGAGACTATTTCCTCTGAGGTGACAGTTGAGTGAAGCCATCGAGACCTCCTCCAGCCAGGAGAGTAGGAGTGGGAGACTGAGACCACGACTTTCCCAGAGCATGGCATTGTGCTGGTTCATGAACTGGAGGCACATTCCATCCCATGTTGGCCTTCAAAGAGGAAGACTCTCATTTCATTATCAAGAGACAGGGTAAGGGTAACATCTACTGGGTTGAAACCGACAGAAACAGATCTGCAAGTTCCCTCACAACCAAATCAGGCCCCTGCACCCTTAGTTTATCAGGTACTCTGAAGAACAAGAGGACCACCTACTCGAACAAGAATCATACCTCGTCCAGGAGGAAGAGAATGACCCACATTGTACTGTGAAAATCCAAGAAGCCCATCCACTAGAGGGCAACCATGGACCACATGCATTTCTGTGACCCAGATCAAGAGAGCAGCCTGTCGGACTGGGAGCCAACAACCATGTCAATTGCAACAACAATTACAACTCCAGAAACAGGAGAACACCAGCATCAGCAGTCTGTTGTAGGATGGAGAAGCTTCTTAGCCACTAGTGGTCCATCCAACCCTTTCTGTAAGAAACCAACCATTTAGGTTGAAGGATGACCAACTACCTCGATAGCTGCATTGATGCCACTCAGCAAACTTCAGTTCAGAGGACCATGCAGACAGAAGAACATCTACATCAGCCACCTGTTGTAGCGCATGAAAGCTCGCCATCCACCTGTGGTCTGTTCAGCCCTTTCCATCAGCAACCTACTACATAAGGTGAAGGACAACCAGATGTTCTGCTTACGACACTACCTAGGTCAGTCCAGAACTAGGCTACTCTGGTACATGTAACTACTAAGTAGCATGCCAGAATAAACTCTGACATGGCAGATGCTCCTAAAGGTCTGCAATAAGGCCCCACCACATAGAAGAGGGAGGTGTGTTGGAGATGCCGAGACACACTGTCCAAGCCAAATGAGATGAGGCTAGCACCATCGCTGGCTCTGCCTGCACTGCAGCTGACCATGAGACTGCTTTGGCAGCTCGGGGAGCCCAAAGTTTCAGTCTGATCAAGAGGAAGGATGAGACATTTCCAACCCAGCTCTTGACTGGGCCCAAACACGGCCTGGAGGCAGTCACACAACAGCCAGACAAGGGAAGGCTGGTCCAAGCTACCGTGGATCTCCCCTACCTCCTCCCCCCCCGTCTTCCTTTACTAGCCATGGCATAGCTGCCAAGTCTGTGTGCAGTCACAACCTGACTTTTACAAGGAGACTTCCTGGAGACGTTCACCACCATTTAGGTGGCAGTCACCTCAACCACAGTAGCCAGAGAAGAAAAGGGTTGGAGTAAAAAACAGTGTGAGTTTAACAGCTATCCTAGGGAAAAATTTCCCTAGTTGAACGAGTTATGATAGGAATAAGCCTGTGTGCAATTCACTAACGTAATTACTGCTCTGCAGTCAGCCCAACAAAGGTCTTAATCCAACGTGATGTTTGACAATTACAGAGGATGATTTCAGGAAAGGGGAGGCTGAAGTAAAGAAGAGGAGTACATGATCAACACTAGGAGGGAATCAATATGTTTTTAAATATCTGTCATTACTGTGGGAGTAATTTAGAACTACCCATAGCTAAGAAGTAGAGGTGGGCCATTCGATTCTTCGATACCACTTGATACTGGGCAGTATCTAAAGTATTGAGTATCGCAACGTGCATATCAATACTTTTACTCTAGACTTTTTATTGACACGTGTACATGACTTGGATGTTTGGTCTGCCATTTTCCCTATTGTCAAGAGGCAGCACTGTTTATTTGGTTTTCGGCAATTTACTAGTTTCGGAATGCCCGTGAATTGTCGTATTTATTTAATGATTCAGCTAATGTTTGTGTATTGATGGTAGAGAAACACGTAGTAAGGATTACAATAGAACAACGTATTCAGGAGTTGCAAATAGGAATTAAGAACAGTAAGTCAGTTTGTATTGTAAAAACGTGTTTTGAAAGTGTATATTGTAAAAAAAGTATTTTGAAATGGTTATTAGAATGTTTTGAAAGTACGTGGTCTAAAAAACCACCATTTCAACTCGTTTTGCTGTGTAAAAATATTACGTGTATTGTATGGAAAATGAACTTCTCCAAAAATATTTACATCCCAAATGTGTTTAATTAATATTCAAAGTACCGTACGAACTACAATTTATTACATTATCTTTCAGTGAGGGGAAAACTTGACATGTTATATAATAATTTGAATGTTTCTTTTATACGAGCAAATTTTCGTTTCGTCCACTAAAACAATATGTAATTAAAGATGATACAGGCAGTGTACGAGTTGACAAATTTTGTTATTTAGTTATTTTATAAATTTGTGATTTGGTAGTTATCAATTCGGACATTGTCAACAGTCACGTGTTTAGCAGTCACTGCAACATATTATTACATTAATAGTGCAAAATATTTTTATCTAAATTTAATGCTTAAAATGGGCGTAATATTTATGCAATCATCACTGGAATACTACGAATACTTTAATAAATAAGAAAATAGTAAATTATGCAATAATGACTTTAAAAAAACTTTTATTTGCGATATATATACACAAAGCACATGACTTAGGCCTACTTGCTTTTTAAAACATTGCTAGTGTAATTAATGTACTGTTATTTTTTTAATGGTCATTTTATTTACCCATTTGCACACATTTTTTAAAAAAAATGTGGCATTGAAGATATCATTTTGTATTTTTTCTAACATCTGCTAGATACAAAATACGAAGTACCAAATTACCAAATATGTCAACATTTTAGTATACAAAATGAGGTTACGTGATCATTTTGTCAACAAAATATACTAATTTGGATGTGGCCGCAGTCTCGTAAGAAGAGGTGCAGAAAAACCGCCATCTCATGAAAGGCGTTAAACTAAAGTCTCTCCCAGCCCCATCCAATCCACTGGCAATAAAATTAATTAAGGTACAGCAGTATGACTTAGCCATAACAAAAACAAGGTAGGTTGGAATGGTACCTACATTGATGATAGCATTTGTTTACACTTATTGTTTTATTCATAAACAGAGCAGCTGTGGTGCAAGGATATATTGTGGCCGTGCTACATTTCTAGAACTGTCAAAATTTATGTTCAATATTCTGAATGCAAGTGCTACTTATTTTTCCACGTGCCATTTGTGTTTACAACTGGTATTTCATATTTATTGTACGTGTTTTATGTGTACACAATCTGTGAAAATAATGCAAAACAACAAATAGAATAATAAATTTATCTTGCTTCTGTTAGCGGAAGAATTGCTATTGTTTTTCATTTGGCAATAAACAATTCCCACATTTCCTGTCACTTAATCCTGAAAAAAATTTATTGCTTGTTTTTCCAAATAAAAGTTATTAGCTGTCTTCATTCGAAAATTGACATGCATGATGTGCTTGTTTAGTATAATATAAATATTTACAATTTTTTAACACTTGACAGGCCTACTGCCAAGTTATATAAATTTGAAATTGGTTTCAATCATCTGAAGTATTATCTTGCGTGATTTTTCTTTGATTTTAAACTTTATTACATATTTGGTCGAGAACAATGAAAATGTAGTTTACAAAAATTTTATTGCATTATTGAATTTTTTTGCTCAGAGTATCAAGTATTGAAAGTATCGAGGGTATTGAGCTGAAAACTGTATTGAGTATCGAAAACATGGTATCGTCCCACCCCTACTAAGAAGTTGCAACATGGTAAACCTGAATAAGAAGTACCAAGCTATAATAGGGTTCTTACAGTCCTTGAAAGTCCTGGAATTGTAAATTTTTAGTTTCAAGACCTTGAACAGTGCTTAAATTGTATATTGGGTCTTGCAAAGTTCTTAAATTTTCAAATTGTTACAAAATGTATAACATGAAATTACATATGTATACTGTAGCTGCCAAAGGGTACAGAGCACTATTGAACCTTCAATACGAGTGAATAGGTCGTCTTGTCTTTGACGTGTAAAGTGTTTGCAAAGTAATGCTGGCATATGGACTTTAATATTCATTTTATCACTGTGAAATTGTCAGAACTGAAAAATTGATTGTATTATATAGTGAATTGGTGATGGATGTATTACTCATTGCCTATAGGTTTCAATTCCTTTTATAGTTTTTCTTTATTTTTGTGTAGTTTTTTCATGTGTATTAAAATATTTTGACTTAATGATTTTAAATGTTTGATGTTATAACTTCATAATAAAAAAAGTGACTATGATCTTTACTATGTACAGTGTTTGTTTATTTTTATAATTTAGTCCTTGAAATAGTATATTTGGGTGCTTGGAAAGTCCTTGAATATACATGTAAAATGTTTGTAAGAACCCTCTTAATGTAAATAACTTCAAAGAAATTGTGGGCTGCCAAATGTCTGCAAATAGCACTTGCTTTTTTGTACGTGGCCAGGCTATCTGTAACTGTAAGCGATCTCTTTAATCAGAGCAGGGAACGACCGGCAAACAGTACAAGTTACAGCAACGTTGAGAGTACCAGAGGCTGGTGGGCATGGAGAGGTACCAGTGGAGCGGCCACACAGATACTGAAGAGGGGGAATGACAGAAGTGCAATTAAGCTGTTCGAGGTGCACAGAAGAGGAGTAGATACAGAACTCCACAAAAACTGACCTGATACATGACAAGGCAATTCAGTGTCACATTGAAGGGGGAAAACTTGATGGATCTTGTCTAAACTAGAAGCCCAATTGCAGCTGTCACACCTTGCCTGGACCCCTCCCACTAAAGCTATAGATATGAAACGACCCGTCCAACTGCTAGTTACCATTTTTCAATCTGGCATAGCTCTGATGCCACCCACTACCACCCCCTCTTGCAGGCAGCCAGCTCACACAGCTGCCACAGAGTGACAGTAAGAAGGAGCAGTGTGTCACGTCTGTGCACCTTTGACACTCGCGATGTTTGCTGCCCTGGTATCTATTGAGTTGCAGCCCCAGAAAATACCAGTTGATTTTCTTCAGCCATCACCTACTCATTTCATGTACAAACACTGTGATACCACTTTAGAGCAGGCCAGAGTATTGTGTATGTGACTGAGCCCAAGCCCTCACACAGATTACACCAGGCAAGAATTTGGTGAGCTTTGCAATAGAGACTCCTGACTGGTAAAGCCCAAGGAGGTTATATACACTATACATGTGGAGTGGCCTTACTGCTATGCCACATATAGTGCTGGCTGTAGCTAGGGGGGCAGAACTTATTACCTGACATAGTTCTGTAAGAAAGATCGGCGAGAGGAAAGTAATGCTCAAAGTGCGCGAAAAGCCACTAAATGAATTACGTTGTTTCTCCCCAACCATTCATTCAAACACTTTCATATTTTGGAGATTGATGCACAGTTTCTTCCTTTCCATCGTGGACTGGTTACTTGTTAGATATAGTTTGACATCTTAAGGAAAAATATATCTACTAAAAGTATCATAAATATTTAGGAAAAGTTGCAGCGTAAAAAGTATCTTGCTTTAAAGTTTATTCGTTTAATGAAATAGATGGGAGATGAAGGCATATGAAATGTATACAAAGGAACAAAATTTTACGTGAATGTTGCGGAACTGTGGGTGGTCTGGTTTTCACACAATGTTTAGAGGATTTTTGGTTAACATGAATTTTTAGGCATCGATTTTAAACAGTGTATCATACTTGTTATTTATTTTCATCAATAGGCCTATAAGAAAGAAAATAAATTCTTTATCCCTCTTTCTATTCGTAAATTACCAGCCCAGCAAAACAGTGCACTATCGCAATCCGTTGTCGTGGGTTTCATTCTCTGCAGGAATATAGTGTGTCTCATATTTTTCTTGTTGACTAATTTTTAACACAGAACTATAACAAAATATATAGTACAAATTTTAATATTAAGGATACATACACAAATATAAACATGTAATTTACACTCAGTTGACTTCTACAGCGAAGAAAGTAATCAAAAGATGGAGTAATTGTTTGTTTGATTTATGTATGTTTTTGATTTTAGTTTCTTTACTTTACGTATTGGATTTTCTGAGACAGTGAACTGTTTGCAATGGCATATGTACATAATTGTTGAAACAATTTAAAAAAAAATCGGTTTCATGAAAAATGTAGTTTAAACTAAAAACTGCATGGCTAAACGGAAAATAATCAGTCAATAATTGATAATCATGTTGATCAACTTCACAGGATAATTTGTAACTGTGACATGTTTGATCGATAAGGCAATGGAAATGAAAATAGTATGTTATGAAAAAATCAAAAAAGGAATATAGTATTATTATTTTGGGATTCTGTAAATTTAATGAATCCAAATTAATTACAGAGATGCTAAACTAGAGGTTTAGGAATGTTCATTGACATTAAGAGTAAATATTGCACCATAGAATTTAATAAAAAAGTTGAGACAAGGAGTCCCATGACTACAAATTTTCGCCACGCCAATTTTCCTGTCAACTTCCCTGTCTGCTACAAGTGTGTCACAGAGCTGTGTCACGTGTAACACCCACCACGGAGAGCAGATGGCGATACTCCACAACAGCTGAGGCTGCCAACCGAGCCATTCAAAACAGTGACTATCGACATCGTGGGCCCATACCCGCTTACGAAAACTGGGAAAAGATTTGTTGTTGTTGCCTCAGATTTGTTTACCTGTTGGACAGATTTGTATTGTATCTGAGGCATAACAGAAGTGTAAATGTCCCATCAGCAATGTTTGTGCGTACATGGTCGCACAGGTAACGCAGAACAAGTTTTTTCGAGGTGGGGCACTCCGAGTATTTGTTGACAGACAATGGTACACAATTTGTAGGACAAAAGTGGAGAGAGTACTTTACCAGGTGGGGAACAGAACACTGTACCACCCCAGCATACCATCCGAGGGCTAACCCAACCAAGAGACGTAACCAAGACGTAAAAATCCAATTACATATCCGGTTAGGCGAAGATCACACTAGGTGGTCCGAATTGATCTTGGAGGTAATATTTTATCTACGGAACAGAGTGACTGTGGCAGGCGGGAAAATACCCACAGAGATTGTACAAAGTCATGAACTCCATGCTCCCGGAGCACCCCGTGAAAACCCACCCAGACCACCTGAACAAATTGTCAAACAACAGCCAAACCGGATCAGTTATTGTAATGTGTGGGCACCGAATAGCAAGAGGTTGCCACCCTAACTTTTACCCGGGATGTACGTGTATGTAACAGAGAACCCGTTATTGGTTAGGGCGAAGAAGTACTGTGCTGGACTGGCACCTAGATGGACATGGCCAGTGAGAGTGGTGAAAAAGATGGGTAATTCCACATATTTAGTGAAGTTGGGACCCAGACGTGTCACGAAACAGCACCGTGATGACCTGTGCGTATAGCCTGACAACCTGAAGGGAGAGAGGCAAGGAGACAACGTTACGCCCTGTACCTCAGTGAGCTTGGAGAATTTTACCAGGAAGTACGCAGGAAAATGTCAACACCTGCATTGAGGAAAACAACAACACTAACATGGGAACACCCAGTCAAGGGAATGAACTGTCATTTAAAGGTTTTGCACTGACAGAACACTCAACATCTAGCAGTGAGGAGGTGTAAGCTAGTATTAGCGAAACACCATTCATAGGGTTTCCTGTTAATTCCTGTAATAACACAACAAATCAGAGTGAATTTAAGGGGTTTCCAAATGCACACGAAGAAAGTGGTAACATAAGTGCACACGTAAATGTCAACACAACCAGTGCCAGTGAGTTGAGTTTTTAGGGGTTTCCCCAAGGCGCAAGTGAATCCGATTGTAACAGAAGTGTAACTGTAAATTTTGATACCACTCGTTAAGGCCAGACTACCTTTCAGAGGCTTTCCAGTTCCTGCAGGGGAGAGCCTAGTAGGGCAAGATAGTTTGAAAGTGTTTGGGGAAACTAGTAGGGCAGTGAGAGTGTCATCAAGTGTCAACAAAGCACAACACAGCACTCGCAAGATGCGAGCCGAGTCACCACCACATACCCACATTGTTGTTCCTGCCTACACCCCCATCCCTTGCAAACGCCACAGAAACCGACGAGCTCCGAGGCCATATTTTCTTTGCCCTCAACCGGCAACCAGCCGGGCGGAGCCCGCCAGAGCAATGTTGCATTGTTCGCACCGTCTTGGTCTCGAGGGAGGGGTCGTTTGATGCCAGCTAACAGCCAGTAGCGCTAGAGCCCATGATAGTGCTCACTACACACGAGTCACATGTCCCGCACGTGTGCAAAGAGGCCAATAATTTTGAACATTCATATAAATGTTATGTTTCACTGTAAAATGTGTTTTAAATTTTTCTTTGCAGAATTTAATATGTCTTTAAATGTGTTTGTTGCTCTTTTTATATTGTTTGGTTATGAAATTTAAAGTGCCCATGGCACCGAGATTAAGAACACTGATATTCCGGTAAGAACTCTGTCACAAAGAGACACTACAATAATATGAACATTCATAAGAAAATTATAAAAATGTAAAACAATATTTAATTTAATTTGTGCCGTTTTATTTTCACTTATGAACTATTTTACTCGGCATGCGTAGCACTTCTGCTTATGTGAACCCCGTAGGCGGCCATGGTAGGTCTGTGCAAGGCTTGTCTCTGGACAGTCTGTCGAGGAGAGCTGGCGAGGTAAGACACTGTCACGTACGCACTACAACTTTTGTTCACTGATGTGTGTTTCCATAGCCAATTTAGTTTACCGGTCAACCTTTGTTTGCGTACATTTTTGCCAGACATTTCCCCAACATTATGCTTCCGCTTTACTAATTTATTTCGCCCTTGTGGCATTTAACATAATAGAGGAGAAGGAGTTGAAAGATGTCGGAGAGGTCACTCGACCCGTACAACTTGATTGAGGCGCCATCCGCCTATGATTGTGGCGTTTCATTGTAATTTTTGCATTGTACACACAATATCAAGGGCTTTGTTTTTATGTATGTCTTTACGAGTATTTTTCATGTTTGAATATTTTACGGCAACGTCATGTATCACCACATGACTGACCGACGCTGAGTATTTGTATACGCCATCATTGCGTTTTGAGAGCTTATTTATGTAATATTGTATGTGCAATATCTTATTCAGTGTTCTATGTTTAAATTTTGCCAGGGTTCTATGTAATTTCACGTAAATTGATGCTTTTTGTACTTAACCGCGCGGTCATGTTAATGTGGCGTTTTACCGCCATCAGGCATGTTACAAGCCTGTAATTATGTAAGTTGTAAAGAGAATAATTTTCTCAACAAGAATTATATTTCATCTGAATTTAATTTGCAGTTTCCGTGAAGAAATATTGCAATTCCACCTGCTCCACGTGGTCCACTACGGACTCCATCCAGCGGCATCCGCGCCATCTAAACATGTTTTCACACGTGTGTTTATTGTGAATACTCATCTCATGTCCCATCTTGTTTCGTGTACCTTTCAGGGTTTATGTAATTTTGTAATTAGTGTACGGTGCAATTATTCCCGTCCTTGCCGGTTCTGTGTATAGGCCATCACCACGCTACCCACATGCTGGATGGCGAGCCCCGACAAGTTTGCGTTGGTGATGCCAAGTAATCACACGTGTGAATGTATCATCAGGGTTTCATTTTGTAATTCACCGTGTCCTATCTTCAGGGAAAAATCGTCAGCTCACCCTAGCGACTGTCGACTCTCTTCCTTGTGAAGATTGTGTTTTCATACACCGCGGTGAGATCATCCATCTAGGTGTGCGCTAGATTAATTGCAGGCTGGAGAGCACCCAAGTGGAGTTAGCTAGACACGACCGAGTGTACCATTAATTTCATGGCATGGTGATTTGTATGCACAGTATCAATAAAAACAAGTCTCACAGTGAACTTACCTCTTTCATTTGTAGTGACAGTGTCCTAGCCACATGTGTTTTTCAAGTGATAAATATTTTTAGTAAAAGTTTAGTATTGCCTATGTATTTGTAAGTACGCATGGGTGAGACAGACACACAGGATCCACAGCATCCCTGAGAACCCTGAGTCTCAATAGTGCGGTTATTGGGAAGCACCGCTGGTGTCCAAACTACCAGTAAATATTTTTGTCATCGTTCTTCTTGTGTCTCACATGACGGCGTCACAAGTTTGCCTGTTGTGTCTGCCGATCGCCATCCCAGCTATATTATGCATTTTTGCTACACTTAATACTCCCTAATATGGCATGTTTATTATTTAATTATACTTGAAGACACTCTACCTTTTGAAGAAATTATGTGTGTTGACACCGAACAAGAAAAAAAATACGTGTTGCTGCAGTGTCATTTCCTGAACCATAGACATGAGCGACCACCTGGCTCGCGCACCTGTGCAGGACTGAAAATGGCCGGCGTATCTTTGCCTGTGTTTACTGACCTGCCTGTTTGGGGCACTGGTAGCACTGGACGGCGGGCAGTTGTGGGCAACAGTCGTAAAAATGGCGCTACTGTGCCAGATATATTGGGATCTCCAGAACAATCTATACTTGTAATGATTAATCTTGTAGTGTATTTTTTATAAAGGTGGCGCTAGTTTCGCCGGAAATTATTATTGATTGGAGGACAGTTTATGCCAATAGGAAATTTGATGGGGAAGTTTTCCCCTGTTCATTTTTTGACTATAAATAGTCCCTCCAGTGGGCTGATTGGGAGAGAGACCTGGCCATTGGGGGTTGACCGGTACAGCTGCAGAATATGAGATAAGTACACATCATTAGGGCCATAAGGCCAGTTTGCTGTTGAAATGGGTGTTGTTATGCAGAAATTTTGTACAGTATTGGAATTTTCATGGTAGTATAAAATTTTAGCACACAGTATAATTGATTGTAGAATTTCAAAAGAAAATTATTTTCGTGCTTTGTAAAATGTTAATGCATAAAGGAAAAAGTTGTTGTGCTCATGCTAACACCAGAGATTAAGTTCTATTAATTCCACTGTTAGGGAATTAAAAGGATTCCCAGTTTTTAAAAGAATAAAATACTTTTTGCAAACCACAATTTTAAAACGTTTATGTATAAAGTTTTAATGCAAGAGATTGTAGCCAAGTCTTATATTACGCTTTTGTTTGAATTTTAGCCTATTGTATGTTCCATATAGAGGAGGCTTTGGTTGGTTATAGCAGTTTTAACTAGCCAAAAGATCAGAAATATTTGAAATTGTCCATGAAATTGTCAGTGTTCAGAAAATAATGATATTTTGTATTTTAAGTAAATTTTAAAATGTATAATATTTCAACTATTGTGTGCAAAGGAAATCCAATCGCCATCTTGTAGATGTGGTAGATTTTTGTATCAATATTATATTGCATTTTTAAATATGTAATGTGGGTATTGAGAACTATGAATATAGCTATTTTTCATAACTCATGTGTTTTACTTGGTAGTTAGTCTGTTCAACCTGGTTAAGCCATTAGGAATTTATATTTCCGCTGTTACGACTTGGTCGTTGGTTTGTTTTGCTGGATGTAAGTATATCCTTGCTTGGTTCTTACCTGAAGGGCTACGCAAGGGACTCAAAGTTTCAATACTTTTTATACACAAAAGTGAAAGATTTTTTTAATATTATTTTTAAGTAATTTTATTGCTTCCTACAAAAGAATATGTTTACTTTTGCTCCAATAAGAATTTGAAATGCTTCTATAAGTAACAAAATAACTTATCATGGAATTTTTCTTTGCAGTGGAATATCTCATACTCATTTGCAATGTTTTTGTTCAGTGGATTCCATATACAGTTTTCCCATTGTTGCACGCACTGCATGAAGTCATAAAGCTTGCAGAGACATTGGGGAAAACTCACTTCCTCTTAGCTAATGTGCTCTCCTCTGTACCTTTTTCAACATTGTTCTCTTTTTGAACTGGCATCACCTCCACCCCGACTAGGGCCTCTCCAGACGTTTACTATGTATTTACACCCTCCTTGATTGAGCCTCCCACAGGACAGTACATATTGTTTAATTAGAATAAACCGTGCAGCTCTCTGTTCTGGAGTTTCGTCTGCTTACTGGGCAGAGCTTATATATACCTGCAGTTCTAATATGTCCACAGGATTTTCTCTGCAAAGAATAGGGAAATGGACATACACTCTCAGACAGTAACGAGATAATTACTGCGGTATGTGATTGTGCCTAAAGGGCAGGGTCACCATCGCAACTTGATGCCCGAGGCTGTGGTGGTTCTACCTGTCCTGATTGGACCAAAGTCCTTCAGACATGACGGTCAAGCATGGTACAGGGAAGCCAGCATTAGGTCTCACCCAGGTTCATTCCCCCTCTGCCCCTCTTCATCCAAAATAACATTTTACAACCCACCGCAATTCACAGCCAGGTTTTGGAACTGGAGGGCTGATGTGAGTAACCGGGATCCTGGCACAAACAGACAAAGACTAGAGATCAAGTCTACTCAATACATCTCTGTACTTTTTTACCATGATTTTCTCTGCCAGATCCAGATGTTCGAAAGACAACATGGTCATTACCTGGGGGGAAGAGGGAGAGGGAACACGTTTACACTTCTGAATTGCCCAGAGAGACTGATGTAGCACTTCCAAACCCACCGATGTCGTTCTCCAAGTGAGTAGGAAAAAAGAACAACAAAGTAGCTGCAGCATACGAAACCCGAGAGTCGATGCTCCAAAGACCTCCAACTGAGGTGTTGTATACAAAACAAGGGGAGCTTTCTCAGTTCGTGCCACAACAAATGGAAGAACTCTGTAAATACGGCCCTGGGCTCTTCGTCACCTACCAAGATACCAGACACCCACAGCCCGTGGACCACACCTGATCACTCTCTGCCCCAGGGCATATTGTATTTCTACACAGCCTAACAAGACCAAGCCTAAAGGGAACATGTGAAAGCCATTCCCTGGGGGACTTTCTTCCTCACCTACTAAGATACTCGGGTCCTGTAGTCCTTAGATAGGGCCAGAGCTATCAAGCATCTACCAACCCTCGCAACTGTGGATCCTATGCCAGTGAACCAGAATAACCACCCCAGATCTGAACTATGTCATGGTGCCTGTAGTCAGTGCTTCAAGATAACAAACTTGACCCTGTCAGGAGTTATTATCAAGCAGTTGTCTAGTTATTTTTACTGTCATATTCTTAGGTACTCAAGTATGTATTATTTAAGAGCTAAAATTTGTTGTTTGTGCTTTGTATATTTTGAAGCCTGCGCTGGTGTCAAGTTTCTCAAAGAGTGTTTGCTTGTTGTTCAGGGGTTCAACAAGGAGATGGAGGAGATAGCGCGGGTGCAGCGTGGGTACTCCATTCCGGACGTGGAGCTGAGGGAGTGCCTCAAGAGAGACAACAAGGAGCACATCCTTCCCAAGTACAACGCATTCTGCCACAAGTAAGATGGCCCCTCTCACACACTCGCCCTCTAAAGTCACATAGCAAAGCAGTAACATTCTAACTTCAGCCAGAACTTTAATCAATCAATCACAGATAATTTTACAAAAGTTAGTTTATTATGCAAAATTTAGATTCATTCAAATAAGAGTGAGTTTTGCAACTGCAAAGTGAACTATATTCTTCACAGTGTGCATGGCTGTTGATCTGACAGTTGATCTTGAAAATTTTAAAATTTCTTAAAGAACACTTACAAATTCACTACAAATGTGTCAACATACAGGACATTTTAATGTTGTTTTAACTTGATGGAAGGATGGAGAGAAGGAAAGGGAAGGGAAGAGAAAAAAAAAAAGGGGGGGGGAGGAGAAATCTACTTCTGCAATTAACTGAATTATTTGTTCACTCGCATTCATAAACAAAATAGCCTTCATCCCGCATGTGTGAAATGTAGACATGTTATGGAAGCTCGGCTGTAGATGCTATACATGAGAAAATCATTTTTCTGGTGTACAAGATAAATATAACTTACGTAGTTTGCACACCCGCCATGGCACTACAGGTGCACATTGATAAGACACCACTTTGTGTAACATGTTGCCATGGTTTTGCTTTCTCAAGTCAAGTTACCATCTGTGGAATAGTAATTGTGTGATGTTTAAATCACTAATTTTGTCTTACATTGCTACCTTCTTACATAGTACCTACTGATATGATTACGTACCTACTGTCTTAATCATCTGTTGACGTTAGTCAGTCATTATGACCAGTGCATCATGCGTAGACAGCTTTGTTTTTGATTTTGTGTCAATAGAACATATGGAACAGATTTCTCCATACCATTTCCCTGTCCATAGATAACATTAGCGCAGTTATTGTGTATCTCCAGTACTCTCACATTGATCTCCTCTGGTAGCCATTGTAGAACAATCTTGCCCAGGTGGGACTAAGTTTGTTTTGTAATTAGCCATGGCAGGAATCACTCAAACAGATTACAGTACTGGCAGATTTGACATACATTCAGTGATATGGTAGGCCAACCTAAACAAACATTATTTCCAGAATGGTAGTCCTAAACTATTTATAGTTGGTATGCTATATCTGCTGAGGTGTGGTACACATTAGAACCAAGTCCAGTATTCTAATTGTATCTTTTGTAAGTACAATATTAACAGCTTTTTGTCTGTGATTGAGTAGTGTAGTGCTGCTTGAAATAAGAGATTTTTTTGATTGTATCTTCAAAATAACTTGTCCAACTGCCACCAAATTGGGTGCATGGATCAGTCTTATGATAGGGCACCCTAACCATTTTTAATCTTCATAAATCAGACACATATATACGTAAAGAAATAAGTGTAATATAAATATTTTGGTTAAGTGTGCCATGCCATATTCAGGGAACAACTAAACTTACTTCATTCGCACTTTATATGCTGGTAGTATGTACAGTAGAATCCCAACTCAACTAAGTGTCATATTTACTGAACATCTTTTACTGTTACACTGTTTCGCTAAATTCAAATTTACCTATTTTAATACTCAACCCAAAGAAGTTGTTATAAATAAAAACTTTTTTTTTTTTTTTTTTTTTTTTTTTTTCAGACAGTGTTTCGTCCCTGATGGTGCAAAATAACACTTTTATTTAAATTACAATGCATGATGCTTTCTAACAAATATATAAAAGACTTTGCCTTATGAGTGCATGCCGCCACATCGCTCCGTGGGGTCTGAACCAGAACTGCAGGTGCCAGGGCTATTACACTCACATCAGCTTGTACTGTTCACCCATTGTTGGAAATCATGCCCAACCCCCCCCCCCCCCCTCAACCCAGTGTGAATTAACCACCGGCCAAGCGGCCGACACCTCATTCCTAGGGCAGATAGCTCCAGAGGAGGAGCATGTTACCCCCCCCCCCCCCGCACCCTGTGACAAGGGCGGGCCAGCTGAATATATGTCCGTGCATGACCTGACAACGTCAGTGGTTCTTTAACTCATCTAAGAGCATTACATCTCAGACAGCTTGCTGTGCCACTTTGGTGGCACCCGCTTTGTTTTATTCATTGTGTGTTGTAAGTTTTCCCTTTCTGGGAATAATTTTCTTTTGTTTTGGCATAATCCCATTTTGTGGTTCCCACACTTAATCTTATTTTGCTTGCTTGTTTTCTTGCTAACCAAGGTACAGCATTCTGAATCTTTGTTAAGTTTTTTTTTAGAGCTGGGGCAGAATCGAGTTTTCAACATTTAACTATACCTGAACTCTCTGTACGATTTTTTCCTTGAATCCGAACTTGAACCCAACTTTTAACACTGTTTACGAACCGATCTCAAACCGAACTTTTAAAAAAAAAAAAAAAAAACCCATAGTTCTAAGTATCATAAAGATTACTAATTTCTAAGTTATGTGGTGATTTTATTTATTAGCAGTGAATAAATTGCAACATGAAATAAGCATTCAAGTTAATTTAATTGTTACTGAAGTCATGTAAAAACATAAACGAAAACCACATACAACATTTGAATTGCAAAAATCAAACAACAATCTTTTACTCTTTTTGTGCAGTTATTCCTTGAAGCTTTGTCTTTGGTAACAAACAAAACAATAATAATAGTTACCAAAATTGAACGTGTCTTCAAGAATGCTCACTCAGTAACATTTCTATTGAACGTGGTGCCAGACTCAGTCTCCGGATGGTTACTATTTGTCCAGCCTTAGAAAATAATCTTTTGCTGCTAACAGAAGTAGCTGAAATTGGTAGAAACATCTGGGCCACAGGAACAAGGTTGGGGTACCGACTCCCATTTACCCTCCACCACAGCAGTGTCTCGCCATTTTGTGCGTTGAATGGCTCATTAAGATATTCTGGAATCTGAAAAGAGGGAAATCATGAGTGTGAAACTGTATGTAAATGATACAGCAAAACCCCTCTATTACGACCCAACGTTGAAAAATTTGGGTCTAAAAAGTCGAAAATTTGAGGCACATCTAAAAATAGATACCTCTCCTTCTCGGCTGTCAGTGCCAGCCAATGCTCATCCCCTCCCCCTCAAACATTGGAATGTTTTCTGTGCACGTGCGTCAGCCGTCTATTTTGTCATTGTTATCTCTTGCTTGTTCGTGGATACAGTTCTCTCTCTCTTTTTTATTACAAATTGGATTTCTCTTGGTTTTTATTACCGTTTGTTAATGACCCATGCATTTATTTTGGATTTAGATATGATTACGATTTTAGCTTGATTTTATGAACGATTGTTGACGACCCACTCATTTATTTTCAATTTAAATTTTATTACATTTTTGGCTTGATTTTATGAACGATTGACGATTGTTGACTATCCACGCAATTATTTTGGATTCAGATTTCGTTAAGTTTTTGGCTTGATTTTATGGACATTTGTTGATAACCGAAGCAGTTACTTTATCGTGTACAGATTTACGACTTCCGAGAAAATGAGTGGAAAGCAAGCCAGCTTGTCGCTCATGAAGAAGTACAAAATTATCAAGGAAGTGGACGAACAAAAGACTCCGAAAGCTGAGATTGCGTGGCAGCATGGCATTCCGAAGTCTAACTCTCTTCACTATCCTGAAAATGAGAGAAGAGATAGTAAATACACTACAGAAGGAAGGCTGCAATGTGCAGCTGAAAAATTTGTGACACACGACTCATGGAGATTTAGAAGAAACTTTGCTAGGATGGTTCGGCCAGGTCAGATCGCAAAACCTGCGTGTAAACGGCCCAGTGGTGCACAAAAAGGCTGATGAACTTGTCCTGAAGTTAGGTATTTATGACTTGAAATGTTTGAGTGTGTGGCTATATCGTTTTAAAGTGCACCACAGAAAATCATGTCACAAGATTGTATGTTAAAGTGCGTCATTCAATCCAAAATCAGTGAGTGAGTTGTTGCCCTTTCTCCAGAACATCCTCAGCCGCTACCAGCCTCGCAATGTGTACAATGCAGAGGAGCTGGGGATGTTCTATAATCTCATGCCAAATCACACTCTTGCAGTGAAAGGAGATGTGTGCAGTGTTACAAAGAGGAGCAAGGAGGGCCTCATTGGCCTTCTATTCTGCAACATGGATGGCAACAACAAAATAAAGCCCTTCGTAATCTGCAAATTTAAAAAACCCAGAGGCTTCAGGGAGAACATTCTTCCATGCGACTACAACTTTAACAAGAAGGCATGGAGGACCTCTGCAGTGTTTACTAGGGGGCTTCGTGGCTTCGATGCAAAAATGGCCATTGCCAACAGAAAAGTCGTCCTCTTCGTCAAAAATTTTCCCACACATCTCAAGCTAGATAACCTCAGGAATATCGAGCTGGTGTTCCTGCCAGAGAACACCACCAGAATGCTTCAGCTTCTGGACCAGGGGATAATTCAACATGTGAAGCTGAAGTCCCGGGAAATGCTTGTGTGGAGTATGGTGCTGAAAATGGAAATAGGAAAGGATATGAAGAAGTGGGATGTATTTAGGGCAATGGAAGTGATCATCACCAGTTGGAGAGCAGTGCGGCAAAAAAACCATCGCCAACTGTTTCCATCATGCCCATTTCGTCACACCAGTCGATGAAGAGGCTGTGGATGCAGAGCCCCAACCTGGCCCCTCGACAGTGCCTCGGTCTGCTTGTCTTGACTGTCACTTGACCGTGTAACGAGGAAACGTTGGAGCAGTTTGGGGTACCCTCGACTACGCCGAGGATGTCCAGGGGCAGCAGGAGTCGAGTGGTGAAGAAGATGGGGAGGGTGAAGCAGAAGAACCTGCTGAAGTTCCCATGATAAAAAGTAGGCCACAATAAAAGACTCCTTCAAGAAGTAGTGAGATTGTATTTTTTTTATTGTAATGTAATGAAAAAAATACTTGCGGTTTCGTCCCGGGATTCTAATAAATTTTGCGTTGTATAATTCTTTCACATTTATTCAAAAATTCTTTGTTGATAAACTGTTTCATCCAATTAATTGTTCTGTACTGTGTTGAAAAACCTGCATGAGAAAATAACTCCACCTTTGTGTGTTTACAAGTGGTGCGCCCGTACCTAGTACAATGCGAGATAATAACTGCAATTCTGTGTGTTTACAGCTGTCATATCTATCACGTTGTTGGATATTTATTATCTGGTCAGTTGTCATAGTGCCTAAAACTGTTGTTTATGCTTGTTGTGTTTATATGTACTTATATGCTTGCATGTACCTATCTCTATTTGTGTAACAAACTCTTCAAATATTCAAAACTTATTTACGCAATGTATAATTTACGTTAATCAGCACTTCATAGTTCATACAGCATTATTTGTGATGAAACATTTCACAATATTTGAGAATTTTTAAAATATTTCTGATCATATTGCACTGTAAAGTAATTGTTTAGGACAAGCAGTCATGCTCATCCTCCAGTCGCGCCATCTTGTGACACTGCTGCCCTCTCATGGCAAACAAGCTGCTAACACGTGTCTGAGCACAAAAACAGCACAAGTCACATATCATGAATACCACCACATCAGAAGCTTTTTTTTGTTTGTAAACATTCCGCCCACCAAAAATAAACATTTTTTTTTTTTTTCAATTGTCCTAATGTACACCACTTTATATATGTATTAAAAAAACACCAAACAAAAGTACTAGTCTGAAATCTCACACGATACACCATTATTCTTCAGGAAAAGGGCAGATTTCTGTGACTGGTCTGGTGAAGTTGCCTTGAGATGTTCTTAATGACATGACACGTACTAACCCATCCTGCCCAGGGTGGACTTCAGTGGAGGCAAGTTTGGCTCTTCCAGCAGCACCACCAGTTGGTTCACTTGAATGTTGGGTTGAGGTAAGGTCCACTTGTTTCTCTGCTGGAGTGTGTGTAGATACTAGTCACTCCACCGCTTCCATAACCTCTGCTGAAACTGAGTGATTAGCTCCCACCGGTCAAGATGGTTCTGAGGAAGATCTGACTAGTCATGATCTAGCAGAGCTACTAAAGCATCACCCGCTAGGAAATGCCCCGGGGTGAGAACATCATACTCTTGAGGATCCTCCAACAAGGCACATAGCTGTCAAGAGTTCAGCACTGCAGATATCTGTGCAAACAGGGTTCCCAGCTCTCCGAAGGTAAGCAGCTGTGTTCCCACAACACGTTTCAGGTGTTGTTTTACTCTTTTAATTGCCATCTCCGAGATGCCACCACAGTGGGGACCGGCAGGAGGACTGAACCGCCACTTTATCCCTCGCTGACCAGCCTCACTGTCAATTTATTGCTGGCTTTCTCCACAGAAGAGGCTTTTGTACACTTCCTTCAGGTAGTTTCTGACACCCACCAGGTTGGTTCCATTGTCTGAGGATATCTCCGATGGAAGCCCTCGAATGGATACAAAGCGCTTCAGTGCAGCAAGGAATACTGCTGCAGAGAGGTTGAATGCTGCTGCAGAGAGGTTGGTCACAAACTCCAAGTGCACAGTCGTGGTCACCATGCAGATAAACAAGCACAGATAAACCTTCTGGGTGGTCTTTCTCCTTGCTTTAACTGGGGTAGCAAGGAATGGGCCCCCAAAATCAATTCCAACGTTGCAAAATGCTCTACCCTGGGTAAATCGCAAGGCAAGGAGCGTGCCCGTCAGTGGGGCTGATGAAGCTGCACTCACTTTAAAACATGCAACGCAGTTGTGAATGAGCTTACGAATCAAAGTGCGAGCAGAAATTATCCAGTATTCTCGACGTGTCAGGTACAGTATGGTTGATGGACCAGTGTGCAGGTTGGTCTCGTGATAATGCATTATAATCAATTCGGATAGTCTGCTTTGCTTTGGAAGTAGGATAGGATAGTTACTTTCTTCAGTCAAAGGCGCATTATGCAGCCTGCTACCCACCCTGACAACACCCTTCGAGTCCAAGAATGGCACAAGGCTTTTAATTGGTTTATAGCATGGTTCTCCCTTTTCCAAGGCTCTAATCTCTTCCCAGGAGTAATCTGCCTGCTCATTCTTGACACAGTAATTACGGGCAGTGCACAGCTCCTCAGTTGTCTGCAACTTGTCAATGGAATGAGGCAGTTTTAGGAAAATTGCTCTCGCTCGTAAGATCCATGCCATGACTCTCTGAAGTCTAGAAAAGGAAGATGATTTCTGCAACAAGCCGAAAGGGTCATCGGAGTTCTGCATTTGATTGACGTTTGCCACCAAGACATTGGATATCACTGGTTTAACTTCGGGAAGAGATACTCTCTCGCAAGAATGTTGCACAGGCCCGTTCTCATGAGGTTGCAACAGCCAACGTGGTCCTGAAAACCATATTGTGTTCACCAAGTGGTCTGGAAAACAGCCACGTGAAGTAACATCAGCAGGGTTATGTTCCGACGGAACATGCCTCCAGGAACTAGGTTGTACAATGGACTGGATCTCTGCAACTCGGTTGGCGACAAATGTTTGTAAGCTGTGTGGTGAAAATCGTAACTAGGAATACTGTGGAGTCTGTCCAGGCATGCAATGTCTGGTTAACAACTTTTGAATCATACTTATAACACATTGCCAAAGTTTACATAACAAAACTGCTGCACACAGCTCTAACCTTGGAACAGACAGAGTCTTGGTGACGCCAACCTGGACTTGGCGACAAGCAGATGCACTTCAGTGGCACCACCAACTGTAACACAACGAGCATAAATGACTGCAGCGTATGCCTTCTCACTGGCATCGCACAAACCATGAAACTGCACATTATGTTCTTGGACTGGAACAAATATGCTCACATTAACTTCAGACAAGGATGGCAAAGAGTCCTTAATACATGTCCACACTCTCGATATCTCTTCTCCAACTGGCTCATCCCAACCTAGGCCTTGAGTCCACAAGGTCTGTAACATCATCTTACTGGATGTGGCCACTGGTGCTACCCATCCACATGGGTCATAGACGAGCAAAAGGTGGTCCTTTACTGGGTCCTGTTATAGGCCTAATGCTTTCACTGAATCAAAACAACCAAACATACGAGATGTGTTCTCAGATTCATGTGAATGGTCATCCAAGAGCTCCTCATGGTTGGAGCATCACTTATGCAGTTTGAACCCTCCTACTGCCAAGAGTCCGATGAGCTGAGACTTTAGTAACTGAGCAAGCATCAGCAACAGTTGCAGCTCCTGTAACTATATCGTCAACAAAGACATCATTGAGTTTAGCATGAGCAGTTAATGGAAACTTATTACCCCCATCTGTTGCAAGTTGCTGCAGGATGCGGAGGGCTTGAAAAGGCGAAGTAGACAGCCCATATGTGACTGTGTTCAACTCGTACACGCTAACTGGGCCGTCCACTGAATTCCTCTAAAGAATACACTGGTTCTTCCTATCAATGGGATCAACAACTATTTGTCTAAACATCTTGCATACATCCGCAGTCACAACAACTGGAAATGTTCAGAAGCTCAAAACGATATCAAAAAATTTCATTCTGTAATTTCGGCCCAGAAAGTAGAACAACATTCAGTGATTGTCCATTTGTGGTCTTGCAGGATGCATCGAAAACCACCCTCACTTTTGTGGAAACACTTTCCTCCTTGACTACTGTTTGGTGAGGAATAAAGTATGCTGGCTGAGCAAACTCACTTGTATTAAGGGATACTTGATAACCATCACGTGTGGATGTTAACTGTCTAATACGTATCATGTGACCCGAGTTTTCATACTCCTCCATTAAGTCTTGGTAGTGCTGCTTCAGCTCTGGCATCTTTGCAAGTCAACGTTCCAGTTCACTAGGTCTACGCACTGCTGTTGAAGATGAGTTACCCAAATTACACATGGATGATCTGAATGGAAGTCTCAGGAAAAATCTACCATCTTCACCACGTTTGTGGGTACTTAAGAAGTGATTTTCACACTGGTGGGCCTCGCTTGATGGAAACTTCACTGATGGAACTTTTTCTACCTCCCAAAACTTCTGAAGGGCCACATCAAGAAATGCATCCACTCGTACAAATAAGAAAACTGACTCACCTTTACTTGCACATGGAGCATTACCAGCAACTACCCAACTAAATGTTGTATGAAATGCATGTGGTTTTCCTTCAATCTTGCGGCCAGTCATCACATCAGCTACGACATCTGCTGCCAACAACATGTCAATGCAACCAGGTGAGGCGAATTCAGGATCTGCTAAGGGAATATTTTTAAGATGTACAAGATTTTTTGTATTAATTTCCGCTGAAGGCAAGTTACTTGTAATGTTATTGAGAATCAACACTCGAGTAGTAAGATGCAACTCTCGCATGTGAAGCGAGTTTGTAGCATCTTGATATGTCTCATCAGAACTTGTATCTTGTGACAAGTGAATCAAGGTGTGATGTGTGCATTGGCACTGCTGACAGCGAAACTTTGAATAGCAATTTACAGCTGCATGTCCTGCTCGCAGCCATTTTTAATTCTTATCTATGCAGCATAACATTTTTAAAAACTATAAAAACTTGTATGAATCATTATAGGTTAGGCTTACATCAAGAGAATTTAGTACACACGTTATCAGTTATCAAGAGTTAAATATGTATATTCGCATAACAAAAATACATATTTAACAAGAATATTTACATATAAGTAGCACATACATTTCTTTTAATTGCGTATCAAGTAAATTAACCAAAGTATTGGTGTAATGAATATAGAACTGTAAGTAGTAAGAATGTAACAAGGTGACACCAAATACCCATCGACAGATTAAAAATAATAAACAAGAAAGGAATATAACAATAGGTTTGAGAACATTCTCATTGCTTCATTGCAAATCAGACCCGCTTTTTAGCACTCGCATTTACATATTGAATTACTCTAATGTTTAATTTCACTCTAAGTATACAACTTACCACATCCAAAATGTAGAACACTTAGGGACTATCATCGCCTGCTTCTCTCTTGTAAGGCCAGTTGTAGTACCTGACCCATGCCATACACCCGGAGGAGTGGAACCAAGTGGCAGGAGAGGAAGGCAGCAGCCGCCTCCAAATCCAATTGGAGCTGCACCACATGCACTCTGCAGCGCTACCTCTCGGGAAGGAGCTCAAGCTGCCCACCAGCTGTAGAGGCCTCACCTCACAGCTCCCTCCCTATCATTATTTGCAGCCCTGACGAAGATGCCTGAATCGCCGCACCTGATTGTCACTGCCTTCCGCCGAGGGGAACACATGCCCATCGGCATAGTGGACCCGTGATTCCGGGGACAATGCAGCACCAGCCCATTCCGGACCTGCTCCAGCAGCAGCAGTCGCCAACCGACATCACTGGGTCAGCAACCTGCCCAGACCTCCATCTACCCACGTACCAATAAGCCATCCTGCCTGCTGGATGGTAAAACTAATGATTGACTTTGTTCAATGCTGCTAAGCAATGCGCCATGCGCTATATACTAGCTGGGTTCTAACAAACCAGTAGTGTAAAGACAGACTTTGCAAACCCTGTGTTACTGATTGACACAACGAAACTGGACTTGCCTATGACGTCGACCTCTGTCGCCTGGCATCACACGTCAAGAATAAGAGAGTTTTCATGGTGCCCAATGTGGGGCCACAGGCTCTTTTACTATTTTTGTAGTAAGACAGAACCAGACTAGCATGACCCCGCAAGTAAGTGAGACTAGCTGGACGTCAAGCCTATGCAAACCAGACTTCGGGGAGTTAGTAATAACCCCATAACACCCAACACCTAACCAACCTAGTTATTATGTCGGACACCAAACTTGGCGTAGCCGACGATCAAGATGCCAATATGTCCGATGCCATAACCAGAAAGTCATATAGTCGCAAACTCTCGCATGGAGGTACATTCAATTATATGTGCCCATCTGATGGAATTGAATTCAGGTGTGTTGAATATCGCACTTGCCAGACTGCATATTGCAGATTGATAACCTGCACTGGCCAAGGAGTGAATACCATACACTGTATCGTGTGCGCTCAAGCTTTCCACCACGCTTGTATAGGGTATCCTGAAGAACATGTCATGATGTTGGGCCTCGTATACCAATGCAAAGTATGCTGGTGTATAACTGAATATCACCCCAGAAACTAGGCCCTCGCCGTAGTTTAGTAAGAGCTAGACGTGCCAGTGAACCTTGGACGCAATGTTCAACCCTTTGGGCAGATCATTACTCCTTTACAGTACTGAAGAGGCTGAGCACGTGCCTACAGGATATGCCAGCGCAATGTTGGGAAACTGATTACAGACTTGTGCTAGCTTGTACTGTTATTCCAATGAACATCGCGTCAACACCCCCTAAAGTGAGATTTTACTGCCTGACTGAGACACAGAACCTGCTATCCCTTTAAACGCCAGGAGAGTGATAAGGGATGATAGCGCATCATCAGCACTTCTCAACCCAGGACTCCTGCATGTGAGGCTATCACCCCCACACACCTCATTGAGTGCCCTAGACAAGATTAGTATAAAAGGGCTGGCATGTCCAACAAAAGATAGTCTCTGCTCCTCCATTGCTCTCGTAGAGGGCTGGAGGAAGCCACCGGTAGTTCACGCTTGACTGGTATACCGGCAGATTCCGGCAGAATTCCGGCTCTTGGGGGCCGGAATTCTGACTACCAGTTGACAACAACCCCTCCAGAAGCCACTTCTGTATGCGTTTTAGACCCCTCTTCTTCTAGGTGGACTGGACCATAAACTGCTCCTTCCCCTGGTATCAACCCCAGAACTGGTAACGGTCACGACAGTCTCTTCAGGACCACCCTGCCCACTGATTGGTGACTGCATTGTTGACACGTCCTCTCTGGTAGTTTCCTTCATAACACCAGTTACATAGTTAGAAGCAAGTTGTAAATTACTTATTCTAGCAGTATCTACTGCCTTTCCCAATCAGATTAGAACCAGGCCACCTTCCACCTGGAAATTCGTAGCAAAGAGTTCTGTGTCAATGCAAGTTAGTGTAGGAGGTAGTAAAAGGTTGCACTGTTATATTACTCCATCAATATAACACATGGACATGCAATCCGGGTACTGGCAGACTACAATGCACCCTGATAGCCTGAAGTATACTGCCTTTACCACTCCGGAAGGGAAGATGCTTCAATAAATGTCATGTCTTTCTGATTGAAGAACGCACCCGCCACCTTCCAACGACTAATGTCAGCGGAAGTTTTAATCGGTTATATGGGACAGTTTGGCTTTGTGTACTTGGATGACATTATCATGTATTCTGGGCGTAGAAGGAACACACTTCTCATCACCAACGAGACCTTGAACGACTCGCGAGGCACGGCCTTGCGTGCAAACCCACCAAGAGCCAGTTTGGAAAAACTTCCATTAATTACCTTGCCCACATAGTGACCCCGGAAGGTAACTTCCCACAATTCAAGTAGATTCGCACTATTCAGAAAAACAAATGACCAACCAATAAGAAGCAGCTTCACCGCTTCTTAGAGTTGTGTAATTGGCTACGAAATTTCATACCAAACATAGCATTCTGAAGGGCTCCTCTACAGAGCTTACTTGAAGAGGAAGCCCGCTGGAAATTGTCTAAGGACCACGAAGACACCTTCCAAACCCTTACGGCGAGTTTCGCCAACATTGCACAAGTTACACCACCCACAAGAGGGAAAACCTCTTATTTTACAAACGGATGCCTGCCAAGATGGGGTAGGCACCCTGTTGTACCAGGAACACACTTCGGGGCTGCCACAGGTTGCCTATGCCAGCACCCGTCTCAATAAAACTGAGAGGTGCTACTACTGCCGGTGTCAAACCTCTTGAAGGGTGGATTCCCTAGTCCTAGTTTGTCCGCCCTCTACCGGTGTGTGCCTCTTAGGCCGGCCTTCAAGTTTCCCCACTCTCTCGAAATATAACACTTCTGGAACCTACTGCCCATTCCGCAAACATTCAAATACCAGCTCGCAACTGAAAAATACTTGCACGTCACTGAAATTCAACTTTAAAAATGTTCTTGCTTTTTACACGGCAAGCATCCCCGACTCCTTTAAATTCCAGAAACACTGTGCTACCATCATGAATTCTGAAGCACGCATATGGCGCGAGTTACGGATTTCAAATTAAAACACTGCTAGTTTCTTTTTCCACATAAGTAAACCTACATTCATTAGAGCTGATTAAAATTATCTCATTATTGTTATTAATACAACCATTATATGCTTTTAATAACATTCATACCAAAAATGGAAAGTTTTACGAACTAGATATGTAGGAAAGACAGCGTATTTTTCAGATAAGCACATTTAATATTAGTAGTAAAAGACTTCAAATATATAAACAATATATACAATATAAATTGTAAATGGTATGTAACCATCTTAAAATATAGTTAATGTTCAAAGATGTCATGAAAGTAAAAAGCAGGGAACGAAGAAAAATAACACATTTCACTTTTTACCAAACACTACAGATAAAACTAATTACAAAAACTTTTGCAATGATTTTTCTACAAACACAATACTGCACAAAAGTTTATAATAAGAATCTTTGAAATGAACGTAAATGTTACTCCACTATGTGTATTCAAAAATCCTGATTTAATGTTTATGTACAAGCATTCAAGAAAATGAAATGAAACAAAATTATTGAAAGAATCTGTTGCGATCCCCATACTATTGAAATCCAATGGAAATACATAGCATACATTATAATGGTTCCTATGGTAGTTTCGCAGGCAAGCGTGTTGTATGCTTCAAATACACTAGTCTGAAAAAGCCGTTTTCGGCCATGTTTAAATGTTCCATAATAATATTTGTAATGCATGAGATGTAGCCTATCTCCCTAGTCCAAAGTGTCATTTATTTTGCTATAAAAACAGACAGCAAACACGTGGCATAGTTTCTTAGTAAAATGTGTATTTAAAACATTCTGCGACGCAGTTCGTGCGTAAGGTAGGCAGGCGTCTTAAAGTAGAAAAAATAATATAGGAATTAATGGTTTTAGTTCTAACTACAGCAGTTCAATAAGTGGTTTTAGATATAAAAAAATATTGTAAAGTGAGTGAACCCAGGCCAAGGTGTTACCTGCTGTCTTTAAACCTAAGCAACCTTTTAAGCAAGTTCATTAAGTCTTTTGTAATCAAATGATTTGAGTTTTGCAAATAGATCATTGAATTTTGTCGTAACTCTAGTTAATTATCTCCAAAAAGGTTTAGAATTTATTTCTTGATAAACATTCCTACTATAATGAATTATGAAAGCAATTTGCAAAAATAATACATATTTTAAAATTTGTTCCATAATAATAAGTGATAAAATGAGGCAGCGAATTAAAGCAGATAATGAATTGGAAAAAGCTTTGACTAGATTAAGCATTGACAGACCTATATTACAGTTTTTTCAACAATATGGACCAACATTGTTATGTTTCCAGCGGCAACCTGTAGGTGGGTGATAAAATATTTGCTTAAATGCTAAATCAAAGTGTTAAAACTATCTCTACCTTCAAAATCGTTTGATGGAAGACCTGCTCATGCCTGTATAATTAGCTGCTCTATGTGTTGCTTTATATAGAGAGACAAGTATGCATTTATTTTTTGCTTCTTTATCACACACACTAAGAACACTAATAATAATTTCTCTTTCCTTGCTGTGCAAGACTTTGTTAAAGCTTTTTGGTCGCGTGCCACACTCCATTGTCAACAACCCCTGCTCCGAAGGAATTGTAACTAACATATTTTCAACACACATAACATAGAAAGAAAGGAAGGGCAGCCTCTTCTTCCTCCCCTTCCTCCCCTGGCACTGTGCTTACCTCACCCCCGTGCTAAGAACCGTCACGACTTCTGGAAACGACAGTACATGAACAAGAAGGAATGCTGGACTATATGCAAGTACAGGTACCATCTTGACGCAAGCATTTCGTGTTGCATACAGATAGCAAAGCACTCAAGTGGCTCCACGAGTCACGTCACCACGAAGCAAAACTCGGACGGTGGGAAATGTTTCTGACGGAGATTGACTTCTCAGTACAACACTGTCCGGACAAGCTTAATGACCTCTCCGACGTGCTATCGTGTCTGCCAGACCTAAAAGGGGAACCCAAAGAGGAGGAAAAATGGGGGAAGCTGACGCCTCCACCTGTTCCTACCCGAAACCCTGAAGAAGTTCTGCGACTGCAACAGTTGTGCATGACACACGAGCAAGTCTCGTTACACTAACAACATGACCCAGATATCCAGTGGCTCATTAGAGAAGTACTTTACAGATACCAATTGAGAGACGACCTGGTATGGCCTCGAACCAGTGACCCTGATGTGCCTTGGAAGATCTGGATTCCTATACCACTACAAGTAAATATCTGCCACCACCACCACCACCACCACCACTGCCACAACCACCCACATGCTGGACATCCTGGTACCAGGGAATCACTGTGTGCAATACAAGAAAGCTATAATTGGGATGGCATAAGTCGAGATGTCCATCAGTATGTTGCCAACTGTGAGAAATGCTGCCATGGCAATGCTTACCCCGTGCCCCCTCCATCATCAACGCCCGGACAGCCGACCATAGAACGGTCGCATCTGGCTGCTGACATCATGGGCTCTTACCCATGCAGCACTAGAGGGAACCTGTATTTATTGGTGGTAACAAATATGTTTTCCAGCTGGGTGGAAGCCTTTCTGCTCCACAACCAGAAACTAGGAATATCCTCTGAAAATTAGATGCTGAGATATTCCGTTCTTGGGGTTACCTGCAAGTCATCCTGACCGACAACGGCACTCCGTTTACAAGCCAGTAGTGGAGGGCTGCTTCTAAAAGACCTGGATGACACCCCCACACTATCCCCAAGCCAACCCCACTGAGAGACGAAACCAAGAGCTTAAGATCCTCTGCCTCAGTGTGGGTGAAGACCACCAGCATTGGGATGCACACATCCCTTCAATTCTCTTCGCCCTCCGCCAGAGAGAGAATGAAGCTATAAACTTGAGTCAGCTCCTCCTCGGACGCACACTCAGATGTTCAAGGGACTGGCAGTGGGAGACTGCCCCCACAACCATGCTCATGTCTATAAAGACATCTGTCTGGTAGCCTCAGACAGAAAGAAGAAGGTGAGAGAAGCCCAAGAACGTTACATTTCTTGCAAATACCCACCACCCGCACTAGAGTGCACAACTTCTCCTTAGGAGAGAAAGTTGTCATACCCTCAGCAAGGCGACAGGGAGTTTTCTAGCTAGCCTAGCCAACAAGTGGGTTGGACCTTTCCATGTGGTGGAGAATTATGGAAATGTGTACTGGATCGAGAATAACCGTGGACACACTCGGAAAGTGACCCGGGGGCAAATGAAGCCTTGTCCCGACGGGGGTCCAAGCGGAAGCAGATTCTCTAATCCATACCATGAAATCAGATGAAGAGGACGACACACCTCTGCAGCCAGTTTGAGAAGTCAAACCTCTGCATCCCAGGAAACTCGCACCTCCACAAGCCAATGGAAAAGAGTCTCCAAGCTCAACCTTCACCAAGACTGTAACCTTACTAACATATAGAGGTGGTACGTCTGCAAGGACCCTCCCCTCTACTCCGCGTTCATACTTCCTGCATTTGTCGGCCTGATGAAGTAGGAACACTACCCAGGAATCTGAGATCTCCTGGCGCAGTCGTCTGGACAGACAATTCCTCGACAGGGGCTGCCTCAAGCACTTTGTTCACAAACAGATCCAGCAAGCCATCTCAATTAATAGAACACAAACCAATGTCAAGAACTCTAATATAGGACCACCAAGAGGTGGTCCTATATCATGAAGGTCTAAGTAAAGTCAGTAATATTCTCCACTCTGGATACAAACTTCTGGCTTTGTCACTACAAACACAAGACCTGCTCTTCAAAGCGCCTAGATTGGTCTTCTAAAGGCCATCTAACCTCCGCAACAAACTGGTTTGTCCAAAGTTGCAGCCCACCTCAGATGTCAACCAAACTATATACCCCAGAGGATCCCACCCCTGCAATAGCTCACACTGTGACACCTGTGCCATCCACCAACCCTCAATTTCTTTCAAGAGCAGACTCACTAGCCTTACATATCCCATCCAAGGCAACTACAACTGTGCAACAGAAAAGCTTGTTGATCAGTTACAGTGCCAACACTACAATGCAGAATACACCAGCCTCACCACCAACACACACAGACACAGGCAGAGAATGAATGGCCACAGAGCAGACACCAAACAAGCCATAGCTGGTCATATCAATAACCTACAGGACAAACCAGTTGCAGCACATGCAGCGTCACACAACAAAGATTTTGATTCCTGCTTCAGTACCAGAGTTGTGAGAGCCCTACCACCTTCAAGCAATAGCTCAGAATCCAGACACTGGGAATCAGCTCACCAATTCATAACAAATTGCAGGTAGCCGCTATGAGATAATCACAGCTTCAAACCACACTCATCAGCTATACCGATCATTTTTCAATTTTCCCTCCCCTGCCTAGTTCGCCTCCTGATAAAACTAGCTTAGCCAGCGAATCATCGCAATCACACAACTGCATGAAAATTGTGCCTTCCCTCTGTGTGTGTGTGTGTTTGTGTTTGCCTGTCGACAAGTACTACACTGCGAGTTCTTGAATTCCTGTCCTTTTGTATCTAGTAAGACAACACATTTGCTGGAAGTACAAACCTGTTAGTATTTGTGGTTGTGTGTATTTTTCATGTAATATTTATCCTTCTCTTCTCCAGTGTGACCTGAGTATTGTGAAAAGACTGGTGCTGTAGTGCTATTCTAGCTCAGGTAAGAGGTTGAACTGCATTTTTGAGTGTGTTGTTGCAGGTACAGTAATGTTGCTTTCACCAAGAACCCAGAGAAGTACATCAGGTACACACCAGAGCAGGTGTCTGCCCTCATCGACCGGTTCTTTGACGTTGCTGCATAGACGTGTTGCCTGTCTCTACCGGTGTTCTGTTTTGTTCACAGTAAAGATTTTGTACTCTACCTGTATTCTCTTCCAAATATGTAGCATAGTATTTTCTGTTTCACTTTATTATGTTTGTATATTGATTTAAATATTATTATTGTCTGTAAAAATTAATATAAGAGTAAATGTATCTTTGTATTAAGAAAATTGTTTGGTTTCTGCAAGCATCTTCCAAATTCAGTTTCCTTTGTGACCATCTTGTTTCAGTTTATGATTGAAAAAGTCTCTGCCGTAAATATCTGTATTCACAGAGAATTTGCACACTACAAGACCTTTCCATAGGCGATAAAAACTCAAAAAGCATTTTGACAGAGAGTGGCTACTTAATTACAAAAGTCACAAGTATACGGGAAGTAGCTTTATGTTGATGGAAGGGACAGAATGAGCCTCAACGTGTATTTAGACAGAGACTCAAAGTTTGCCTGGGAGAACAATCAGTCCTTTGTCTTTGATAATTCTGTAAACATGGAAAATATTTTCGAAGGACTCAATGCTAAATACTTAGTATGAGGGTTAACTTCATAGAAGAGAGGTGGTTGCAACAACTTATTTACGGAATGTACATAAGTAGTTTAGTTACGTAAAATCTGTGCATCCTAAAAATGCTTCAGATAATTTAAATATGAACCTCTTGTGTATTTTTACTACTTAGTTGCAGGGTGAAGACAACTTTGGAAAGTATTTTCCAGGCATAATGACAATATTAGTAGTATAAAATTTATAACTCGTTAAGAAAAATTTCAGATTTCGCACTGATAACAGATTTGTCAGAAATAAAAAAAAACCTTATTTATCTACAAATTTTTTTTATTATTTTTTCTGTTGCAGTTTATTGTGGCACCGAACAGTGGAGACCATTAACAGGGTGACACGTACATACAAAAAACAGATAGTGAAAAATTCACATTAAAAACACTACTTAATTATACACTCATTTGCAAAAAAAATATATCACCATGAACAAATTGTGCAAGTGGCCCGAAGGTTGCCACACAGTTACATCATAGTCAGACATGTGTCTCATTTGTGCTTTATACAATTTGTTTATGCGGATGTGTCACTAGGGGGCATACATGTCTCCCAACATTTGTAGTTTCGAGACACCAGATAAGGCCTTAGTACAAGTGTGAACAGTGTGAGCCTCGTAGCTATGTTCAGTGAATACACAGCTCCTTGACGGTGCATTCGAGAAGCCTTTGCACAGCTGGATGAGTTTAAGAGAGGCTACACTGTCGGCCTCCTAGAGTCAGATTTGAGTTTTTGGCGCATTGCTCTCAACTTAATTATTCTGCCCGCACTGAGACTGTGTTATAAACAGTGGAAACAAATTGTTACACACATTTGTCGAGAAGTTTCCAGTCAACCCTGGTGGATCACCAACAGGGAGGATCATTTCATTGTGTGACATGCTGTAAGCACTCCACGGGCATCGCTGCACACCGTCCAGGAACATGTCGCGGCAACTGGGGATATACCTGTGTCCTCCAGTATCATAATCTGGTGGCTAGCAGCGCAACATCCTTTACACTGGCCACCATTACTAGTTGTTCATTGCCAAGCACGTGTGCCTTTCTGCTTGGAACAGGCATCATGGAAGCTTTTGGATTGATGACTAGTGGCGTTCAGCGACATATCATAGTTGTGTCTGTCTGGGTACGGATAACCGTACAGTTTGTGTCTGGAGACATTCTGGCCAGCGCCATGATCCACTCTTCATTGTAGAGAGACATTCTGCCCCAACCAGAGGTGTTACGTTGTGGGGTGCCATTTCCTACGATTGCTGCACTGTACTGGTGTTAATGGAAGGAACACTTACGGCATGGCTATACATTCAGGAAGGTCTGTGGTCATGTGTGCTACCCGTCCTGGTGCAGCTTGACTAACCCATTTCCCAGCAGGATAATGCCCGGCCTCACACCTACGGGTATCTCTGGTCTGCCTTCCTTGGCCAGCAAGGTCCCCAGACCTCTCGCCCATCGAGAATGTGTGGTACCAGATTGGACGGTAACTTTAGCCAGCGGCAACTACAGCGGATTTGGAGGGTCAGTTGCGCCAGCTGTGGTAGGTGTGCTACCTTTCATGAGACCCCTGTTTTGTTTTCTTTACTTTGTAACTTTTGCTATTTTGTATTCCTTTTTTAGGAATGTATATTAGTTTGGCAAAACCTGTGTCCGATTTGGCTATTTAATCTTGCTTAGTTTTTTTTTTTTTTTTTTTCTTTTGTGGTGAAAGTAATTATTTTCTTTCACCTTTAACTTTTGATAGTCACTGTTACTGTGACCCAGTGTGTTACTCTAGTATTAACTTTGGTGATTCAGAAATAATTACTGTTTTATTAATTTGTGTTAAAAAATTTTATCAGTTAACATAAATTGGTCATTGTTGTAATTAATTTATTGATCAATTCATTTTCTTGTCAGAAATTTGATTAAAACTTTTTATTTTTGCGAGAGATTGTGTGTGTCATTAATGGTTATTGTGCTAATAATTTTCATTGTTTGATTAATATACTGTGTGAGTTTGTTTCAACAAAAAGTATTTCGTTAACATTTAATACAAGTTATCGCACCATGTTGTATATTGATTATTGCTCTAACTGCCTGAATCAATATCTCAGCTACGACCACTTCCGGGTGTGAGGACTTCCTTCTTATTCACCTGAAACATTTAATGACATCAACTACTTTGATTGGTCTCGAGAAAATCTCCATGATTATTCGCTAAATTTTCTGTTTTGCCACATTTGGTAAGTTTGGTTTGTAGCCCCATTTGTGCGCCTCTTTTTGTTCGTCATATTTCTAGTGGCACTTTTCTTTTTATCTCGTTAATCTTTATTGTTTTAGCAGTCAGCATTTTGAGCCATTAGGATGTAAGACATGGCGAGCTGAAACCTTGTTTCCATCGTCTCTCAGACATGGATATCTTGCTACCCTACTTTGCCAGGAGCGTCCAATGATGCGGGCATGTTCCTGTTTCTTCGTTCAGGCCACTATTTAAATTACTAAGCATGAACATTTACTAACCTTCTGGAATTATGTGAAGAAAAAGAATACTGTCTCTGCCATTGTTTGCAAACCTGCAACACTTCACTTTGCTACTATATTAATCCTTCAACATCAGTTCAGGACATTGTAAATTAAAATTTTGTTTGTTAAAACAAAAAAACTCAGAATATAAAAAATTTTAACATTTTAACTTTGTGCTTCTTAAGTGGCATGTTGTGACTAGCTATGATGGTTTCTTGCATAATTTTATTTGTCTCGGTATCCCGATAATTTATATACATACTTGCGATTATGATAAAAGAATAACTAATAACATTAGTACTTTAAGAAAGAGAACGTATTTAAAAAGTATGTGTACATTTTTTTTTTTTTTTTTTTTTTATGTGCTTATGTTGTTATTTTTTTTAAGCCAGAAAATTAATAAGTTATTATCCTCTTTGTTTACCCAACAGGATTTTAAAGTGGTATACTCTGTTTCATATAGCTTCAATAAAATTTGACAGACCTTGTGACCAACCTACACAGCATGTGCAAAGTACTGTGTCAGCTGAAGGTTGTTACAGGATGTGTGTTATTATGTAGGTGCTCTTTGCGATGATTGTAAGAGAAAATAGTACTCGGAATTAAAAATTATAGTGTGAAAAATTAATGATAGTTACAACATTTATGGTTAAAATTTCGCTCCTAGACTAATACACAATTTTTCTTTGTTATAGAGAAAGGGCTTTAAAAATATTTAGAAATATTATAGTAGCGCATGCAAACATCACAGTTATGTGAAAGGTCTCCACCAATCTCCGTTCAGTCTATTCAACCCGCCCAGTGAAAAGCCGTTATCATTGTGCTCTTTTCCATCATAATTTATCTATTTGCGAGAATTTGTCGCTGGTGTGTCGGAATATTATATATGCAGTTAATTATTTTTTATTTACGTATTTCATTAAGTGTAGTTCATTGTAGGTGCCTTTTTAGAAGTCTCCTCAGTGAAATGAATTATCGACACATGTCTGCCACTTTGTAAAATTGTTTTTGTGCTGTGGTTCACCATTTTCTGTGACCATCATGAAGTGCGAGCGAAAAATTATTTACGTTGTGAAGTTTGAATTGGTTGGTTTCAAGAAATACTTCAAATGTTTTGTTAATTACATAAGTAAGCAAATAAATTATTTTGTATCCGTAGCCGACAAGTGATTTTAGTGAATGAATCATCCAAAGATTGGCACGTGTTTAGGAATAATGAAGTGAACAGTAAGTTTATGTGTTTTGTAAATAATGTGTTCTTAAATTGTTGTTAGAATATTTTTAATGTATTTGGACTTTTATTTGATTGAAACTCTAACGATTTTTATTTAGAAGTTAAATTTGTTGAACATGTTTACATTGTGCATTTCGTACATCAGTATTACCAGTTATGTAACTATTGCATTTTGTTCTGGCGGAATGTTTTCAAATGTATGTGTCCTAAATATGCACCCTTTTAGTGTAGTTCGTTATATAAAAAATGTAATGATAATTATCTGTTCAGCATTTCTCGCATAGGTACGAGCAGCGACACATTCATCACATTTGGTTTTTTCAATGAAGTTGAAACTTTTGACTTATAGTCGATTGAATATTATTTCCATATGAACAAAATTCTCTACTGCATAATCAAAACAATGCAAGTTCCAATCTCCACTCTCTTAAAAAGAATCACAAAAAAATTACATCTCACGAAAGACGTTAATCTATAGTTCCCCACCCCACCATTAAATAAATTAGCCCTAACTAGTATATTATGTGAACATAACAAAAATAAAACAGTTGGGAATGGAAACCAGCTATAATAGCTATCTACTGGACAGAAGTTGTCGAGTCTTTCAATGTCTGCCATTGGAGTCGTAGTTTGTTTACAAAGATCATCTTCTTCACTGACAGTACAGCTGTGACGGAGGGATACATGGCGGCCGCACTTCTTTTCGAGAACTATCATAATTTACAAAATATATATGAAACTGAGTATAATGATAATTTCTTTTGTTTAAGTTACTGACAAAAAAAACTTATGTTTTGCTAAAGAACAGACTATGACTGCTAGGGTGTTGTAAAACATTTTTTTTTTTTTTTTTTTTTTTTTTGCTGAGCTGGCCCAGTGTTTGGCCATTTTGTGTCCTATTAACCCTGGTAATCGCCCACTTGTTACAACTGATCCACTGTGTTGTCGTTTAGCTGTGTGTACATGGGGGTAATTTGAAGTTATGTATGGTGTAGGGGTTTTACCCTTGGTGTTTGAGCTCTGATGCCCTAATGTGCTACAGTTTTGGTAGCAGAGCGCGGTTGTGGCTGAGTGGAATTACCTGTGCATGCTTTCTCTATGATGCCTTTTCCCTTTTGTGTGACTTGGTGATTTTTTGAATGGCAACTGACATGGACGCCACACATTGTAGGTTTTGAGGTTATCTTGTGTATTTTAGTATAATATTTGTTGTATTTGTTTGTGTATTGTGTGTCCCCTTTGTGTCACTTTTCGCCATGGCTGCTATTGTTCCAGAGTTCCTGCTGAAAGACAAAATCAGATATGAATGTGCCATTCGTGGTGAATTACCCTTCATGCGGCACTCAACACTGGCACTTCCATTAATCTTGAATATTTTAGTGATCTCTCTGTTGATGATGAATATTGTGTTTGTGCCACCAAAGTAATTTCCCATCAGGAGATTTTAGAAAATCTGTACTAGGACTCCAGTCCTGCGAAATACCCCCGGTTTACAAGCCGGATTACTCACATATTACACAGCAAATAATTTGCTTACCTTGTGTTTTGACCAGCTTTCAGAGGCTCAAATTCAATTGTTAAAGAATGTCATTGTACAAGCCCAATCCCTATTTGAAAGTGTGTGTAATTTGGAAACTAGCGAGTTGCAGATAACTTCTCACCATCTTGATACTTCTACTGTTAGTGAATAGCTGGCTAACCTTAGCTGCAGTACTGCCACCTCCATTTCATCTCCTGCACCTGCCCTGAATAATTTGGTCAGTTTTCCGTCCATTTCTCAACCTCTTCCACAGGTCGCTTTTTCCTCTACTTCAGTACACATCCCCACCATATCATCTGCTCTTGTCCACTGTTTTGACCCATGACATCCTCAGTGACACCAATAACCCAACCCCTAGCATCTCATACCTTTGGCAAAATTACTCATCCCTTAGAGCGTTTGTTACATGATTTCTCTATTACGGGTGGTTTGCATGTACAAAAATTTTTTGAATTCTTGAAACGCGTAATAAAATTGCACCAGAGTAACACAGCACCTGCACGTCAACTTTTGGAAATTATCTACCCCTTTACGCAGGAACCCCGCAGTGAAAGAACCAGGAAGGCTATTTCAAATCATCTCACAACTGCAGTCACGTATTGTTAAGTCTTGAGTGTTCAGATATTCTGTGTAAAAATATTGTGACGTGGTACAGTGGAAGAGGTGCATAAATCACTTGTGCGCATGACCTTCAACAGCGGACTTTTTCGTCAGTTAACAAATATGGCCACCCGTTGAATGTCTCGTGCAGTGTGGTCTCGTTATTTGGGATTTATCCCTGATCCTTTGGGAAATATGTACAAGTGTTTGTTTATTGTCGTTACATTTTTGATCCTCCGGGCCGGATAATTAATCGCTACATATGAAGTGAAGCCACGCACATGTTTGTTTGGTTTGTTTTCAATTACTGAAGATTGTTTGGTTTTGTGGCAAAATGGTGACAGCTATGTAACCTATTTGCGTAGTTTTTCATGTTCTTCAGTATTTTGGTTTCTCTACTAGTTACCATTGACTATTGTGCAAAATCGGCAAACGGCGTGTATAGGTTATGTGGTATCTTGAAGGTTAAATGGTGAGTCATTAATAACTGTCTCTGAGGTGTCCCGCCTGTTTTGCTGTTGGTTTGTTGGCCTAGTGTTAAAAGGTAATTTATCAGTACAATTTCGAAAGAGATATTAATGCAACTAAAACTTCAAGAAAATAAGGTTAAGCAGATTCAGGCATGCCTGCCGTCACTCACAATGGCTGAAGGCTTCCTTCAGTACACAGGAAGCTAAGGTATATGTACAGGATATCCAAAGCAGAGGAAAGTATCAATTCATGTTGTGACAAATTTCTGATCTTGGAAACCGTTCCTAAGGATTATGATGAGGCTGCCTTGAAGGAATGCCATTCAAATTTGTCGGCATTGTTTTTGAATACTCGCTCTACCATATCATCGCTGTTGACAAACGAGGGTGAAACAACCCCAAAACTGAACCTACTAACATTTTCAGGGCAGTGGGAGGAATGGTCTACATTTCACCAACTGTTTCAGGCCACAATTCATGAGAATCACGCACTTTCTGATATTGAAAAATTTCAATATTTAGTCAGTTCTTTGTAAGGTGCAGCATCTCAGCTTGTGTAAAACCTACAGTTACCTGGCGAAAACTACTCTGTTGCATGGGAAAGTTTGTTATCCCGTTATCATAATTAACAGAAACTTACTACACTCCATATAAACAAAATTTTGGAGTTGCCTCCTGTTACTGCTACAAATTATAAGTCATTGCACCACTTTGTCAATGCCCTTATGTAAAATTGCTTTGGCTCTCAATGTGTATGAGTATAGTCACCTATAGCATGACAAGTTCTCTGTTCATAGTCGTCTGAACTCTGAAGCAGCTTGGTATTGATGAGGGTCATTAATTTCCTCTGGCAGCAGCTGTGCTACGTACTCAAGACATTTGTTGGTGATATCATTACTGGTGCTCTATCACTTGAAGAAGCTCTTGCTGTGTGGGATGAGCTCATCCAACTACTGCAAAAGGTATGTTTCAAATTGCAAAAATGGGTTGCCAATCACCCCCAGCCACTGGATGGTCTTCCAGTGGCAGACTGTGAAACGCTCATCTTCACCAATGATTCAGAGCATGCGATACCTTTCTGGGACTCCAATGGACTGTGAAGGGAGATGCTTTCGCTTATCATGTGGAAGGGAAGGTGCAGTTGTGATGGCTATCCCTGCACATAGAACGAAAGTCAAACCTACAGTGCCGTATGAAGTTGAGAAAATGTTGACCTTTTGGGACAGCTTACCTTCGCTGCGACGGGGTTGTGTTTGACGAGCTCCAAGCCTCATGTCTGCTGGGCGGGCCTGCTGGTCTACAAGTATGAGCGCCGCGGGGCCATTGCCGCCCACGAAATCTATGCCTGCCTTCCCCTCCCTCGTACGTCACTTTGACCACGTGACGCCTGCCAGCCAGTCACGTACTACCAGAGTGCCCTTCCAGGAATTCTGGATATTGACGGAGTGAAGATGATTTTGTAATGTTCTAGATGATTTCAAATAAAATATAAATACAGGTGTGTCACGCAGATTCGGGGAGACAGCGCAGGGATTTCACTTGGGCAGGGACTGTTCCGTCAACATTTTAAATAGGGGTGGCTTGCTGATATTTTACTTAAGTTTGGTTTAAAGCAAAATGATTATATGTAACCTGCATATATATGGAAAGAGATGTAATCTAGTAGAAATGTAGATTTTGAGGGAAGTTTTAAACACAATTATTTTTATACCTTTTTTATACAATGTAATCAGTGGGAAAAAAATATTTTTATATCACTTTTATTGATTGTAAAATTTTGGGGAAAAACTATGTAAATGGTTATATTTTGATATAAAAACCAAGGCAACGAATAATTTTCAAACCTTTGAACTGAAACCAACTCAAATCCCTTTTTTGACATTGGGGGAGCTCTCAGCTGTTTTCCAACTTAAAACACTGTCACATGCCGGTTAGAGAAATCTGCGCCACTCTGCTTCCTCGATGCAAAGAAGTTCAAAGGGAAAATCACGTTAGTAATTTTATAAAGTTACAAATTAGTACAAACACCCTTGGGTTTGTTCCAGTGGTTGTGAGAGTGATTTTTATTAGTAGTGGTGCATCAACTCATCCACAAAATGACTTCTACAGGTATCCATACATTGTGGATCCAGCGCCTCACGAAAGACGCCCTCCAGAAAAATTTGGTAGATACAGGTGTGTTTAATCCGGATGATGGAGTAGATACTCTCCGACAGTATATTATGAAAGAGCTGGTGAGTAAAGTCAATGTAGCTACTCAACAAGCGGGTGAGTTCACCGCCTGAATTTAAAGTCAGTTGTAAATCTTTTGGTGCAAGTAGCTAGAATTGCGTCTTTACATATTTGTGAAATTGTGTTTTTGTGTACTGTTATAATGTTCAAAGTGCCAGAGCCTTTGCAAAATGTAGTTGGGCAAGCGATCAATGAACGTATACCATTTAGTGAGTTTAGTCAGGCAATGTTGAGACAGACAGGTTCATCAGTAACTATCACTCACCAACGTATGAAAATATTGCAAAGATTTCCAAGTCCCAATGAGTCAATGCAGCTGTTTGTCAGTGAGACTATTAGGTTGGTAGAAGTGTTAGGTTTGCCGTGTGCGGAAGCGGATTTGGCCGTTTTTTAATCTGTTGCCGGAAAATTTGCTTCAAAGCTGAAAACTTTAAATGACTTATTTGCTTTAGTAATTCAAGTGGAATTAACGATTGGTGATTGTAAGTAAAGAGAGCCTCTAAACGGCAATGCCAAATCTGTTCTCGTACAAATTGTCCGACTGCTAAATGCTTTTATAAAGCACAAAAAGGCGAAGGGAATTCCGTGCAGGAAAAGTTAAAACAAAAATGTCAAATTGGTTTTAAGAATAATCATCCGACGGATAATTGTTTCTATAGAAAATTGGATAGTCACTGGAATGAAAAGCCACTTGAAAACGAGGGTCAGTTTAGATGTAAAAGTAAATTCAGAATGTGTTGCTAAGTCTGAAGGTCATAAAACCGTAAAAGATATTATTTGTTTCAGTTGCGGTAATCCTGGTCATTTTTAATTTAATTGTCCGTTAAAGGAAATACCTGCAGAAATAGGCGCCGTCACAAACACAAATCTATGTAACAAAAATGGTCTACTGTATGTGCAGCTTGTGATTACAAACTTAACGATGCCAGGCTTGTTTGCCTCGGGTGCTTCAGCGACACTCATAAGGCAAGAGACCTTGAATAAAATAATGCGGGATGTTCCGCTTGGATCTGTGCAATTGAAATGGGGAGACTCAGGGGTATGTTACTTAGCCAATGGAGGTTTGATAACGTCAAACATAACAGCTGTGATGAAAGTGAAAATAGAACATTTTTCATGGAAAGTAGCATTCCGTGTTTTTGAACACCTGTCACATGACGTGATTTTAGGTATTGATTTCTTGGGTAGTACGCATGCATGCGTTGACGTAGTAAAGAAGGAATTACGGTTTAGTTTTTCCCCCAAAACTGTAGTAAATTTGCAAGTAAAACCTCATTTCCGTAAAACTCAGTTGCTTCAGCATTCTGAAGAGGTAGCGAAAGCATCAGAACAGCTTAAAATTGAATGTCCTTATGTCAAAGTTAGGGTATTGTAAAAAGATTCCAGTAGATTTAAAACAAAGATAATGAGCCCATAGTGTGTGTGCTGTATAATGTGTCAGCACCCAATATTAAAATATTCAAAAATTCTATCACACAATTGGAAGAGCAGGGAATCGTGGAAAGTTCCAAAAGTCAGGTCGCAAGCCCGTCTTTTCTAATTCCTAAGAGAACTCCGGGACATTTGAAATTATATGTCATTATATCTGGTACCTGTCATGGAAATGGTATTTCAACATTTGCACAAGGCAAAGTATTTCGCTATATTGGATTTAAATTCAGCATTCTTACAGTGTGAGCTTCATCCCAATAGTAGGGCACTGTTAGTGTTTTGTACACCGTGGGGTTTGTACCAGTGGACACGTTTACCGATGGCAGTAAATTGCGGACCCCAGTATATGTCTAGAGTGTTCACTCACGTATTAGGAAAATATCTATTTGAGTTTGTATTCACATACATAGATGACGTGTGCATATACAGTAATACGTTAAAGGAACGTCTTCAACACTTTCGGCTAGTAGTAGACGCGTTCCGTAAAGCTGGACTGACAGTAAATCCGCAAAAGATAAGTTGGGTACAACAACACGTGTGTTATTTGGGAGTCATAAGTTCCGAAGGAAGTTTGCGAACAGATCCGGAAAATGTGAAATCAATTGTAAATTTCCCGCAGCCTAAAAATGTAAGAGAAGTGAAAAGATATTTAGGTATGGTAGCATTTTATAGTAAGTTTATTCTGAATTTTTCCAATCTTGCAGAGCCGTTAAATAAATTGAAAAGAAAAAACATTCTGTTTCAATGGAACGAAGATCAGGTAAATGCTTTTCAAGAATTGAAAAATATTTAGCAAATCCTCCCGTTTTGCATTTACCGAAATTTACCGAAGAATTCTTTTGCACTGCGATTTCAGTTCTGTAGCAATAGGAGCATGTTTAAATCAAAATATTGATGGTAATTTTGTACAGATAACATATGCTAGTAAATTATTGGCTCAAGCAGAACATAAATAGTAAATTTATGTAAAAGAAAGCTTAAATTGTATTTGGGCTATAGAAAAGTTTGCAGATTATTTGGATCACGCACCGTTCACGTTGTACATTAACAACCAAGCGCTCAGCTGGTTATTAAAATCGCAAAAGCCTGCAGGTAAGTTGGCACGTTGGCTGGTAAGATTGGCCTGTCTCAAATTCAATGTGCAACGCATTTGTGGGATCAATAATTCGGTAGCAGACGCATTGTCGCGCATGCATTGCACCAAAGAGTTTGAGCAAGGCGACAATCAGGTGAATAATGGGGCACCTGTAGAGAGTGTAGCAAGCGTCGATAGTCAGCTGTCAAGGCCAGCAGTAGGAAACACACACGTTTCAGAGTTCAATACGTTACAAAAATTCCCAAAAGAATACCAAAATGCTGATCGGGAATGTAATCAGATTTTGTCTGAAATTAAGAATGGAACCTCGCAGTATGTTATCCATAAAGGTTTTCTAGGTGAATGAATGAGATGAGGAAAATTCAGAGTTTTTGTACCTGAAAATTTGAGGGTGATGGTGTTTAAATATTACCACGAATCTTACTATGGCTGAGGACACTTAGGGCATGATAAAACCATCTGTCACGTGTTAGAAATTTTTACGTGGCCGGGAGTTTGCACCGACCTTGAAAACTGGGTGAAGGGTTGTGATGCGTGCCAACGCGCTAAACCGAAAAATCAAAAACCAGAAGGCCAGTATGTGGGTACGGTAGCCACGTATCCTTGGGAACATGTGTATTTAGAAATCATGGGTCCGTTGTCCCTGAGTACATCGAGTTATGTCTATGCCCTAGTAATAATAGATAGTTTCAACAAATTTTGTCTATTTTTCCCGTTATGCACCATAAAGGCATTTGAAATCTGTAAAGTTGTGATGCAACAGTTGTATAGTGTTTTTGGTGCACCCGTATAAGTAGTAGATAACTCTACGTATTTTTGTCGCAAGAATTCAGAGATTTGAATTTTTATATGGGGAGTAAAAATGGTTCAAACTGCCCCATACCATCCACAGGCAAATTTAGTAGAACATATTTTCCGTAACTTTGCCTTATGAAGTTTTCAGTCAGATACGCAACATCACTGGAATGATGTATTATACCTCTTGTTTTTGTGTTTCAATAATTTGATTCGTAGTGCACACAAGTATGCACCAGCTGAGTTTTTGGGGCGGAGATTGATGCACCGTTTAATAAATGTGGGGTCACTCCACTGTATTTGTTTGGAAAACTGGAAGAAAAATTGTCTGATATGACACAAAATTTAATTGCGTATCACCAGAAAATGGAACAGAAAAGTAAAGTAGTTTGCAGAGATGTAACTTTAAAACTTGGTAGTTTAATTTTAGTCGAGGCTCACCACCTCAGTTCAAAAATTGATTATTGTAGTGCTAAGTTGGCGGTGAAATGGCAAGGGCCATTTCAGATAGTGAGGTTCCTTTCACCTATGACAGCATTGATTGAAGATCCACATTCTCCTAACAAATACGAAAAGGTTCATATCTCCAAATGTAAAAGATATCATGTACCCACCACATAAAAGGGCTGTCCCCCGCCCTTCCCATTTGTGAAATCTTCACTGCCTTCATTAAAGGATGTAAAACTGTTTTATTAAGCATCCTACGATTTTAATATTATTGTATTTTTTATAACGATATTTTAGTTTTCCAATGTTTTCTATGGAAAATTTAAAAGAAAGAGAGTATTAACGTTTTGTAAGCAAGTATACTCTAGACAAAAGTTAAATGAGTACACAGTTAAAACATGTACAAATATGTGAAGTTTAATGAGTACATAATTTAATGATTACAGTTTAATGAGAGAGAGAGTGAGTGAGTGTGTGTGTGTGTGTGCGCATGCACGTGTGTGTGTGTGCACGCGCATGCGTGTGGGCGTGCGTGCATGTATGTGTGTGTGTGTATATATATATATATATATATATATATATATATATATATATATATATATAAATTAGTGAAGTATTAGATATTTTATATGTAAATGGAAAAGTGGTTTTAAATTTTAAGTAAGCCTACCCAAAGTTAAATTTGAAAAAGGGTTTTATGATTTGTCCTACGTCTTCATCGAGTCAGCCGTGGTGCTTGTTTTATGGCTGCTGCTAACAACGTGACCTGTGTCCTATGCGGAAAGAAGCCTGGGGTAAGGGCCTTATGTTCTGGACGTGTGTGCGACACTGACTTTGTGGGTTATTCTTCAGGGGAGGATGGATGTGACTGCTATCCCTGCACATTGAACGAAAGTCAAACCAACGGTGCTATATGAGGTTGAGAAAATGTTGGCCATTTGAGACGGCCTACCTTCCTTGCGACAGGAGGTGTGTTTGACGAGCTCCACTCTTCACGTCCCCTGGACGGGTCTGCTGGTCTGCAAGTGTGGGCATCATGGGTCTGCTGCCGCCCATGAAACCTATGACTGCCTTCCCCTCCCTCGTACATCACCTTGACCACATGACGCCAGCCAGCCGGTCACATACCACCAGCCCTTCCAGGACTTATGGATATCAACGGAGTGAAGATGATTTTGTAATGTTCTAGATGATTTCAAATAAAATATAAATACAGGTGTTTTGCCCAGATTCTGGGAGACAGCACATGTTTTTCACTTGGGTAGGAACTGCTGTTCCGTCAACATTTTAAAGGGGGTGAGGGGTCCTTGCTGCCATTTTAGTTAAGTATGGTTTAAAGCAAAATAATTATATTTAACCTGCGTATAGCTGGAAAGAGCTGTAATCTTGTAAAAATGTATATTAGGGGGAAGTTTTAAACAGAATTATTTTTGATACCTTTTTTTATACTAAATGTAATTAGTGGGAAAAAAAAATTTATATATATAACTTGTATTGATTGTATAATTTTGGGAAAAACTATGTAAATGGTTATATTTTGATATAAAAACCAATGCAATGGCTAATTTTCAAACCTTTCCATGGGAACCAACTCAAATCCCTTTTTCTGACTTCATTGGGGGGCTCTCAGCTGTTTTCCAACTTAAAACACCTATATTCAGAAAGCAGTTGAGACAAGGACCTCGTCCTGTATGTGTTGGCAAACACCCTCACACAGTCTTTCATGAAGCGAGCCGTGTTTTCATATGTCGCTAGGATTTATGATCCTCTAATATGGTTGGCTCCTGTTGTGATGTGGGCAAAAATCTTCCTACAGTCACTGTGACTACATGGACATGGTTGAAATGACCCTCTAATCCCATCACTTTTGCATCCTTCGCAGCACTTTATGCACAGAATGGTAAATATGAATTATCTGTCAATTCCCCGTTCATATGCGCTCACTCAATTTTTAAACGTTCCAACTCCATGGTTTCTCAGATGCATCAGAAAAGGGTTACTCAGCTGTTGTCTATATCCGTGTAATGTTTTCACGTCATTCCACTTCAGTCAGATTAGTTATGGCCAAGACTAAAGTGGTACCACTAAAATATCTCCCCCTACCCATCTTGAGTTTTGTGGAGCACACCTTGTGGCCAAACACCTACATTGTCAGGAGCTTCACCTTCCACACTATCCTGACATGTCAGTATATGTATGGTCAGATTCAATGGTGACACTCGCATGGAGTGCTCCTCACCTGTATGTAGCCAATAGTGTGTGTGTAATTCAGGAATGGACTTCCCCTTGTAGTTGGCAACATGAGAGTTCAGCTGACAATCCTGCTGACTTTGCGTCACGTGGGTTTATGCCTGAACAGTTGTCCCCTGATCACTCTGGTGGGCAGGTCCCCAATGGCTATCATAGCCCTGTTCCACATGACCCAAACAACCTTACACTAACACCCAGCTAGAAACCCTCCCAGATCTCAAATCTAGTAGCATGGCTGTCTTGGTTGTTACTCAACATGAACCTGGGGTGAAGATATTTCAGCGATTCTCAACGTGGATGCAGAGCGTGCAGGTACTTGCTTCGACTCACTCTGGGGTTTAACTCCCCTCCGGGCCATGGCAAACCTGCCCCCAAGCGACCTAGTGCATCAGTAAAATCCCTAACGCCTTAGAGACCTAGTTGAAGGTAAAATATTTGTCATGGTAGACATGGCTAGGGCTTGGCAGGGCGGTCAATGTACCGTTCCACCTTCTGAGATAGTGTACCCATATAGCAACACACGTCGATATAAAAAATTTAAATTTCAATTGTTGAATTTATTTTTTAAACATTTACCTTTTGGACACACCCTTTGGTGATAGTGTATATAAAAAACATTTTATATTAAATGGTTAAATCGCATATATATGTGAAACATTGCATAATAAATTGTTGGATTTATTTTAAAAATTTAATTTTTAAAGGTCCACAGTTTTAGCGCGATCTTTAGTGATGGCGTATATGTGGATCGTTGTATATGAAATGGTTAAATATTATTTTAAAAATTTAATTTTTGAAAGTTCACCTTTTTTTGGTTACCTACCACCTTTAGTGATGGCTTATATACAAAACATTAAAATCTAAACTGTTAAATATATAAAAAATATATTAGTAAATAGTAAATAATCTCTTTAAAAATAAAATAATTATATCAATAATTATGAAGTATTATTCTTTTAAAAAAATATGCATTGCGGACGAGAAAGGGGTGTGAAAATTTTAATTTTTGGATACGCGATAGGGATTTTTAGGAATAGTTTACTTTTGGCACAGGGATACGCCACTGGAAACAAATAGGGTCTTTTGCCATATATTTCGTTTATGGTTTGGATACGCCATAGGAAATAATTGGGCATGGGTCAAAATTACCCCCCGCTCTCAACACGGTAATGGGTTGTTGTACCAATTGCCCCGCTTCCTACTTAGATACGCAATGTCGTCCTTTTCTGTCCTGCACGTTTTGTCACCTGGATACGCCAAGGGCAACTTGGTGAAAACCAGCTTAAGATGGGCTCGATACACAAGGGGAAACTTTATATTTTATCTGGGCTTTTTTTTTTGCATGTTGTGGTTGGATATGTAATTGGTGTTTTTTGGCTCGACTTTTTGTATCATTGGGTACACAATACAGTTGTGTTTGAGTGATCTAGATACGGAAGTAGTAGGGGCGGGCCGGTTTCATTTCACTATTGATTAATTGAAAGTGTTCAATTGATATCAAATGGTTAGTTTAATTGATTGAAAGGGTTAATCAAAAAGGATTACATTTTATTGAAAGGGTTAAATGAATTGAAGGGGTTAATTTTTAATCTGATCTTTTTTTTTCCTTCCTTCCATTTAGGGAGGTGGGAGGGGAGCAGCAGGATCTCTGTGTAATGTTCATGGTGTGGTGTCCTGGAGGCAACTGACCAAAGTGGTGGATTGCAATGTCTTATATAGGTGTAAAGTTGAGTGCAAGAGTGTGCCAAGGCAAATTTTTTTTCTAATTTTTCTAATTGTGAGGTGTTTGTAGGGATGTTGGTGGTAGATAGACGATTTTTAAGAATACATGTAATAAACAGAAAGTGTTTATAAACGATTTCTAAGAGTGGCCTAAGTGTAAATTGTATGTTTTTGTTATAGCTCATAGATAGGCGGCTTTTAAAGATGTGATTTATGTTTTAAACAATCTGTTTTCAGAATACAATTAAGCATTAGAGAATTTCAGAGTGTTGTACGTATGAATAAATTATATGCATCGAATCGCGAACTTTCAAATCACTACAGTAATAATAAGAGGGATTATGTGAGTCTTAAACGTAATGCGAGTCTCGAGCTTAGAAATATAATTTACGCACGAGAGAATTTTAACTACATGAATAACATCTGATGTCGACAAGTGCTAAACGATGACAAATTACGTGAGAGTGGAATTAACTGTCTACAACAAAATGTCCGTATAAATTAATTGAATAATGTATGCATGATGCCTCTGACACGCACCTTACACATCCGTCTGCCTTTGAGACTGGCGAGGAGGAATTTTATAAATGTAATCCACACGTAAAAAGAATAACACGAGAGACAAGTGCTAACTCACTAATCAAAATCTAGCTACTCAGTATGAATAAATAACACATTAACAAGTTTACATGCACACGTACCTTACGTGGTTGAGCCTGTATAATACTATTTAAACCAGATGCAATCGCATACCTGAAATATTAAAATAAGTCAGTTCGAAGTATGAATACCACTTATGTCGAGCTGTGTTGTGTAGCACGTTTGATAGGTAACTGTGTTTAAATTACGGTAAATGTTTATGAAATTCACTGCACCTGTTAACGCAAATGGTATTTTTGTGTATCAAACACAGAAATTGGAAATCTAATTGCAAACGCAATATATTAACTTAACACACAAAAATGTATATTTTCCCGATAAAATGCTATGCAATCCGCGGGTAGCAGTATAGAGATGAAGGTTGGTGCGATGGTCGCCGGTGTGTAGCTGCTGTAACCCCTGAGGATAGCCTTGTTGGCCTCCAAGCATGTAGATGTGCAGTGTTTATGGAGCTGACAAGTACCACATACGTCTCCTCTGAGCATAAATGAGCGACTAAAGATGGCGCCAAGTGGGATAGCTCTGGGGTTACTTCGGTCTCTGTACCCCTTCCACATGCCAGTGCGTGCTGCCCGCAATCGTCAAATGTTTTTCAGTAAGATGGGGACAACTGATTAGTTGTATTCTGATTGGAGGAGACCTGCCTGCCCCCTCCCACCCTCCCAAGTTCAGAATTCCAGCCACACCCTACCACCTCTGCTCTGCGAGGTCCTGGAGGTCAGTCACCCAGACTGCCTGTGAATGTCAACTGTCACAACTGATTCAAAATTGCATAATCTGCCTACTTGTGTGCACATCGGCTCACACTTGCTCGTAGGCACCCCACATCCCCAGAACTGCCCCGAGTTCAGAATGCTAGTCGCCCTCTCCCACCGTACCCCACAGAACGAACCAGAGTCCAGAGGTACATGACCTTGTCCAAACACCCCTGCACCTCCCACTCTCGTCTTCAGTACCAGCCAGAGTCCACGATGCCGACCATCCCCTCCCCTCCAATATGTGTCCAGAGAGACGTGTCCCCTACCACCCCACACTCCAAAAGGCGACTTATTCTGAATACCTGCACTATTGAACTAGCCTGGAGCTCACAAAACCCAGTTTTACACACCCCAGCAGCAGCAGCCCTGGGAATGCTTTCCCCCCCCCCCCCCCATGTGTTGATGTCCCCTGCACTACCTTTTCTAAGACAACGCGCCCTCCTCGCTACAGTATTAAGAACACATTGTTTCTAATGTTGGTTCCCCTGATTTGAGCTGCAGTTCTCTGAATGCATGCCCGGAGAGATTTGACCCGACTCGCTCTCCCTTCAAGCTTATGCAACGGGTTGATTATACGAACAGTGAAAAAATATATTACAACTCCCTGAATTCAAGTTCCCAATATAAGTCCCAGATTTAACATTCCAACAACAAAAATGTATATTTTGAATCAAGCAAACTACGATTTGTAAAATCGCACAAGACTTAATTTATTTACTCTTTAAAACAGAACTTTTTTTTACAATTAATCAAACAAGAATTAGTTTATTCACTTTTTAAGAAATGTTTTATTCTCTCATTAATAAATGTTTTTACTGTTCATTTTATGTATAGGAGAGAGAATTTTTGGGAGAGAATTAGGCGACACTTAACATTTATATCTTGAGAGCCAATGAGGGGAGGAGCGCCGAGTCGTGCGTGAACCCGTGAGACTAGGGAAATGAGACAGAGATTTCCGATAGAAACCCTTATATCAACGTTTAATGCATCATCCACACATTGCAAAATAATTTGTTTTTATGCTGTGAATCTCCCCCCCCCCCCCCCCACCCGGAATGGCGAGCGTGCTAACCAACGCATTCCCTTTATTTACAACTAGCCAAAAACATTCCAACAGCAAAAAATGTACCCCATGCAACATAAAATGTATATATTTAATATTTTAACAGTTCCCAACATAAGTTTAACCAAACACTATGAATATAGTCGGATATCACGTTTTTTGGAGTTGGAAAATAGCAATTTCAATGTTATTCATACTTTTTTTTACTAAAAGGTCCAAATTCTTGTAAATTTGCGGAAAAATAGAATTCATTTTGAATTCTTGCAGTATATAAGGAGTCTTAACTCGGCATCTGCCAAGGTCATTTTGTGTGCATGCGGGTGCATTGCAATAGTACAGATAACGATGTCAGGTGTCTTAATACAGGTATCCAGGAAGCGTCATCATCAAATGCAAGCATTGATAACGTTAACGACGCCAGGCATCTACTGCAACAACAGACGCTCACTATAACATCTACTACAGCTCCAGACATCCATCAAGATTACTACAGCTCCAAACGTCTTACTGCTTTATCTAGAACACCACAAATGCAGAATCTACAAGGCATCTCATCAGGAACAATGCATCAAGGTCACTGCTGTGACAATTGCGACTCTGAATGCATTGAAGAGTTCAATGCTATATTAACCTATGGGAAGGCTAAAACCTTTTTGAGTCTAAAGTGTTCCCCACTGCAAGTGATGCCGAAAGAATTCATAATTTGTTTTGGTGCTCACGAAATAAAATAAGTGTATCCATTTGTGTTTGACCATTTAAAAGCCGGTAAGTTATTGTATCCTATTTCTTTTGCGAAGACTGTTCTTACGGCATAACTGCCTTTGCCAATGATGACAACTTATAGCATATGCGGAGGGATTGTATGTCACGCAGTCTGGAACAGATGCTTGAAGCTAGAATCATTCCAAATATAGTAATGGATGAATCTGGAGTCGTCGTCGTCGTAGATTCTGACGCGAGCACTGTCATCTTATAAAATTTTATATGAGAGAGATACTTTTTTTGTAAATAGTGTATAATGCAGACATTGTTTTGCCTTATCAGTATTTCGAAGAATGTGATAATAATCTTCATACTTTATACCATTATAGCAAAGACAAGTTTGGTTACAACAGACTATTACTTCGCAAAAAAAACTTATCAGGTGAAGATATATTTGAATTTCAATTTGAGAAAAAGATATCTGCTGGATAAAATTATAAATACTTGAAATAAGTTGTTAAATGTCGCCTGCCTCTGTAGTGTTGTTAGAGTAGACAAGGAGCCTCTGGGTTTGAATCCTGGGTAAGTCATGGTAATATATAGAGTTTGCGGATTCGATTCCCAGCTAAGCCATAATTAATATAAGCTGGGTTCAAGTCCCACCTAGATCATGTACGAATGTAGTCTAGTTTCTCATTTTCATTATTGGGTAGATATATAGATTCTGGGTTTGATTCCAAGTTAGGGCTTGTATGATAATAGCTAATTGTAATTTGTTAACTAAAAGGATTTATCAATTAAAACTACAAATAAATGATATTGAAAACACGAATTTGTATACGTAAAAAGACTGTTGAATCATATCATTAAATTGATTTCACCTCGTATTGTGAAAAGTTCGTATTGTAATGGCAATTGTGCTCATAAGAAATCGTTAAATAAGAACACATTTCAAACCTATTAGCTTAAAAATGAATACATACATGTTAAATTCAGATATAAAGGTTAAAATACAGCATATCCAAGCTAAATTTGAAAAAAATCACGTAAAATCCTTTTAAATGTGTTAATACTACATAAAAATGTATTAAAACAACTTAAAAAGTATTAGTTGTCAATTTGGTATTGATTTCAGCCCATTAGCATTATTTTAATTTATGCGATAAGGGAGGCAGTTGAGGGTATAAATAACACCTCCCACCCCCTGGAGCTGAACCGGTTCATCAGTGGCTAGGTCAAGGGCATCGGCTGCCATCTCGCCTCTTGCTTGGCTTTGCGGGACTGTGTGACCGCGGGGATCCGGACGTCTATCGTTTCTCCTGCGACTGTAAAACCCTGTCAGAGAAGCCTCCCACTGCATTCTCCCGGAACTGTAATTGCCCGCCCAGCCAGTGATCCTGCCAAGTTGGTGAAACTAAGCCTCCTCGCCCGACTGCCCGCTAGCCTGCTAATTCCACGGAGCTCTCAGGGAGCGCGATCACCTGGCCGCCTACCCCAGCACTTACTTGTTGGAGCGGGGTAGCGCTCATACAGCCAGACTTGGGTTCAGGTCTCATTCATCAACTACAAGAGTTTAAGTAAGTTAATATAAAAAAATTTAGGGTTTCTGTTTAAAGTTTTTCGCGTTTTTCAGTTGATGCAAGGGGAAGTAGGAATAGGGAGAGAGGGAAGATTGTCACACTTCAAATCAAATATGGTGTTGAAATAAACCAAGCATGCTGATTGGGAGAGGGATTGGTTTTTTATTTAAAAAATACAAGCGTGCTTGCGAGTAGGAAGGACGTCACACGCTTAATATCTGCAAATGGAAAACACCAAGTGTAATGATTTGGTGGAAAAAAGCGCTAAGTATTTCTAGTTTGAGGAGACAAAAAGGAAGGTAGGGGAATAGTGGAAGGAACACAGTGATCCAGACAGTTATTATTCTACCTCAGAGTTACATAAGACCACCGCAGAATGCTGAGGTAATTGTTCCGTATTGTGTATCCTTATGGGAAAACCATACAAACAGTCCGAGTGTAGTATAAAGTATACATCCTAACTGTTTACTTAGCAGTTTAGTGCTGTATTGCATATCCGGCCAATTGTTCCGTACTGCGTATCCAAGCAAATTTTTTCTCAAAAATGTTACAATTATCTCTCGTGAATCGCAGGATGGTGTGAGCTGGATATAAAATCACAATGTATACATCCCTTTAGCATGTAGCAGGTCTAAAGGAAGGCAAGGAGAAGGATGCACACCATAAAAAAATCAACAACTAAATCACCAACCTTGTAAGAAACAGGATCATATTGCTTGACCTGCACCCTGTGCATATGGCAATAGTATTCCTTGAGATACTTGGTAGCATCCTCCCAGAATTCATTTCGCTCCTCTACATCTACATCAAAATGTAAGCCCCAGGCAATAAGAAGAGGATGAAACAATCTCCGACCAAAGAACACTTCTTGCAGCGTCAAACTTGTAGCAGCATTTACACAAGAATTCAAAGCCAACATTATGACATGGATCTCTTTATTCCAATCTGTGTGAACATCATGATGAAAGGCAACAAGTGCTGCCTTAATGGTAAGGTTATACTGCTCTGCCATTTTAGCTTGAGGATGATGAGTTGTATGGACCAAACCAACTCCCCAGGAAAAAGTTATATTTGATAACTCAGTGGAAGTAAAGTTTCTTGGATTATCAGTAACAACGTGGGTGGGTGAACCCAAATAATAAAATACTTGTTCCTACAAGATCTTACAAATAGTAGTGGCCTTCTGGGTTTTCATGCAAAATAACTAAACAAACTTTGAAAATCCATCAACCAGAACCAATAAATGATTATAACCCTTCTTAGATCTAAGAACACAACCAAAAACACCCATATAGACTTTCCCAGACATAACTAGGTTGTGGACTACTAAACTGTCCTAGGGCTCTACTATTAGGAGCCCTTACCTGCTGACACAAAGCACACTTTTTCACCCAATCTCTAATTTCTGATTGCATTTCTGGCCAAAAAAAAATATTGTTCAATATGCTGCAAAGTGTATTCTTGCCCTGATGGACGCCCAAATAAGAGTTATGGAAATACACCAATGGCCTCACTGCCTTGGATACATAGGTTTTAAAAACGCTCGTATGTGAAGCTTTACCAATAATCCCCTTAGTCACAATAAAACCAGTAAGTTCTCCTAGCTGGATTTTATGCCACAACTCCGCACATTTATCATCCTTTTGCTGCTAATCCTTAACGTTCTAATAAGCCGCTGGAATTTGTTTCAGAACATTTTCCTGCTCCTGAATTTCTCCATCACACACAAGCTTATCAGGGTCAAACATTCTAGACAAACTGCTCGCTATACAATTTTCTTTTCCCTTCACATAAACTATATCGAATGAAAAATCACTAAGGTGTTCGATCCAGTGGCCTAATTTACCCAAAGGTTTCTTGGAATTCCAAAGCCACGTTAAGGCTTGGTTGTTTGTACACAGCTTAAAACGAGTACACTCCAGATAATCGGAAATTTTCTCAACCAAATACACAAACAAGAACTTCTCTTTCATAGGCTGAGGACTTTCTTTCGGCAGATGTTCCTATCCAACTATTAACATTTAACCAATTCCCATCTGTTATTACAGATGGGCACTTCTCTTGCACTTCTTGTGCAAAATCATTATCAATGGAATTTACCTGCTTACATTCCTCCTGCCCCATCAACTTTACCCCTTCTTTACAAAAACTTATATTCTTGTGACAAAATGGTGCATAATGCCAGGAAGCTTACAGCTACATGCAGTACAAGCTTACATTCAAAAACAGCCAATCTTAACACTGGTGGAGAGGTCAAACAAGTTTTTATTTTCGCCAAAGACCACCTCTTGCTCGTCTCCTCACAAAAACTCTTGACCCTTATGTTTCGAAATATTAAGGGGTTTGGCCAATTCAGCAAGAGATGGAATAAATCTGGCATAGTAGCTTATCATGCCCAAAAATGCCTTACACCATGTAAGTTCTTCGGACAGGGAAAGGAAAGCACACAGCTGATACGATCAGAGTCTAAGAGTAATTGTCCTTCACTCAGAATAAATCCCAACAGCCTCACATGCTGGTTACACCAGCTGATTTTCTCTAGATTCACAGTCAATCCCGCTTCCAAAAGCTTCTGTAGGACTAACGTGACATGTTCCTGGTGCAACTCCTTAGTCTTACTGTAGATGACAATATCATCCAGATAGTTGAAAACCAATTCAGCTTTATATGGCAACAAGATAGTCTCTAAAGCACGAGAAAGTGCCTGGGCCCCAAACAAAACACCAAAAGGGACTCTGGTCCATTCAAAACTCCCCAAGGGGTAACAAATGCATGAAATGTTCGTGCATCTTGGTGCAACAAAATTTGGTGAATGTCCTGATTCAGATCAAACACTGTAAAATACCTAGCCTTCCATAATAACTTAAAAACGTGGTCTACTTTAGGTATAGGGTAAGGATCCAATTAAATTTTTTATTGGTACGTCGTTAGACTACCACTAACCGAAATTTACCAGGCCCCTTTTTGTGTACTAAAAATGCCAGGCTGGCATAACGACTAGTAGAACGCCTAATAACATCCTTATCAAACAAGTGGTCTAGCGATTTTTTAAAAGTTTGCCTCTTAGCTGGAACTACACTATAGGGATGGCACCTAACCAGGCTGTTGTTGGTCAGTACCAGATCATGCACATATTGATTACTTACTCCAAATTTGTCTGTTATTACAGATGGAAACTTCTATCGCATTTCTTGTGCGAAATCATTATCAATTGCATTTACCTGCTTACATTCCTCTTGCCCCATCAACTTTACCCCTTCTTTACATAAAGTAAAACTCAGTCTGATTCATGCAAATTTAAATAGGCACGAGTGCCGTGGAGGAAATCTACGCCCATAATTATATTGTGGCTTAAGTGTGGCAAAATGAAAAATTCTCTCTTCCAGGATAAATGACCTATGTGTATACTTTTTGACAAACGAGCACATGATCGCATCAAACCTCCATTTGCTAGACTAAAAACTGTTTTTTCACTGTGTTCAACACTCATAATGCCTATGGGGTGTTCCCTAAATAACTTATTGCAAAAGGACTGATTGATCAAGGACACTGAGCAAACACTATCAAACAGAGTGTGTTCTTAAACTGAAGCTAACTTCACTAAGATAAATGGTAAGATATTCTTTCCTTGATTTTGAATTTTCTTCTTTAGCTTAGGGCAATTCCTTCCTTTTGTATTCACATTCTTATGTAAATTATCCCCTACCCTAGTCACTTTGTTACCACTCACTGTTTGGACATGTGAAATCTTAGGTTGACCTTGATTAGGACATTGGGCTTTAAAATCGCCAGGAATACCGCAGCCAAAACACATCACACGAGATCTACTCTTTTCCACTGACTTAGTCTGAAAATTATCTGCCGGGACCATACCCACTTTATATTGGCACACTTTGTGATTAGGTTTACCACATTTAAAACAAACAATCTTTTTCGTGGCCTTGGAGAAACTTTTATCCCGAGCATGAGCCCTACAAATCGTAGCTCCTTCCCAATCATTCACCTGCAGGCGCATGTATACACTGTGAAACAACTGTCTCAGAGAGCTCAAGGTTTTCGGACTATCAGCTGGTAATACATAAGGCAGATACTGGGGCAGCACATGATAGATAATGCTCTCTAAAACTCAGATTCCCTATATGGCAAACCTAAAATCTGTACCAGGCATTCTATTTTGCCTAAATATATCAACAAAGTATCTCCTGGTTGTTGATTTTGTTGGAGAAACAAGTGTTGTAAATGGTCATTAATACACTCGCTATCAAAATATTTAAATACTTCTTTAACTACCGTGCCCCAAGGTGAGCCCAATTCTCTAGCTCTAATGATAATAGGCTGTAGCTCACTAGGAACATGAACCACTAAAATGCCCAAAATATCGTGCAAAGAAAAGTCCGGTGATTTTACTATTAAAGTAACTTGTTGTAGACACTTTACCACTTCGACCGCAGTACAACACTGGGGAGAAAATGCAGATGACTTACCACTAACTTCAGTCTCATTACAAGTAGCACCCTGCACCCAAGTACGAGCTAAAGTCCCAACTCGTCGTAAGTCGCTTCCTGCTGCACATCTGAAATATGGAGTTGTTGGAGCAGCTGTGTTAGAGTCTCTTTGGACAGTTGCTGCAACAAGGCGGTACCTTTAAACATTTTCAAATCGACAGTTAATTTTCACTCAATAACAGACAAAACGAACAATGGGCAACTGAGTGCATTCAGCTCTGCCCTAAGCAGAGTGGTGCAGTTTTTTGTTACATCCCTTTAGGTTGTAGCAGGGCTAAAGGAAGGCAAGGCGAAAGATGCACAACATTAAAAAAAAAAACAAGAAAGCACATACACAAAATTCCAAAATCAATACAAATATATTGAAGCCCCTCTATACATTATCGCCAAGAATAACAATTTTGCAACTTGATTTGAAAAATATAAATTGTATCTGTAAATTTCTGTTGCTTGCTACCAATCTGTGAACTATGGGAAGGTAAAATGACTCCCTGAGCAAAGCAAGTACCTTTTCAACTTTAAAAGTAAGGTACGCCTGATGATTCACTAAAAAGTATAACATGGAATACTAATTTCAAGAATACCATTGTGAAGGAGAAAAAACCCTCATTGCACTTAACCCGGGGCGTAAAGGCACGCCATAAAATATAAACTAAACTCCTTGGCAGTAAAATTCTTTTGGCAAATCGTAGTCCAGGAGACCAATCCTACAGCATGCCCGCCAAATAAAAAGGAAGTATCCACCTCTTACAAACATTCTCATAAAATACCATATTGAAAATCCACGCAGTCGAAACAGTGGTGAAACACTTCCCTACAATAATCCATATACACAAAAATCGCTAAAAAAAAAACACTACTAAAAAGGAAACTCTACCTCCCACATTTACAACTACTTTCATTACAGTACTTAACTTGTGTACTCATATTATGCGAAAACGCGTCTAGCATGCTGAAACCCCGCAGTACGAAATGGTGCAGACATCATCTATCGTTGGTCAGCACACACAACTCGAAGAAGAATACTGCACACTTGCTTGGGCTGGGGACAAACATTTATATGCGAAACGTGGCTTCCGAAGGATAAGGAGGCGGTGGGAATAGTGGAGAGTCATATGGAAGGTGCCAGAGTATGCGAGGCTGAACTCATTGCCAGTAGTAGCCACCAGACAATGCTCGGCCGTGCCAGGAGTGCCACGCGCTTCTCTTCAGTATAGCTAAATGCTTGGAAGTGTTCATACGTTCACCCCCCTAAAAACAAAGTACCTTTTTCTGCAGCAAAGATGTTGCCTCTTCAAATAGTAACCCCTCTTCAAACAAAATAACTGTTTATTATTCAGGGCTACCAAATACAGATGTGGCAAATAACCAAGCAGACTTGCTAACCAAGTTCATTAACTTCATGTAGTTCTGTACACACTCCACCCCCATCAAAGCAGCATTTAATCATACTCCAGAAAATTGTAGACATCACACATTTTACCACCTGGCTAGACGAAAAATAAATTGTTCATGCAGGACAGTCTTTGGCAGGATAGGAGTTCTCACATAAAATTGTTTGAGTTTGTTGATTGACAGGCATGTCAGACTTGAAGCTGGGCTTCAACAATTTTGAACACCACTCAAGTTATTCATTCCTCGCTGGGAACATGTTTCTCATCGAACACGACATGCCCAAGTCAGCGATATGGTGCGAAAATGCGGGGAAGGCGAAGCGAAACTCGGGGACAACAGAGGCCTGTTTTACTGTTGCCGACGTCGAATGGAGGGTGGAACTAAGTGCAACTTAAAGTGTCGGCGAGGCAGGGCAGTTTCGTGGAAGATTCAAACTTGTCTCTGGGCAAGATAGTCGAGCTGTGTTTACTGTGGTGCCTGATCAAATACCTTCAAAAGCATACTATTGTGAATGAACTTTGTGCTCGAGAAAGAGGGTCGTCGCCTGGTCGAGTTTCTGCCACCAAGTGTGCATAGACTGGGTGTTAATATACAGGAAACACATCGGCAGGCCGGGCGAAGTGGTCGAGATCGACGAGTACAAGCTAGGCAAGCACCAGAACCACAAACAACGTAAATTTCATGGCCAGTGGATTTTCAGAGGAGTAAAGAGAGACGACCTGATGAAATTCTTCCTGGTGCCGGTGGAAAAGGAACTTGGTAAACCTGACCAAAATCGTTCGCGAGTGGATCGCGCCGGGTACGATGATAATTTCAGACTGTTGGCACTGTTACAGCAACTTGGACATTCACTGCTACTGTCACATGCAGATGAATCATGGAAGGGAATTTGTGTGCACCAAAAAGAGCAGAATGATAAACACTCGAAATATGCTAAAAATGAAGAGGGGTGAAGCGTTGAGAGTGCACACGCAAAACATTGAGCGAAGTTGGTGTTTCGTGAGATAGAGCATTTCCTTCTTTAGCCAACTGAAAAAATCTTGGTCGCCTACCTGGCAGAATACATCTGGAAAAAATGATCGAAATGGCTCACGACTGCACTCGTTGCTGATTCACGCCACCGACATGCACCAATAGAATTGGTGCAGAGGAGATAGCGGCGAAGGTTATTCTACTTTCGACAGGTATCGGTTTATTTGTCATTATTGTCATTTCAATTTACAGACACAAGAGAAATCGAGTTGCTGGTACCATTGCAGTGTAATATTAAAAGTGAGATTGACATGCTATTTGTTTAATTTTAAAAATAATTAAAATATGAATAACTTGTTGAGAGTTTAAGTTTAAAATTAAAGTGTGATTGACATGCTGTTTATTTCAGTTTAAAATTAAAGTGTAATTCACATGATGTTTATTTCAGTTTTAAATTGAAGTGTGACTGAAATGCTGCTTCTTTTAGTTTAAAATTAAAAGTTTGAATGGCATGTTATTGTATCAGTTTAAATAAAAGTTTGAATGGCATGTTGTTTGTTTTAATTTACAGGTACGAGTGAGACTGGGTATGTGTTTGTTTTAGTTTAAAATTAAAGTGCAAGTAACATACTGTAAGGGACGTGTGCCATGTGCCTCCACCCTAAGGCAAGGTCACCTCAGTGGGGCTGTGCACTCTACTGACAGGTTGAGTGTGCGCCTGGTCGCCGGAGCGACCAGGTGCAGAGCAAGAGTAGGGCACGCCGGCACAGTGCAGCAAGTTGTTGCTATGGGAACCAGAGATGCCACGGAAGGAGACGGCAAAGGCCGATTATTCTGAACTGAAGAGTTAAGGCATAATTAAAGACTTTATCTCTATTGCTCTGATTAAAATGTTTGTGGTTTGTTTTTTTTTTGTATTGTTTTATTTGTTATATTTGCAAGGTAACATGTTATCATATATTTTCATACTCCGCAGAGTGTTTTGTCCATCTCATTTCGTCAGTGTTTATGTAGCAGGATTATTTGTGTTGTTTTTAATATGTGTATTAACTTGTTCATGTATCGCGAGGGTCAATAATGCAAGTCATATCATAAAGTAGTCCCCTTTCGGTGCGAGGGCAATCTGTGGCGAGCCCCCGGGTCGAGCGGTAAGGTCAGTTGGCACCAAGTAGCTATTGGTGGTGGCGGACGTGTGTTAAGCTCCGGCATTTACCCATGCATGCCAGGTGGCCGTCAACTTCTTGTATCTGGATGTTAACGGCAATAGACTTTTAATCATCAGGAATCTTCTTTTTCATCTAGCTGCATGGTAAGCCACCTACACTCCCTGGTGGAATAGCATTGCCCCGGGGAGCTTCAGTTTTCATGCAATCTTAATTGTCGAAAGGCATTCCACAGTGTTACCACATGGCCAGTCAGAATAGCCAGGAGTGTTTCATGCCAAGTGCTATCATCGAAGGTATGTAATTTTACCTTAATAAATATGTGTGTGTGAACTTCCACTATGTTATTTATTTACATCGAAGTATGCATGTCAGGGGATGGGCGCTTACAATACCCGTACATTCAAAGTATGTAAGTCATTTAATTAGCAAGTGTTCTAAGTTTGTTTCGCATTGTATGGGTGCTTGGGAGGCCCTGACAGCCCACATGCGCATGTGTTTTCCTGTCAAGATCAACAATGATGCACAGTCGACCAATGGGATATCATTTAGTAAACGACACACATCTGGAGCAATAGTCAACAAGGCAGATGTCAACACTTCAACTTCAATGGCAAGGCGATAGGTCACCGGCAGACGGCCCACAACCGCGAGGTTAAGAGGAGCAGCATTAACATTGATGTCGTCTGATGTCGTCTGGCTCTTAAATGGTACAACCATTCCTGCATCTCACCATCATAGCTCCAGAAAATCCAATTCCAACCTTTTCAGCCTCCCACTGGTCATCTGAACGCGTGTAATTGGCTATCCCATTCTCCTATCGCCAAAATTGTCACCCCAAAATTTACTCCAAGTTTTTCTGCAAATTTCAAAATTTTCTATGTTTTTATAGAATATAAATTTTTCCTCCCTTTTCCCTGCCTGCAACGGCACGAGTATGACAGAAAAGAAGCCGCAAGGTCAACGGAAGCATCGGGACGCCTATGGGACGCCGTATAGTTGCTTGGCAGGCTTGTCAACATTGTCAACAATCAGCAGGTGATGCCACACTGTGAGCCACGCCATGCTATTTTGAGGGCGGGCAGCAACGATGGAGAAGCGACAGGGTGGAGGCTACCCCTCCCCCGTCATCCTGCTCTCTTTGCTGCCGACAGCCAGCTGACCCCTCGCGTGCATCGCGCATCAGCTGTAGTGTCGGGACATCAACCCTGCTTGGGGTAAGCAGGCCAGCTGCGCCGTGAGAGGGGGCGGCGATCCCTCTTTTCCAACCCCGTGCGTCCTCGTCGGTTCACCCGTATCTACCGCGCACGTGGCTTTGTTGACTATTTGGTTCCCTGAGTGTTTACGCTCTATGGTAACCAATAAACAATCACTAAGCTCAAACCATGCCTATTATCAATGCAGTTGTAAGACCAGCCCTGTAAACATCGGTAATCCTTATTTTACTCTATAGGCCAAAATAACTAATATGACAAGTCTATCTTGTAACACAACAGCTTTTAATAACAACAACTTACATAACTCATAGAACATACTGTTACATCACTCATAGGACATACAATTCAGCATGTATAACTTACACCTATGTTCTTAAACACACTTCCCCTAGTTATAAATCCAACCGTATGGGTTTTAACATACATATCACATACAGATAATCACTGTCGTATCACTACCATCACTACCATCTTTCACCTGGTTACAAGTTTAACCTGAGAGGTATCTTACCTATACGCCCACTTCTAGTACAGACTTCACCTGAACTGTCATTATGGAGTGGTGAACTGGGAGTATTGCCCAGATATGTAGCATTTTCACTTGACTGTTGTCCCTTTTTTATACTGTCTGGAATGGTATTGCATGGCTTATATTCCTGGTTGGGCAAAGTGTACTCATAATATGAGTCATTCTCGTGCTCCTGTCGACCTAGCTTATGTAAATTTGATTTTCGAAGGTGTCTAGATGTCCTCCTGATTTCATTCCCCCAAGACTGTTTTAACCCAGTAACACCTAGACATACTAGCTTTGGTTATTATGACCCCCTCCAACCAGTACTCTCCGTGCTGTTCCGAATTTAATAGGACTGTTTCCTCTGGACTAAATATGTCATCTTTGTTACTGGCTGACCTGTTATACAACATAGCCATGGGGGTGAGTTTACTTTCAATGGATTTTTAAAATTTTTTTGAATTAGTATGAATTAAAATGTACATTGTCACTGTAAACTTCAACAGGGTTACCATGAGTTGCACACACACTCTGAAATGCATCTATCACTGACTCTGCTGATTTATTTGTTAATGGAATTATCTCTAGCCAGTGAGAGAAGTAGTCTACCAATACTAAATAACTCTTCCCTCCAAAATAAAAAATATCTGTAGCTACTTTCTGCCACTTGAATTCTGGGAGTTCTCTAATGTACAACTCCGATTTTTGTTTGGCTGGTGGAATTGTTGACAGATTCTACAGTGTTTAACATACATTTCAATATGTTGCACCATACCTGACCAATAGCATACCTTATTGGCTCTAGCCACACATTTAGTAATACCTAGATGGCCCTCGTGAGTTTTTTTTTTAACATTGTGGGTCTCATAGCCACTGGAACTCTAATTCTTACTGGTTCTCCATTCAGAAATAATATACCATTTCCTCAAAGATTGCATCCCTAACTTTCCAATAAACCTGACAGGCCTCCGACTCTTGTGATATTTTCGTTGGCCAACCATTTTTAAGATGATAATTAATCCCCTGTACTATAGTATCTGTTCAAGTGTGCACTCTGAATTGAGCTCCCCTTTCCTCAGAGATTGGTACTGTAATGCCATGAATAACACCCTGATGTGAGGGATCTTCCTCAACTGAGTCATCACTATATGATCTAGAAAGCAAATCTACAACTAGCATCTGACTACCTGGAATATAATGCAGCGTAACCTGGTACCTGTATAGCTTATGGCATAACCTTTTCAATGTGCCTGACCCAATCTTGTGAAGTTCTTTATCCACTACAGGTACAAGGGGTTTGTGGTCTATCTGTATCGTCACTGGATATCCATACACCATAGTGTGAAATTTTTTCATGGCAAAGACGTTTGCTAGTAAGTCTTTTTCTGTTTGATGGTAATCAACCTCACTATTTGTTAGGCTGCATGAACCAAAGGCCACTACCTCACCCTCTTGAGATAAGGCACAATCTAATCCAGAGTTGGAAGCATCTGCCTGAATCAAAATTGGTTTGTCTGAGTCAAAATTTACCAATGTTGTGTGCATTAGCTATGCTAGCTTTCAAATTGTCAAAGTCCTGTTGATGAACAGGGGTCCACATCCAAAGTACGTCATTTCTCAGTAACTCTCTAAGAGGACTTGCAATTGCTGAAAACTGTGGGACAAAGTCTCGTAAGTAATTGAACATGCCCATTACACATTCGAGTTCCTTTTTAGATGTCGGCAGGGGGAGGGGGCAACATCTGCTAATGCTTTTATTCGTTCTGGATCTCGAGCCCTCCATTCCTTTGAGAAGATTTGCCCCACATAATGCACTTGAGATTGCTTATATTGAGATCTTTCCTTATTAAATCTTAAATTAGCACACCTTGCAGTGTTCATAACTGCCTCTAGAGAAACGTCGTGATCCTGTTTAATGAGTCGTTCCTTAAGAACAACATTGCCATTGATACAGACATTCTGCCTCCACTCCTGTGCCCCAAGTCTCGGCATCTGCCAATTCACCATAAGTGGCATCACAATAGAAAATATTCTCATAGGCATCCTGTTTCAGAAGCTTAACATTAACATAATACAAATTGTGTTCACTCCTAAGTTCTTACAACACTGGTGACAACCGCGAAATAAGCAGGGACAGTAGGAGTTAAACAGTGAAGGACAGTCAAAATTTCGTAACCAAAGGGAATTCTGAAAAAAAAACATTTCAAAATTACCCTTTTCCAAAATATTGTTACAATTTGTTGTGTAATGGACAGGTTACCGTTGTACTCCAGTGTGTACAGTGTGATGTAAAATATCACCAGGAACGCCTCAGCAACATGGAACAGAATTTAGTTACAGGACTCACATTTGTTTGTTTATCATGCCACACAACGTCATCCAAATTCAGGCAGGATGTGAATCGCATGCAGAACCGAACCACAGACACCCCACGTGATCAGGTGTTTAACTTATTGGGACAGTGGGAAAGCGATGTAGCAGTGAATGTGAACGGCAATCTTTCATAGAAAATAGTGGCACGAGATGCTAATAATGTGTCAGAGGGAGCAGCACAGAACAGAGGAGGGGAATGGCAGCAGAGCAGGGGAGGAGAGCAGCGCGATGCCAAGATGCCGCGCAGTACCACCACACACGTGGCGAATGTAAACAAACGCTTGCCACCCGAACCTAACCCAGCAATCACACCACATACATACCAACCGCCTACACCATTTTTCCCGCCACTACCACACATGTTTCCTACATCTGTCTGTCCAACAATTGTGCCAAATTATCAACAAACTTTACAAGATTCCCCACTCATAAATCCGTACGTAACAGTTACACCACAAACTGTGGGAATGGAAAATGCAGTTCGAAGCAAAACCATGGAGACCAACCAGGACCAACAACGGCAAAAACACCATCGAAATTTCAAATGTTACCTACATTTCCAGGTACGGCAACGGAAGGTCCGGCAGCATTCCTAGCCGATTGTGAACCCCACCTTATCAGGCAAGAAATGATGAATGGGCCAGCTGTGTCGGAGCACAACTCCATGGAGATGTGTGCTCTTGATGGAAATCTCTCAACCACTATGGCCAGTGGGAGGAGTTTCGAAGTGCATTCCAATGCAGGTTTCGAGAAGTTTTCACTTCCATACAGGCCCAAGTCAGATTGACTCTGGAAAGTCAACAACTGCTTTCATTACACATAAAAACCAAACTGTCAAACGTTTCCATCCAAATTTGCCCAAACGGCAAGTACTTGAAGTCATTGCAGAAACAGCTCGACCTGAATTTAGAGCAGCTTTGATCCTGTTGTTAAATGGAACACTAGAAGACCTAATGCATGCCGCAATAATTTTAGAGAGAATGTATGAATTATCCCGTTGTGATGTAAGCTGAGAAAAATGGCGACACAAGCCAGAGGAGGAAAATGTAAACAAACATAGTTTTGGCACATCACATTCTAGTAGTAATAGTGAGCACCCTCATTAAAAATAATATGAAATTAATTCCCATACACGTCCAACTGCAAGGAAATCACGACGTCAACAATAACATGTGGAGGGCACATGCACAAATTTTTTGTTTGTTTTCATCATTGTTTATATTATTAATTTTGCAAGTGTGAAGGAAGTGATTGTATTATTAATTTCGCAAGTGAGGAGGAGTCATTGTATTATTCATTTTGCAAACAAGAAAGGAGCTAGGGCAGTAACAGCAACATATCAAAGCAGGTTAACCTCATGTTCATCATGCCACTCCAGAAAATACTATCGCCCATCATGTTGTTATTATCATATTAGCAAGTAAGAGCAGGCTGTACATAGTATGAAGGAGGGTATGTGCACATTACGTAGCAAGTAAGAGCAAGGTGTACCTAGCAGTGAGGAGGGCATGTACACATTATTAGCAAGTAAGTACAGTATGCACATAGCTTTCAGGAGGGCATATACATACAACATAAGCGAGTAAGTGCAAGAGGTGCACAAGTGCAGGAAGCGGGAGAACATGTACATAGCAAGTAGGAGGAGGATGTACATAAACACAAGCAAGTGAGTAGCATGTAAGTAATTAGTATGTAAGTCGCAAGTAAGCAGAAGGTGAAATAAAAGCGAATAGGAGATGCCATATGTATATAGCAAGTAGGGCAAGAGAAGGGTGAGTGCACTGGGTGACCATCAGCAAGGAAGTCGATCCCAGCGTGTCCCTACTCCACGACGGCGAAGGGCCGTGTCGAGCTCGAGGAAGAGCGAGAGGAGATGCGAGGTGTAGTAGTTCTTCAGGGGGGAGATCCCTCAGAGGACCTGCCCATACGCACCGATGAGAAAGCACCATCAGAGGTGCCGTGGAACAAAAACACCACTGACAAACTCCAAGGCGATCAGAGGGAGCAGAAAGGTGCATCCGCACTTCAAAAAGATGCAAGAGTAAAGGTCGAAGGTACACAGGAGTCACTCGGTGTTGAAACACCCCGCAGGGAACCTGAAATACCTCCGGAGCAAGCAAGTCAGCAGGAGAAGCAAGTGAATATGTAGGTTGAGCAAGGGCAAAGTATTCATCCAAGTGCAAGTGTTTTTGCAGGGGTTGTTCAGCTGGGTCGTGCCTGGAGGCAGCAGATTTCGAAAGAGGACAGCAGGAGCGACGAGGGGACAGCGACAGCAGTGAGTCAGGGAGCTTGTTGTGTCTTTGGCAGTCACATCGGCAGGCACACCCGCCACCGTCGTGTCAACAATGCAGGCATCCGGAGATGCCTAGCAGTAAGGGGAATCCACCGGCATTGCAGTGTGCAGCAGAGCCACAGGAGTGGTGATACCACCTGCGGTTATGCAGGCCCGCCACATCTGAAGTTGCTGCTAGTGACACCATACAGCCTACAAACGGTCTCAAAAAAAAGGGGGGGGGGTTGACGTGTGCCACGTGCCTCCACCCTAAGACAGTTTGTCCTTCCGTAACCTGCAATGCCATTTCAAAGAGACTACGCACTCTACTGACAGGTCGAGTGTGCGCCCAGTCGCCGGAGCGACCAGGTGCAGAGCAAGAGCAAGGCATGCTGGCGAAGTGCAGCTGCCGGTTGCCATGGGAACCTGAGATACTGCAGAAGGAGACAGCAAAGGCCGATTATTCTGAACTGGAGAGCAAAGGTCTAATTAAAGGCTTTATTCTGTTGATCTGATAAAAATGTTTATGGATGTTTTTTTTTGTGTATTGTTTTATTTGTTATATTTGCAAGGTAACATGTTATCGTTTATTTTCATATTCCGCAGAGTGTTTTGTCCATGTAATTTCGTCAGTGTTTATGTAGCAGGTTTATTTGTGTTGTGTTTAATATGTTTATTAACTTGTTCATATATCGTGAGGGTCAATAATGGAAATCATGTCATAAAGTAGTCCCGTTTCGGCGCGAGGGCAAGCTGCGGGAGCCCCCGGGTCGAATGGGAAGGTCAGTTGGTGCGAAGAATCCCTGGGAGGTTGTGGGCATGTGTTAAGCTCCAGCATTTTCCCATGCATGCCCTGGCAGCCATCAACTTCTTGTATCTGGACATTAATGGCAATAGACTTTAAATCATCAGGAACCTTCTTTTTCATCCAGCCACCTAGTAATCAACCTACACTCCCTGGTGGAATAGCATTGCCCCGGGAGCTTCGGTTTTCATGTGATCTTAATTGTCAAAATGCATTTCACAGTGTTACCACATGTCCAGTCAAAATAGCCAGGAGTGTTTCATGTCAAGTGCCTTCATCAAAGGGATGTAATTTTACCGAAGTAAATATGTGTGTGTGAACTTCTGCTACATTATTTATTTACATCGCAGTATGTATGTCAGGGGATGGGCTCTTAAAATACCTGCTCATTTAAAGCACGTAATGTTGTTCCGACACAGCCATAAGTTAAGATTGTAAGTTACAACACACACAGTAATGGAATTGTTACTACGAGCATTCAACTGCCACCCAACACACACCAGGAAATACCATGCTGCAATTCCGAGTGCAGTGCTCCCAGTACACAAGTTAAACTGCAGTGTCGGGAGAAACACAGTCCCGTGAACCGGAAGTCGAGCCACATACTTTATGCATTGAAACGTCGTGCTGGCCACCACCTCGGGCGCAATCGTGGATTACTGCACTGCACGTGGAAGTTCCAGTCAAGCTGCGCTGCTGTCAGTTCATTGGACCTCTTAGCAAAACACAACATTCGTGCACCTTGTGCTGTTATGTCGGTCATAAGGCATGCAAATGTACTTTGTTCCCAAATCATAAGTTTGAATTCCGGACTGATGTAGGCGCACAATTCAGGAATTTTAAAAATACTTTTGGTATAGGACACACCAAACTGCGTGTCAGTGCGAATGTCGGACAGTGTCGCGTGAACGAGGAAGTAACATTAAGGGGACATAAGGATGGCAATGATGAAATGCATTCACGAAATGGACTGAGCCGTACCTCGTCTCAGATGCCAAGGCAAAGACACAGTCGTCGAGGAGCAAGATTAGACTGTCAGCAGACTTTTGTTCATACGACCACTCCTCGAATTAAAGTGAAAATATGCTGAAAGGATTATTATGCATTTATCGATACTGGCTGTTCTAAATCTTGTATCGTCTCAACATTAGCAACATAACAGAAATTAGAATGTGTAACTGAACAATTTACAATAGTTGGGGCCACATATGAAATAGAACCACCCCGATTAAAGACTGATATAAAGTTAAACATTTCAGGCTTCACCTATCCCCAGAAATTTTTAGTAATTGAGAACCTAAATATGGATATCATTTTAGGGATAGATTTTATGAAGAAATACGATGTTATAACCTTTATGAAGCATAACATTTTATTCATTAATGGTAATGACACAGATATAATTCTCCAAGTGCCCATTTATTCTTCTGTTATCGATCAGCAGCAAGTTGACAGTATTGAATAGTGTATCGATAGATTAGATTATCTAGAAACCTATCAGGTAGAAGATCATTTTCCTACAATTAACTCCAAACTACCACCAAACCAAATCCAAGCAATTATGGCACGTATTTCCGAATTCCAAGATAGATTTGCTCATTGTATCCTACAGCTGACTGAAGCAAGGGGTTATCAGTTGAAAATAGACTTAACCTCACCAAAATCTATTGCATGTTGGCCTTATCGCATCAGTGCAAATGTCAGAAAAGAATTAATACAACTAATTAACGACATGCAATCTGCCGGAATTATAGAGCCATCAGATTCAGTATTTTCGTCACCATCTTTGGTTATACATAAGAGATATGGGGCCCTTAGGTTTCTTAATGACTTTTGCAAGCTGAATCAATGGGTCACTAGAATCCAGTATCCTATTCCACACATGGAAGACATATTAAATGCTTTACAAAATTCAAAGTTTATTAGTACCTTAGACCAGTTTTCGGTATTTTATAGTTTGTCTATTAGAAAGTAAGTGGACATAGACATAAGCTGGCATTTTCAATTGATGGAGTTGTCCTCTTCCATTATCTCCATTTACCAATGAGTCTCAGTAGCAACCCACAACACTTCCAGCAGTTTATCGACATGCTATTATGTCCTCTCAGTTGGCATTCAGCCTTAGCTTATACAGATGATATTGTCATCATTGGTAACTCTTTTGAAGAACACCTAGAAAATATTCGCAAAGTGTTTCAAATTTTACAGGAATTCTACATCAAGGTAAAAAACTAAGAAATGTAATTTTGGGGAACAAGAAATAGTGATATTGGGTTATTATATGACACCTTAAGTCGTTTCCACTGACCCAGATAAAGTTTGCGACATCCAACTGATCGCACCACCAAGTAATATAAAGCAATTACGCACATTTCTGGGAATAACGTCCTATCTCCGGCGTTACATACAGAACTATGCCACAATAGCTGTGCCTCTGATTGAATTAACCAAGCAAACCACACAGTATAAATGGCATCACGAACAACAACAGGCATTTTCTAAACTCATACAAGGTATACAGGAGGTGCTAATACTACAAAAGTATGACGATGACAAGCCCACCATTTTGGCATATGATGCTTCTCAAATGGCTATTGGGGTCGATCTTATGCAGGAAGACACTATAACAAATACTCACCAGGTCATTGCTTATGCGTCCAAAAACTCTCCATACCGGAAACAAATTGGTCCACGACCTAGAGAGAATTTGGTTAAATCAGATACTTCTGCAAATACATCCGACAGTACCTTTATGGGTGCCATTTTGTTCTAGAAACAGACTATCCTAGCCTTCGCTACATATGCATCATGGTAGGCCACAACTTGCGTATTCAAAAAATGGCAATCGCCTTAGCCGAATACGACTTTGAGGCAAAATTCGTAACAGGTAAACAAAATGTTTTAGCCATTGCCGTGAGCTGTATACCGACATACCGTCCAGCAGATACACACCCAGTAGTGGTAAATAATGTCCCTTACACTGTTAAAAAGGGCATGTTAAGGTGTACCAGTTTATACGGGGTGCTCGCAGAGACTTTGTATCAGAACCCCAACAAGCAAAGTGAGATAAAAAATCAAATTTTCAAATATGTGGATAGTTATTGAAACGAGGTCAAACTATATATAAAGCCGGAAATAAGTATCAAAGACAAATCCATAGTTAGTAAGAGTATTTGAATGGAGAATACATTTCGGCATTTGCGATAGTTAAAATTATATCACTAACTTTCCAAGTTAATGTGGATATTATCATGCAAAACCATTCACAGAAAATTCACACTACTTCTGTTGACCCACTATTGCATTGTCAAGTACTTATAGTTCCAATAACCAAGGAAATTCACTATTTGCCAATTTTCACACATTAAAAAGAATATATTAAAATAGATGATGATAAGTTATTGCATTTATTTCCATTGGACAACCATCCCTCCCCATTTATGGGAGCATATGAAAATGATTCCCATATTGCAAAACTTAAAATAGCTCTCACTGACCTGCAGAAGGCCGAACCCCAGTATTTTAAATTAGCTAGGAGATATGGAATAGCATCCAATGGTGAAATGTTTTTGAATTGTTTTTGAGGATCATCACCCGGGTGGGGGAAAAGGCTTACTCCAGTACCCACATATTATGTCCAGGAGATTTTTGTAGCGCACCATGACGCCGTGCTTAGTGGAGGTCATTTTGGGGCTTTTAAAACATCACCTAAAATAATGAGTACATATTATTGGGACACAATGTCCAAGGATGTTAAGGACTATATAAAATTGCCCAGTATGGCAAAAAATTAAGGCTTCTAACGCCAAATCGATGGATCAATTAACGCCCATTCTTGCGCCTTCTCTCTTGAAAGCTTGGGCAATGGATGCCAAAGGGCCGTTACCAGTCACCACAAGAGGTAATAAATATATTAGTGATGACAGAGTTTTTTACTTGGTATATGGTAACCAAGGCAGTGCCTAGTATAGATGCAGTGACTTGTGCATGTTTTATGAAGGAAGATATTTTACAATACGGCTGTTCAAAGCAGATTTTGACAGACCAAGGCACGTCATTTAAAAATGCCCTAGTAGCTGAACTACTAAAGAGTCTTAACATTACCAAGCTTCAAACTACGGTGTACAACCCCGAATGCAATAGTCTAGTGGAATCTCTGAACCGAGTCCTAGGAACCCAGCTTGCTGCTTTTGCACACGACGATCCCGCGAATATGGACCAATATTTACTGTTGTTTACTTTTAATTATCATTGTTCTCCCAACTTAAGTACAAAATTTTCCCTTTTCTATCTCCTTCATGGTACAGAAGCCGTACAACCAAATCGAGTTGTTGTGAATCACTTCAGAAAGAGGCCACCATTGGTGTGCAAACTTAACCCGAGACAGAGAACAAGCGCAAATCATTTTTATGAACATGCAAAAGGCTCAAAGAGTTCAATTTGACAGACGGCATAGACCCATCACCCTTAAAATTGGAGACTGGGTGTTGCTGCGCAACTGTACGAGACAAAAAGCGCTCGCATGTAAGTACAAAGACCCATTTTATGTTGTCAGAGTTCGTGGCCCATCGACAATACAAATTCAATTATATAAGACAGATGCACCAAAACTAGACGTCGTCAGTGCACGCAATGAGAAAATTGCACATTGCAAATGAATGTTTTTATGTGTTTAGCAATAATTCCATTTTATGGAACTAAAATGTTCCTAATATTTTGCAGTATGTCTTTGTACTACTTTGAAAGTGTGACTTCACCCATGTCTAAAGCGAAGACCAGCACCCAGTGAAGCTGTCACGAAGCCGACGAGATGCCACCAGGGGACAGCCGCTGGGTCGTATCCCCTCTTCCACTCTTGGGCGTGGGCATGGACAGAGGACGGCAGTGGCCGCAGCCACGGTGCCGCCCACGAGTGCTGCAACACTCACCCTTCTGGCATGCCTCCAGCTGGCACCACCAGGCGACGCTACTCTACGCATGCTGGCGGTTGTTCTTGGCATCCCCTTGATGTCAATTTGGTGTACAGTTGCAGTGTTCCACTATGTTACACTATAACTTCTCTATCACACGTTCACGCTGTCCAGCCAGATCAAACAAACTTACATACACGGATTTACAGACTGTTCACGGATCTACTGGCCAGCAAATGTTACACGAACCCAATTGAGAAATTCTCACTGCAATATTTATATCTTCCACTGCCCCTTGGTGCATTTCCGGTGTAGTACCAGTTCCATTGCGATTTCCGAACGAATCATGTGTTATTAAGTTACCTACACAACTAGTCGCTATCAATGATCATGTCGTTCCAATCAACATGTTACCAGACTCGCGCGGGATTATTACACCAACTTGCCAACCAGTACCGCCTTTTCTTTCCTTGGCGAGGGCACATTCAATTACATTTCAGGCGGTACTTTGATTGTACTTTTGTCTGTGATTATAATATTTTTTATCAAAATGTTACGTCATTCATTGTTAATGAATCAGATTGCTAGAGAGAACTAATGTGAATTTTCGTTTGTATTAAGCCGACTCCAGCTGGGCCTTAGTGCATACTTGCCGCCTTCCGCTTGTCTATGCGAGCCTATTTCCAGCTGGGTCATCCCTGTCCAGCTGTAACTGTTGTCATTTTCTTTATATTTTAGTGTTCACTATGTTTATGTCAAGTGTTGGTTCTACATGAGTGGATATGACGTGTGAAGTTGACCGCGTCACCCAGCCGATGCCTTTGTAAACCACAGCTCGTGCTGTTGTCAGTGTGTCATCTTGTGTGGAGCTCGCAATGGTGCCTACCCAATTTTGTGCCGACTGCAGCGGCAGGATTGCCAACACAGGGATGCCTAGTGGCCTGTTGTTTTTTTATTCGCCTGTGATTTCATCGTGTTCCCGCATGTCACGTTCTTGTATATAATTAGTAGTATTCTAAGTAGGCCTAACTTTGCTGCTAGTTCCACATAATGCTGTTGGTCTTAGTTTTACTAACTTTTCCTATTTTCTGGAATGTCATCTCACAGGCGCCGATTTCTCTCCCCTCCCTTCCCCGTGTTCGGCTTCTAGGAGTTCATGTTCATGGCTTTCTTTGCTCACGCGAGCTCCTTACATGTGGCGGCGAACACCCCCCTATTTCCGTGGGCGACACAACAAAGCGGTTTGAGTGGAGATGTTAACTGCCCTTTATATTGTGTGTGTGTATATATATATATATATATACATACACACATGTGTTATTTATATCTATCTCTTGACCTTGATCCATGCAGGTCATTAGTAATAGTATGATCTCGTTTCTTATTGTCTTTGTGGCACCATTACAATGCAATAACTTTGTTTGATTACATCACTAAAGATTTCAGTTCCTGTCAATCCATGGTCATATTACGGCATCGCCGCCCCTTCCTGACTTGACTGCACTGGTTTTAACTCGCCTTTAATTGTGTGTGTAGGACGCTTTTTGTTATAACTCACTGAACGAGGCGTATTGACGGGGAAGAGAGCTATTCCATCATACAACCCTCCTGTTGCTGCCTGCCCTGTGGAAGTCGTTACGTCATGTCTCATGTGTCACGTTGCCACTCTCTGCCTCTCACATTCCTGCCATCGCTGTCCCAGCAGCCTTGCCAGTCGCCTCCACTACAGCTGGGATTGACTGCGCCCAGAGAAAGAGGGTCCTGTTGTGACCTACGGGTCTCAAACCCGCGGCACCCCAGTAAGTGTGCTTCACATCGGCCATGATGTTGAGGTCATGGCTCCGGCTCTGAAGGCGGAAGGCAGGGTGTTTTGCAGAGTGGCAACGACATCATATGGACTACTATAATGAGATGTACAGTTCCGGGTCAGCCCCCTCCCCACTCTGTACGATACTCAGGCATGCCGGACTCCAGGGCAGGGCGTCGGCAAGTCTGTGAGCAGGAGACACCAGGCGACGGAGGACGTCAGCCAGTCAGCTGCAAGGGGCCTGGATCATCCCACGACAGAGGAGCTTCGTGCGTGGTCGACGTATCATTCAGTGGTAAGTGAATCCTGTTCTCAGTGCAGGTCGTCAGTTAGGGAAAGCTACGCGAAGCATATTACAAGCATTATAGAATGAAAGTAATTTAATATCTCAACTCTAATATTGGTCTTTTGCTTGCAGAATCTGTCTCGAAAGCTTCAATCAAGTACGTTGCTACAAGTCATTCTTGTTATTATTTTGACATTATTGTATTTCATATATAATTGTAAACAAGCTGAGAATAAATGTGTAGTATTATATTAACAGATTATGAATTGTAAATCTACCAGCTTGCACCCCAGGCATGTGCATAGCACACTGAGAGTAGTTTAGAGTCTGATTGAGGGACCAGAACAGTAAGTCATTTAATTAGCAAGTGTTCTGAGTTTGTTTCGCATTGTATGGGCGTGTGGGAGGCCATGACAGCCCACATACACATGTGTAATGACCCACATATCATGAAAGCTTGCGGCAAGCTTGCCAATAGACTTGATTTAGACTTGCTGTGCCCGATTTGTCTTACAAGTTTGATTCAAGCTTGCCTTAAGCCTATATTAGAAAGCCTTCCGATTACTTGCCTTCGGCAAACATGTCGAAGGCTTGAATTAGGCTTGCTGTGCAAGCTTTGTGTTACAAGTTTGATTCAAGGTTGTCTCAAGTCTAGATTTGTAGGCATTGTGATTACTTGCCTTCGGCAAACTTGCTGAAAGCTTGAATTTAAATAGCGGTCGCTAGGGAGGGATTCTATGGATCAGACGCTTAATAGACTCTTTATACTCTGTATTTGAATTTGTTGTTTGTGTGGGTAGCAAGCCATTTAAATAAGGTAATTATACATGCATAAATAATATTTTTCATGTAGTGTATTTTAAAACTTAATTGGGTACCTAATGGCCCGATATGCGTGTCGTGAGAATGTAAGGTGATCTTTTCTTTTACACTAATAATATATATATATATATATATATATATATAAATCAAAAATGAAGGTAAACAATGGGAAATATACATATAAATTTGTATTAATCGATTAGCTTTAGAACTCTTGTAAAACATAACACGTAAAATAATTTCATTTTACATGAATACATGGTAGAGTAGTTGCCAGAATTCTAGACTGTGGATGAGAGGTTTGCGAGTTCGATTCAAGGTTCTTATAAAGATATTTAATATCTGTGAAAAACTGCTGAAAATGACATTTATACATATGGGAAATGAATTAATATTATTGGGTTGAAACATAATGGCTTTGAAAATGCATTTAAAGTTGGATCTATATGGGCAGGTTTGGTGCAAGCTAGCCGGGGTAGGCTTGGCGCAAGCTGGCTGTGCAGGCTTGGCGGAAGCTAGGCAGGGCAGGCTTGAAGCAAGCTTGCCACGTGGTGATTAGTTAGCTTGATTCCAGCTTAATGGCTTGTCGTGGCAAGCTTGATTTAAGCTTACAGGCGTGTCATGACAAGCTTGTTTCAAGTTTGAAACAAGCTTGTTATGCTATGTGGGAAGTAGGAGTTTTCCCGCTAAGATCATCAATGGTGCATAACTGACCGACGGGTTATTGTTTAGTAAACGACACTCATCTGGATCAATAGTCAACAGGGCGGATGTCAACACTTCAACTTCAACGGCGAGGAGATTGGTACCGGGTGGATGGCCCGCAACCCCGAGGTTAAAAGGAGCAGCATCAACATTGACGTCGCCTGATGGCATCTGGCGCCTATCGGGTATAACCATTCCTACATCTCACCATCATTGCTCCAGAAAATCCAATTCCAACCTTTTCAGCCTCCCACTGGCCATCTGACCGCGTCATGTGATTTTATTTACAGGTGCAAGTGAGACTGGGTAGCTGTTGGTTGCAGTTTGTAAGAATAGGTTTGAATGACATGTTGAGTTTCTTTTTTTTTTTTAACTGTATGCTTGAGTTGTTGTTTGGTAGAGCTTAAAAAAAAATTCATTCGCAATCCGGAAAAGGCATAGCACGAGCACGGTCATGTTGGACATGACTGGTCCGGCTGGTGGCGGCAGCGATGGATTCAATTACATCTGCTGCTGTTTTCGTGGACTTTGGGCCTGCCAGTTTCGAGTGTTAAGGTAAAATATAAAAATAAAGTAATGACCTATATAAAATATTGAAATGTAAATTGCTAAACTTATTTTAAAAAATTAAATTTTTAAAGGTTTACCTATTTGGGTATATCATGTGGTGATGGCATATATACAAAACATTGTATATTATATGGTCAAATTGATAAAAAATTGAATTTTTAAAGGTGCACAGTTTTGGTATGTATCCTTTAGTGATGGTGTGTGCATGTGAAATGTTGTATAATAAATTGTTAAATTTATTTTAAAAATTGATTTTTAAAGGTCCACAGTTTTACCGCACCTTTTATTGATTGCGTTTACTTGAAACGTTGTTAATGACATGAAATTTATAAAAAGAAATTGGATTTTTAAAGTTTCACCTATTTGGATACAATATTTAGTGATGGCGTAGGTATATACAAAACATTAATATCTAAACTGTTAAATACATAAAAAAACTATTAATAAATAATAACCAAACTGTTTATAAATAAAAGATTTAATCGTTAATAAATATTCTCTTAAAAATAAAAAATAATTATGCATCGCGGACGAGAAAAGGGTGTAAAAAATTCAATTTTGGGATATGCGATAGGGAACTTTTTAGCAACAGTTTACTTTTGGCACCTGGATACGCCTCGGGAAACAAATGGCGTCTTTTGCCGTATATTCCGTTTTTTGTTTGGATATGCCATTGGAAATAATTGGGCCCCACTGACATGAACCACACATCACACGCAACCCACGTCAATCTCAGGCTCACCTTCACACGCCATCAATAAGTCAGAACTACGCCCTAGCTCAAGAAATTTTCATCGCTTGGGGAAAGGGGCAAGTTAGGGTAGCCCAACGGGAAGTTAGGCCCTTCGAATCTTCACACTACCCCCGATCCCTTCAAAATGTTCCCCTTTTTTCGCCTTTGGTGTGCTATAAGGATAATCTTAATTGTATTTTATTGCAATTTGGTATTTTTCTTTCTTTTTAAGCCTCCCATCCCCTAAAACCGGTTAGGCCCTTCAGATAACTTCCCCTCTCATGTGTGGTTACCATAACATATACCTTATTATGGTACAAAGTCACTTTGACCCAATTTCACATACGGTAATTCAGTCGTGGCATGCAGAAAGGGCCTTAGTTATGAATTTCTCAAAATTTAGTTAAACCCAGATCTTATGTATATAGGGGCAGTTCTAATTTTCTACTATAAAAGGACCTCAGTCAAGTGGATGGGCTATACAGAAACAACAATCATGTTTTCGGCAAGCTATGCCAGAAGGCCCTCAGTCAGTGACTGAAGACCTTTTTACATGGCATATCTCGGTGCATTAATTCTGCTTTCTCTATGCTCTGATAAATATCATAGAAACATTCTCTATTCAAATGATGGTATTGCAGTACAAAAGTACTGTATTGAAAATGTTTTGTTTTTGTTCATTCGACATACATTATTACCATAAGAGTTTTGGTTTATGTTAAACTAGCGAAAAATGGAAGAAACAACTCAAACTGGGAAGAAAAGAAACAATACCCATCTGAGTGGAAAATAAACATTGTAAAGAAGGTAAAAGTTGTATAAAAGTTCCTTCTATTTAAAGTGGCCCCTGGCTGGGGACACAGGGACCACTCGGCCGCCATTTTGGATCCTGCGGGAGGATGGCTTTTTTTTTTTTTTTTTTTTTACAAAAATTCCTGTTTTTCGCACAGACAATAGCCAAAACCGTCAGAGATGACTGCAAAACTTCCCAAATTTCGCACAAGAAACATGTTTTCCGCACAGTTTCGCATAATGAGGCTGACTTTGGCACCCCGAAAGTGCCCTTGCACAATCCATCGGGGATGACACCACAATGTGGCTCTGTCACCTTGTGTGTAGAGTCGGGGTGTGGAGTTACCCTAACACAATTTCCCGCTCTTGCATTCTGGTCGGTGTTCTCTGAGTGCTCCCAACCGCGTATTCTGTCCTACCGAAAGTGTGCACTTTCTGCTCACGCATTCTGTGTGGAGGGCGAGTCCTCATTCCAAGGCACCCTGCCTGCCTCAGGTCAAGCATTACCTAAGTATAATCATAGTTTGCTTTAATTTCCGGACTGTTTGAGATACAACTACAAAAATCATAACAGAACAAAAAGGATCGAGGGGCCGTACTAAGAGCACTGCCTCAGATCATGCAAGACACAAGAGCTCATATAAGCATAGTTGGATGCAATTTCCGAACAGTGGAAGATATAACTACCATAATAATTACTAGTGAAGATGCAAATGCCAGGCTCTGTCATTCCGATGGCGGGGTTTTCCCTAGTACTCCCACCCATGATTCGTTCCTAGCGAAAGTGAGCCCTGTTAGTCCTATCGTCCGACCCCCCCCCCCCCCCGATGAAGCCACAGCCTGAATCCCAGGGATGAAGTTGTAAGCATAGTTGGATGTAATTTCCGAATCGTTTGAGAAACAACTACCAAGTTCATGACATAGGTATCGCCCCATACAACGAAAAGAGACGACCACCGGACTCGCCAATGACGTCCTCGACAGATATTGTGTTGTTAGTAAAAGAAAATACCTACATTGGCCTTCACATCCACAACACTTGTATCCACGAGCAAGCAAGGTTTTCTCGTTCTGAACTTGCCTAAACTAAAGACGTCTGCGATGGACACTGTGTGGGTAGGAGGAGAAGAAATACTAGCATGGGCCTATGCACTAACGGGACCTTCTTTCTGGACTCCAGAGGAAAGGTAAATTTGCATAGCATATGAAGGAAAAGTCACGGTAAGGTGGCCAGCTCAAGTGCACAAGAGGAAGGTAGGTTTTGACGTCGACAGCATAGGCATGGCCTTCCCTGATAGTACCCATTCTTGATGCTGTAGAGAGTAGACTGATGATATATTTCCAACTGATGTAATAAATGACTGGACTAATACGAGGTGTTGGCCCCTCATCCTCGCCATCTTTCCAAGTTGTAAATTTCTTGTTGTATTAAATTCCACAATGCCTAGTCTAGTGGGGGCTGTAAGACTCCCCAAATGATTCCTCACTCCTATGGAGGCTTTTTTGGTATCCTCCGACACCATGCTTATATGTAGACAAAGGACGTACTTGACCCCTCTCTCCTTATCATCGGCTGTGGTGACACATATCTTATGAATTGTGGCAACTATATATTCAACAGTTCGGAAAGTACAGCCAGCAGTACTCATAAGTAGACATACGTCACACTTGACCGTTCGTTCATTTTTGTTGTTTGGGATGATGCCTATGTTATGATTTTGGTATCTGTAGCTCAAAAGGTTCGGAAATTTCAGCCAACTATGCTTATATGTATACGTAAGTCATACTTGACATGGGGCTGACAGAGTGCCTTGGAATGGGGTCTCTCCCTCCACACAGAATGTGTGAGCTGGAAGTGCACACTTTTGGTTGGACAGAAAACTCGGTTGGGAGCTCTCAGAGAACACCGACCAGAATGTCACAGCAGGGAGTGATGTCAGGTTGACTCCACCCCCCAACTCCACATGCGAAGAGTCAGTACCACATTGTGGAGTCATCCCCATCAGATTGTGCAAGGGCACTTTCGAGGTGCGAAAGTTAGCCTCATTGTGCAAAATTGTGCAAAAAATCATGTTTATTGTATGAAATTTGGGTGGTTTTGCAGTCATTTATAAATGTTTTTGCCATTTTCTGTGCGAAAAACAGAGTTTTTTTTTGTGCGGCCAAGGTGTCCCTGTGTCCCCAGTCAGGATACACTTGTAGAAGAATCAACTTTTATATAATATTGGGCAAAGTTAAAAACGACTGTTATGTTGACAGCCTTATGACATTAAGTAGTGCAGACCATGCAAGGAAGAAGGATCAGGAGTTAATTATAAATCATTCAGATATTTTGGTATCTTTGAGACTACAAGAATACATGTATGTTTGAAGGCTTTCTTGCCCTTGCATGCATTCACAATAAAGTGTGTGAAGTGATTAAGAGCATTGTTAGCAGCTGGGAAAAGCCCTAAAGACCTAAAGAGCAAATATGAGCATGGTAGTTGGCGCGGTGCTGGTGGGGCTGCTGCATCCTCTGCTCTAGAGCACCGCTTATTTAGGATCCTCCGCCTGGTTGAAGGAATTTTGCACATCTGAGGCATAAAAGCATGGGAGTGCTAGGGAAACCGATAAATTATAATAAAATATGCTTCGATGTTTAAATCTAATTGCTATTTAAAGTATTCAAACCCACTAAGAGCAGGCAAAGCAGAGATGCTTATAAAAGTCTACAAGAGTCAATTCAACCGAATAGAACAGAGAATTGTTCTATTTTTACAAGTTTTTAATATTTGTGAAATAAAGATTTGTAATAATAATAAATGCAGTCTGGTTTCCGGCTTATAACAGGTCCATCCCATATATTCCTGTGGGTTCGTAAGTGACAACTAAGGGATTTGAGGGAAACTGACCAATTAGTGCCCTACCCAAGACAATATTATTGGTTATACCGAGGATCTGTGTGGCATAGAATTTGAAAAACTGTCGCAAGTAACCAACCACCTAAGTTTAGGGTGGGATATCGTGCCGATAAGCTGGACGGCAGAAGGTAGCAAACATACATCTGTCAAAAACGTATCAACCTCTGGGCACGTGGCGCACCCAGTTGTATAAATTACTTCCCCTTCTATTCTGCAGCTCTGGGGTGGAGGTGTGAACCACTAGATCTCTCGGTACCTGTGGAAACGAAATGGAAGAAAACAATATACAAATAAACAACTTAGAATCAGAAAAACAAAGTCGAAAACGTAAAGTAAAAACAACAGACTATAACAAGCAAGGAAAGCAAACCAAAATTGCTACAGAAGCGCCTTAAGCATGATAGGACCATCAAGAACAAGAGCGTATGCTAAAATCACAAGCTAGATTGAATGAAATGCTGGAGCAACGAAATGCCCGAATAGTGCATAGGCGTTCGCAATTAACACAGCCCAGACTGTGTGAAACGCCCGAAGTGCAAAATGCACGACTAGAGTATGAGCATATGCGTATATCACAAATCAGGTCAAACGAAACGCTCGAAAAAAGTGAAATTAAGCTGCAACACTTAAATAAATACTCGTAGGAAACATAGAGTTATAGTTCGCCTGGTCAGCGACTGGGTACTTACTGCTGCCAGAGTTATGGCAGGTTAACTGGGCTCTATAAATACTAAGACTGGTGACTCCACCAAGCCTTACTTACCTAAGGCCACCAAATCTGTCGTTGGTTCAACTCTAATAAGACACACTTTACTTTACTCTTAATATCTCTCCCAACTCTTCACGTCTACAGTTGCTAAAATATCACAAGGACTAACGTGGGTGACATGCTAGATAGTAAAAATTTGGAACACAACTATTACGAAATTATCCTTTTATTTACTTCTCAATAATTCACAATTTATTTATATATACAGACACTAATTCTTCTCTAGTTCTGTGTATAATTTTCAATAATTAAGCTCATACCTCAAACTATATATTTGTCCTAACTGCGTAGCTTCCCTAGTGACTCAATCTTGCACCCTAACTGATTGGACATCTACCACTAAATTCGATTCAGATCGAACGGAGCTCGTCCGTCCCGATGTCGAGTAATTGAGATGTGGTGCTGATTGAGTATATCTCCTGATGTTGAATGGCTGCTTCTCACAACGCCTCGTGTTGGTGGCACCCCAGAAGTCGTCTTCTGTATACAGCTCCACACAAGCCGACAAGTGGCTGAAGAGCGGGGGTGAGTGCGCGTCCAACGGCTCTATATATGCATGCCCCGTCCGGTCAGCTTTCTAATATCGGTCGGTTTGTTGCCACCCCACTGTCCCCTCAGCTCCCCTCACCAGGAGTGTGGCTCACACACGGTCAGTGTGGTGTGTTGGCATATTGCACCTATATGCTAGTCCCAACATCACCCTCTTCCTCTGGGTGCAGACGTCCTCGGCTGCTGTGGAAGTCATGAGGTAAGGGTTGAGCCGGATCACAAGGGGTGGCATTGTGAAGTGAAAGCGGGCCAGGGCAGTGAATGCTGCTGTCGGTGCGGTGGAACGGTAGAGCTCTCTTCCTCTACGCCGCGACACAATCAGCGTATACTACGGTAATAGTTTAGGTGCAAGAGAGCGTCGCAGGTTCACTAGCAGTTCAAGTATGCATGAATTCTAATAATGTGATTACTTTCATGCTTTCACAATGTTAAAATTAATGTCTGACTCTGAATTGCTTGTACATAATGTGAAAAAGTTACAATAGTAGGCATATAATTATAATATAACATATGTAGTGATTACGATGTACATATGCAGTAGCAATAAATTGTTTGTCTATAGGACTCAATTGCAGACTAAAGCAATCACTTTAAAAATTTAATCTTGTTACCCATGAAATCTACAATTTCGCCTGAATAAAACATCCGCAAATGGTGCGCGAGCATGTGACGGGTCGGTTCAAGTCATACACCTGGTAAAGGATTATATTCTGCCTGACATTTACTCCATTAACCAATGAACTTTTATCTTACAGCTCTAGGCGCTGAACACAGGGAAATGTAAGTTATGTAAGTTGGCACGCCTGGTGAAATGACACTTGACAACCGCCGTGTGTGTGCACTAGTGAAGTATTGAAAGAATATTAAATGAAAACTTGTAATTATTTTTAAATTTTGCAACGTTGCATGTAGTAAGGTATAATTTACAGTACTGATTTTCTATACAAAAGCTTGACAACACTCTGGGTTGTTGAATTGTGCTATCTTCGTTTACAAGAGTGGTAAGCCCATTGCGGCTGCCTGCAGAGGTTATTACAACTGTGCCAAATCCAACACGTAACAGTGCCATGTGTAAAAATACTGCGAGTGTAGATGCAATAATACACGAAGGTTATGATGTGCTTTACATTGTGAAATATGTTAATTAAGTATTGAAACGTTGCATGAATGTGTTTGCATGGGTAATAATGTCTAACATCGCAGTGAATACGTGCATAAGTACTGTTCTGTACGGTTTTAACAACACTTAGATGTGCGTCTATAACTTAACCTAATCGCTCATGAACAGTACAACACTTATTGAGCATTAAGTGAATAAAATATACTCTGTTAAAATTGTACAGTACTAACTTGCCATAATATTTATACAAAACAACTTGAGAACACATTAACACATGACGAAATAAAAAAAGTGTCTAATACTTGAGATTTTATTGACATATATACGTGCAGTTGCACTTTTTATGATAATACTGTGATATATATTAAATGTGCTTAAGTATTATAAATACAACTTTATATACGTCTTACAAGGATTCAAATGATGTCAACATACGACTGTATTGCGTAACGTTGAACATGTCTCGCAAATTGCGACAACAAGTAAGTGTTGACGTGTTCCTGACATCCACGTATCCCTTGTGCCCGTTTGTTCTATCGCCGATGCATTAACCACACAGCAACACTCGACTGGTCGAAGTAAGGCTACTGTCTCAATCAGTGCAGGTCGACAAGAACGGCGTTTAAACTTTTCTTGCCATCCTGTAACTCGTGGCCACGAGTCATAATATTTAACATTCATCACATGAGGTAACTCGTGATAGATGGATATGTGGCCTAAACGAGTGTATTCTGTGAAGTCATGATGGTTAGACGCGACAGCCATTGGAGGGAACACTGGGATAAGTGGCACCGCTTATTCCCACAGCTTTCCAATGTGCACGATATCAACGGGCCCCATGGCCGAATCCGGAGTGCGACGTGGCTCCAAGTAGTGTCAAAATACGGGGAATCACATCCCCGCAGGAAGTGTAAAGTGGCGAGCGGCTCCCTAGCTCCATTAATTAACAGGAGCATTTTTAGGCATTTTTAGCGGTGATTTCACCACAATTAAGTAGGGAAACCACCCGCTCCAGCATAAAGAGTAGATAATGTACCGCAGAAGACAAGGCGTGCCGCCGCCCCTGTGATCAAATCTGTGTCGTCACTTCCATACGCACCGATAGCTGAGAACTCCTATAGACTACAGTTTTTAAGTATTATTTGTGTGTTGAATGTAACCATTTCTTTCTCCATAGAACTACTATCAGCGATGGGCGCCGATTTAATTTCAATTATTAGGCCAGCCTAGTGCGCCATTTTGGGATATACTTAAACCATTAGTTGTTGAATTACGCCTACAGATGCCCCGACATTACGTTGTTTCGCGCTCCAAACTGAGCTTGGTGTGAGCTTTAATCAAAGCTCTATAATTTTAATAAAATTCAATATTTTAATACTGGGCATCACCAAAGTGCTAGGCTATATTAAGAGTTACGGTTACTTAATCAAATCACACACATAGCCACATAAGATTCAGATCCCGACTATTTAATAGTGAAAGGTTTTTAATAAAACACATGCCTTTAAAAAGTTTTTAAAATTGTAAATATGATGAATTTAAATTGAAAAGCTCTCCAATAAATGTGGTCATGAGCCATATATTTATTGTTTGAAAAAATATGTAACGAAATATTCTATACATTAAAATTTTCTGTAATTGTACGAGAACAGCAGCCACTTCATTTGGTGTCTACTATAGCAGATTTTAAGATAGCTTTCTTATTATCGCATAAATATCTCAGTGGTTAGAGTGCCTAACTCCTGTTTAAGAGATTGCGGATTCAAATCCATATCCCTCCATGAACATTTTTCTTTTTTTAAATGTTACCAAGAGTCATGGGAAAGTGTAAAATTTTCATTATTGAACTTTTACAAACCAATTTTACATTTATAATATATTTTCGATGCATTTTGCTGCTTTATTTTATTTTATTTTTTTTTTAAGATTTGGGCACTTTTAAAATGAAAAATAAAAAATAAAATTAATTATTTCTTATTATTTTAATGCATCGATTACTAGATGTCTAATATTTTACAATTGACTTGATAGGGTCAACTGCCCTGCCTGCCCATGCATGCTCGCAAACTCAACTTCAGTAACATAATAAAATAAAAATATTTTTTTTATTTATTTTTAAGTACACCTTTTCATAATTTTTTATAAGAAGAAAATATTTCAGTAACGTGACAAAAAATATTATATTTTTAAATATATATATTTTTCTCCTTACACATGATATTAAATATACTTCTTTTAAACCATTGTTGCAGCACATGTCCCAATAGCCCAGTGGTCTAAGGCATCTACATGCCAACCCAAGGTTTGGCAGTTCGATCTTGCCATCCTCCAGGCAGTATTTTGAGCTCTGCAATAAAAAGCATCTCTAGCAGCCAACTATAGAATCAACATGGTGGCCCAGCGAGAGCAACAACAGCGCCACAGCAGGTGACGAGGGAACTACATAGACAGGGATGAAGCAGATGACAAGATAAGCAAGAGAGAAAGAGATGAAATGAGAGAAATGCAAGATGGAATGACAGATAGCTAATGCAGAATGAGGGAGCATGAAAAGCAACATGGAATGATAGAGCATGAAGTGGAAAAAATGGTGGACAGAAACAAGATGTGATATACTGGTTACCAATATGGCGATATACTGTCTACCAAGATGGTGTTTTTCATGCTATAAGGCACAATGGAAAAGATACACCATCTGTCTTGTCAACACTACAATGAACATATGCGAGGGATATTCACAAGAGTCGCCATCAACATACTTCACTCGACTATAGACAAAAGACAACTACTGATTAACATATACGCACTCCCAAGTCAAGTTATCCATACCACACCATACATGGCAACAAAAGACAGAGAAGCCTACAACAGCGTATCAGCTCATAAAAGATAAACTCTGCCACAGTGCAGGCTGTTCAAACATAAAAACCACCACACTGATGGCATAGCATCTTACACCACTTCCCCTTGCTCCATCGTCAGAATAATTATGTAAACACTCAATAAAATCTACTGCTAAGAGACACAACACTAAAAAAATAAGACATAAGAATAGAATACATTTCGTCTGCTATAATACAAGATAAACTCAAAACAAATGCATTGCCTTTAGGCACGTTCATAGCTTTGGTGAACATGTCTGCCAAGTTCTTATTGCTCGGAACATACTCAAACTTCATAATTACCCTTTTCAACATAATCCCTACATAATTGGTATTTAATGTCAAAATGCTTAGACAATTCTGTGTAACTACTGTTTTCTGTAGGTTAGATAGCGCCCTTATTATCACACTTGATAATAAACGGCTTAGGTAGAAACTTTGTTTGACATAATTCAGTAACAATCTGCTTCAATCACAATACATCTTTTGAAGCATGGAACATTTGTTAGGCCCCTTTAAGCTGTAGCAGGGCTAAAGGAAGGCAAGGAGAAGGACGCACACCATAAAAAAAAAGTATGAACACAAAAATTTACAAAATATTTTGAAGCCCATCTATGCATTATCACCAAGAACAACAACTTCGCAACTTGATTTTAAAAAAATACATATCGTATCTGTAAATTCCTATTGCTTGCTACCAATCGGTGAACTAGGGGAAGGAGAGAACACATATGCACAAACAGAAAAACAGCAATATTAGTATATACTGAGAAATCACCCAACCTGAATAAACACTTGTTAAATTCCATTAAAAAAGGTAAAATGACTCACTAAGTAAAGCAAGCACCATTGCAACTTTAAAAGTAAAATATGCCTGATGATTCACTAAAAAGTACAACATGGAATACTAATTTCAAGAATACCATTGGGAAGGAGCAAAAATCCTCATTACACTTAACCATGAGCATAAAGGCACGCCATAAAATATCCACTAAACTCCTTGACATTAAAATTATTTTGGCAAATCGTAGTCCAGGAGACCATTCCTACAGCTTGCCAAAAAAAGGAAGAATCCACCTCTTACAAACATTCCCATAAAAATAATATGTTGAAAATTCACAGTCAAAACCGCGAAGAAACACTTGCCTACAAAAATCCATTTACCAAAAAAAAAAAAAAAAAAACACTACTTCAAAGGAAACTCTACCCCCGGCATTACAACAACTACTTTAATTACAGTACTTAACTTGTGTACTCATATCACATGAATAAACGTCCAGCATGCTGAAGCCCCGAAGTACGAAGTGGTATAGACATGATCTATCGTCACCCAGCCCGCGCAACTCGACGAGGAACACTGCACACTTGCTCGGGCTGGGGACGAACATTTATATCCGAAAACGTGGCTCGGGAAGGTTAATGAGTCGGCGGGAATAGCGGAGAGGCGTATGGAAGGCGTAAGTGTGCTAGTAGTTGCCAGTAGTAGCCACCAGACAGTGCTCGGCTGCCGCAGGAGCGCCGCGCGCCTCTCTTCGGCATAGCTCAGTGCTTGGAAGCGTTCAGACGTGCGCCACCTTGGATGGGTTGGGGGGGGGGGGGGAGCAAAGAAAACAAAGTACCTTTCTCTGCAGAAAAATTATTGCCTCTTCAAATAGTAACCCCTCTTCAAACAAAATAATATTGTATTAATCTGGGCTACCAAATACAGACATGGCAAATAACCAAGCAGACTTGCGAACCAAGTTCATGAACATCATGTAGTTCTGTAAACACACCGACCCCATTATAGCAGCATTTAATCGTCCTCTAGAAAATTACAGGCATCACACATTTCAACAAGCTGGCTGGACGAAAAATAAATCGTTCAGGCAGGACAGTCTTTGGCAGGACAGGAGTACTCGCATAAAATTGATTGAGTTTGCTGATTGACACATGTCTCAGACTTGAAGCAAGGCTTCAATCCTCCCACACACTGGAAGAGAGCTGTGGGGGTCTCTTCTCCAAATCCGGAGAAGCTGACGGATGAGACCCACAGTAGAAAACAGCCGAAGACGAAGAAGGAGTGGCCAGGCCTTCGCCCATATCTTCTGCTTTTGAACTCCAGTTGCTCTGGCAGGGTGGAAAGGAATGCGGAAAACAGGAAAAGGACGGAGGAGGAGATGTCCGCCTTAACTAACCTACCGAAACTTCTAATAACGCCCCCTTGTGTTTCTTCACCATAGAAAAAATAATGAGGTGGATATCCTTTGGCTACTAATCCATAAAAACAACTACTGTGTGTAGTTTTACTCATTTCGTGGCTAATTAAATATAATATACGCATTTAGCGAACCTCTTACAAAAAGGAAATTTTAACAACAATATTTTTAGTACCTTACTTCCAAAATACTTTACCATAGAGTGTGAACCTTCCCCTAGTGCTTTAATTTACACAAACACATGAGTCTTTCATAACCCAAATCCCTTAACATTGTGTTTAAAGTTTCATGCAATTCCCTCTCAATTTGTTTCAATCCATACAGACTTTTCAGAAGTTTACTGACTGTCTTATGATCGAACTCAAAGTGTTTTGACTGAATCATGTAAATCTCTTCACTCAGATCACTGCGTAAATAAGCTGTAAGTACATCAATATGTTCCTGAACCCACCTGTTTAGCTATAATAATTCTTATGGTTTTTCTTTTGGTTACAGGTGAATAGGTTTCATGAAAGAAAAATCCCCTGCACTTTAGCAAACCCCTGTGCCACCAATCTTGCTTTAAATCTGCTGGTAGTACCATCTGGGTTCTTTTTCAGCTTCAGAACCCCCTTGCTGCCTAGTACTGTCTTGTCAGGTGGTATGTCAACCAATACATAAGTGCACTGTCTCTGGATACTCTCTAGTTCTGTTTTCATTGCATCACACCATTCATCTGCATATTCCCCTTTCAGGGCCTCAGTTACAGTAATAGGCTCGTCAACATTATCTGCTGTGTACACAGAAAGATTGCATTTTCTCCATCTAATATCTTTCTAATCCGAGCACTCCATCTTGGTTGTACGTCTTCACATACCTTCTCGATAGTCACGATTTCAACACTTCCAGTGTCTTCATTTTCTTCCCTTAAATCACCATGTCCCTCGGTTTCAACAAACTTACTACACTCATCATCAGTCTCGGCAGGTTCATCTACATTGTTAGATTCACAAAAAATACATCATCAGTTCTAGGGCAATCTAATTTTCTCAGTGGAAACACACTCTCTTCAAACTTGACATGCAGCCCAATCACGATTTTCTTCGTATTCAAGTTGTACAATCTAAAACCCTTTATGTTACTTTTAAAACCAAGAAACACACAATATACAGCCCTTGGTTTGAAATTTCCATTTTTCTCCTTTCCACAATGCTAGAGGTAGCCGATTGTCAATTGGTCTGGATGGGCACAAATTCCTTATAAAACAGGCTGTGCTGGCAACTTCACGCCAAAACCCTTCACTCAAACCTGATTGCAACAGTAAAAATCTAGTAATATATCCAATAGTCCTATTTTATCCCTCAGCCACTCCATTCTGTTGGGTGGAGTAGGCTACCATTCTGCAATGGGCGACCCCATTTTCACACAGTAAACTTTCGAATTTCTTCTCACAGTATTCACCTCCTCCATAGGTTTGAAAACTTTTCAATTTCAGCCCTTGGAGCAACTCTACTTCTACTTTATATTCCTTAATTTTGGCAAATGCCTCACTATTCAGATTCAGGAATTTCGCAGTTGCAAATCTGGAATAATCATCAATAAAACTCATCATATACGATGCACCGCCATTTGAATTTGTTGGAGAAGACATTAAGTTACTGTGGACTAGCTCTAGTGGTTGGGTAGTCTTACACTCACTTTTCTTCGAAAAACAAATCTGAGCCATCTTACCCTGAACACAAAACAGAACAATCATTCTGATAATCTAGGCCACAAAGGCCAGGGATCCTTTTCATAACATCTACATGGAGGTGGACAAGTGGTTTTTGCCACATACTGGCTGCCTTTAATGCGACAGCTTCAATTTCTACTTCATCCGTATTCTCAATCTTGTTATTGGTTTCAGCGACTAGAGCTTCATGACTTTGTGGTACATTGACAAATACATCAATGTGCAAAACTTACAATCCTTCCTTAACAAAAGCATTGAAAACACACTCATCTTTCAATACACCAACAGCTTGATATTTTGTAAAATGGCATATAGCAACAAAAGACTGACAAGCCTAAAAACAGTGTACCAATTATGTATGATCCATATCGCGTATCCAGTACTACGATGGCAAGTCAATGCACGGGCTGTAGCATGAAGTTATTGAATGCTCACAGAGTTCACAGAAGAAGCCCAGAGAAGATAGTGAATTATTTTGTTAATCACTCTATTCTGGCTCCGGCAATAGACTTTAAAAAGTGCGGTCGCGGCCCTGCCAAGCTGGTTTTGAACAAAGGACCATTTTACTGGTGCAGAAGACGCAATTCGGATGGAATCAAGTGCAATTATAAACAGTCAGCTAGAACAGACAATTTTCTTGACCAATCTAAGCTGTCTCTGGAAAAAATCCTCAAGTTCATTTTACTATGGAGGTTGTTGAGGAACCCATGTCAGCATGCAATCATGGAGGAGATTCGATGCTCTGCCAAGACCGTTGTCGAGTGGTCTATTTACTGCAGAGAAGTGTGCATAAAATCGGTATATTCTCATCGACAACGCATAGGTGGGCCCGGTACCATAGTGGAAATTGACATATCGACGTTGGGAAAGAGGAAAAACCGCAAGGACTGCAAAGTTGAAGGACAGTTGGTTTTCGGCGGTGTTTAGCACCATGGTCTGTAGAAGTTCTTCTTAGTGGCAGTCAGTAGAAGAAACGCCAGCATACTTACCAAGGTCACAAGAGAATGGGTGAGACCAGGCAGCACCATGATCTCCGATTGCTGGCGTGGTTACACGTCACTCGATGCCTATGGTTACCGCAATTTGCAAGTAAATCACAAAAAGAAATTCGTCTGCAGCGAGAAGAGCGGAGTCCTATATCGTCGCAACATCGATAGACTGGCCGGCAAAGAGATGTCCATTCATACCCAAACCATCGAGAGAAACTGGTGTTCTGTAAAATTCAACATTCCATGTTTTGGAAGGCGGAAACAGTTTTGGGAAGGATATCTCGCCGAGTACATCTGGAAAAGGATTCATCGCTAACCGAGAGCGGCTGCACTCGTTCCTCGTGAATGCTGCCACCATGTACATCCAGCCCAAAATAACTCCAGCAAAATTCAGGTATTTGCACTTTTTTTTTTTCGGCTTACGACCAAAATGTTTGTTGTAATTTTTTCAGCAGGTGACCGGACGAACGAGGTGTAATGTGTTTAATTTTATTTTTTGTTTCAGTGGACTGCTACTGAATGAATGATCTCTTTTAGTTTGACCAAATATTTGTTTTGCACTAGTATTTTTCAGCAGGTGAACTGTGTATGTGTGTAAATAGATTTTTTCTTGGTAATATATTTTTTAAATGAAATGTTTGGCCAAATTGAATTTTTAAAAACTACGGAAGTATCCAAATTCAACCACGAAGTTTATTGTGTCCTGACCGAAAGTAGAATGTTGACAAAATGTAGTTGAAAAGTCATTTTTACAAAAAAATTCGTTATTGTTCAAAATTATCATACTGAGGTCGAGAAGTTTTTCATGCAGAAGGTAGCAAGTTTTTGTATTTTCAGTAAATGATTCGTTGCAGTTCGAAGCTTCCAGATCATTATTTGTTGGTAAAATGCGTAACGTATTTCTGGTTTTGTGTACAACCTGACTGCTATTTCTCGAAAAAAAATTCCGTAGTCTGCTTTTCCATATCAACCCACAACTGCCTATGTTTTCCACCCGATTGCTGTTTCTCAAAAAAATATCCGTAGTCTGCTTACGTTTGACTACGTTACGTTACGTATGACTGCCTACGTTTTTTTTTTCAATGAAATGTAATTAGGCATGCCAAATACACACAGTTGTTGTCGAGCACGCAAACGAAAATAAAACACTGAAACTCGGGTAGGTGTCATATAAGTAGCATTTCAGAAGTCACATTCATTTTTTCGAAACATTGTTCTAAATCACTCACCTTTGACAGAAGTAGAGGTTTTTGTTCGAGCGGATGGGTTTTTCAGCCGTCAGTTTTCTCGCGAAGAAGGTAGTCCGTTACTTCAGCTTCTGTAGATGATTCGTTGCAATCTGTTTCATATTTGGTTGGTTCGTTGCGTGAAGAATTTCTGCTTTTTGAAATCTTATAGTTTATCATTATTGTTTCTCATACTAAAAACTGCTGAAAAAATATTCCGTAGTCCTCTCCAGGTCGTAGCGCCATGAAGATTAGTTTTTTAAATTAAACCTGCGAGATGGATTGCCCTCGCCTGTAAATATAAGATTTTTAGCAATGGAGAGTTACGATTAAGACCTTATATATAACTGCTCCACAAGAAAAACACATTTATTAGGCATTTTTTCAGATATCTTTCCCACATCTAATTGCATCACCCACTGTCACTTTTGCAAAAACAGAACTGGTAGCCTTGACATTTTGAATCGTTACCATGCCTGATTGCATCACCCTGTCACTGCGTAGGCAGGAAAGGCACAAGCTGGCACACCGTAGCCTGCAGTGGAACTTATATTATTTTTAAGTAAAAACGAAGTTCTTGCCATTTTTGTAAGTAGCTTTAATTTTTTGAAATAAAAACGTATATTGTACCATTTTTGTAAGTAACCTTTCCGTTTTTTGATATAAAAAGCAATGCAGTCTCTGCTTTTGTAAATGACCTTTCGTATTTGTTTGATGCACAGTAGTTTTTGACTTTGAGTTGTTGTTAGAGGTCGAATTGTGTAGTAAATGTAAGGAAGCTTCGTATCTGTAGCCACATTGTACGACTTGTAATTACTGAACAAGCATCATATTCTTCAGTGTGCATGGATTCTATGGTAACGAGGGTTTTGTCGTGAAAAAATTTTCAGTATGTTATTTAGAAAGTGAAGCCGAAACTAGACCATTCCTTCCTCCCTCCCTATTCGTGGTATTGTTTGATTGAAAAACATAAGTATGCAAATAGTCGGGTGACAAAAAATATGCATTATTTGATATGGGGGGAAGGAACTATACCTTACTCGGAATTGAAATCAAAAATTTATGAAGTGATTGGCACATACAGCTGGGAAACTGTTTACATTGCAGGACCATAGAAAAAAAATTACATGATTTACTTGGTAATAAAAATCAATATTGTAGATGTTCAGGTAGAATACATGTGCCCAGCTTTTAAAGTCCTAGCAAAATTTCACTCTTCGGCCACATAGATGTTTCGCTTACACATTAGGCAAAACATGTACCATTTGTAATGTTAAATTGTTAGATATTTAGTTTAGGAACATTATTTCTTTAAAATTAAAATGAACTCTTTCACGACACTTGCTCAGTTAACTTCCATGTAGTTTAACTTATGATGCTGTTGTTACATCAGCTCGCAATTTTTAGGCAAGTTTCTGCACTCTATTTGCAATGTATAGGTTATAGGTTTCTTTCAGAAAATTATAAGTTAAAATTAAAAGACAAAATTTAAAAAAGTAGTTAAATATATTTACAAAATTTACAAGAATACAAAATTATTTACAAAGTGAACAAATCACACACAATATTTACATTTTACACTTTGTTTTTAAATTTGGTTTCTAAAAATTCTAATCATTTTACAAATTTGTATATTTTATGATCTAACCTAATTTTTTTTATCCAGGGCCGGCTCAATCGGCTCTGTGGGTATTGATGGTCATTTATGTTATGCTTTTGTCACAGGCCCTTCTGGTTCCCATTCAAATGATTGTCCAGACAGGTCGAGAGGGCTTCGTAATATCCATGGTGATTCTGGGGCATTGTTCACCTGGGTACCTGGTGTTTGACTTCATGGTGCTGGTCTCGGTGTGCAGTGCCCAAATATACCATAATTTCTGGATTCAAAATTAGGTCCTGGTGTGAAGTTTCTGAAACCGCGATGAGGCCCTGATGCTAGTCCTTGTAGTTCCGGCATGTAATTTACGATAATGTGAGGTCCTGCGCCTCGTAGTGTCGGCTTATAGTTACTTCCCTCAATATCTGGTCCTTGTGCATAGTTTCTTGCAAGACCATGGCGTACAATTGAGGTTTGGTTCCAGTGCGTAGTTTCTTGTAAAAGATCCTGGCGAGTAATTTATATTTCGTTCCAGTGTGCAGTATTCTGGCATATACGGGAAGCAGTATCCCGACCAAGACTCCTCGCAGTGCATTGGTTTCCTGGAACCCTCGGCATTTAATCCCCATGTCGGCTCCGGTGTCGGTTTAGGCTCCGGCGTCGATCTATCATTTGGCTCCGGAATTATGTCTGGAGGTTCCCACCATCGCTCTTCACCTCTCCTTTGAAATGCCGGTGAATGTGACTTAACTTGATCAACCTCCTCGTCTGCCCCGCAGAGGTCCATTATTATCTCTTCTGACATACTGTGCATCTGCGCTGCAACTGATGCCATAGCTATCAGGACGATCGTTTATATACAAGAAAATATCCCTCCTTCTCCTCTCAGTGTTTCCCGCATTCACTGGTTGACCTCTGGCAACTCGACGTGGGCAGTTGCAACATGACATGCCTTTTCCTTTTTTTTTTTTTTTCCCCCATAGCTCTACAATTCTGCAGAAATGCCAGCCACACCCAAAGTTTCCACAAGAGTATAAATACAGAGCAACTTTGCACACAAGGCACAGTATCGACAGATATAAGCTCTGCGGTCAGTTGATAGTTTAGCAGCTCAGTGATAGTTTTGCAAGTTTAACTCAGTAGATACTTATCATTTAGCCATGTTTTGCAACATGCTAGGATTTCGTGCCAACGACGCCCATGTTCTGAAGACATTATCTGTAAAGTATATGGATGGGACCTTGGAAACGGTAAAATCCCTTCCTTCCTTTTCGTGGAATGATTTGGAATCAAAAGACAAAAATTACAATATTCGGATCACTAAAAATTCGCATGGATTATTGTGGGAGGAAGGAGTAATCTCGTACGGCTGTGTATGAGATGTAGTTAACAAGGTAATCGGTGTTTTTTCATGGGATGATGTTTTCGTTTGGAGGCGAACCAGAAAGTGTGGCTAGTGCAGTATGTGGACGATATTAATATTATCGACATGCAAGAATCATTCGGGCGCCCATTCTATAATATTTTAGAGGTAATGTATCCGATGGACTTATGTACATGTTTCGCAATCGGCTGGCTTTGTTCTGAATGTAACGTGGAACACATGCATAGGTGGTATATAGATAATGTACCATAACAGTGCTTGAATATAATATACTCCAATTTTTATATATTGTACTGAAACAGTGTTATAGAACATTATTTATATGTTTGTGCGAAATGTTACGAGTGTTGAAATTCCGGATGTAAGTGTTACATAAACAATTATACGTTATTTAAATATCATTTATGCACGCAAGTATGTACGAGAGCGAGCTAGCTGGAGCGAAGCGACCCTGTTTCATTTCCAGGTATGATTGTGATTTAGTTTTTCCTGCTTATATGAGATTTTATTTCAGATTCAAATGGTTACCTGCAACTGGGTATGGAGGATATCCTGCAAGCACTAATACATATTTTCAGCAGTGTGTGTGTGTGTGTGTATATATATATATATATATATATATATATATATAAATACATACAGATACATGCATAAATATCATTTTTTTCTGCTGCCATCTGAAAAAATATAGTATTAATATTTTACAGTTTTCGTTTCAATAAATGGCCATAATCTGATATAGATGGGTGTACATATATATTGTATGTATTTATACAGTTTTAATATTACTTTTCTACTTATATAACCTGTTGTTGCATCAGTGTGCTATGTAAAGCTGGATATGCGACACGGAACAATCACCAGACTAACTTATAAATAAAAGATAAACTCTGCCACAATGCAGGCTGTTCAAACATAAAAACCACCTCACTGATGGCATAACATCTTACAACAAATTGCCCACAAACATCAAGGTCAAGGACACAAAATGGAAGCCAACCAGTATGATAGAACAGGAATTGTCGTAATCCAAGATGGCGGCCGGAGCCTCGAATATCTACTCTTAACAGCTGCCTTCGGATCGGCTTTACCTGTTTACTTGTATATACACACATACATATATACAGACTGTATCAGAACACATGCATAAGAACCACACCACGTGCTGCCTGAGCGAAAATGGATACGAAACTGTTAGTGTCAAAATGTTTTGTTATGTGACATTTGTTGTGTACAATGTGTAAACATAACACGGATTTAGTGCGCTCTTGTGCTCCACTGATATCTGCACATTAAAGGTGGGAATGTAATAGTATATATTTTAATTAATTCCATTGTGCACATGCCCACATCTGTAAAGGGAACGTTACCAGGGTACATTACAAAACCAATCTGTTAAACGGTACCAATCTATTAACTGTTTGAACTGAGCTTATCAACACGCCTACTGGAGTCCTCCCACCATCACAAGCGTACCACGCTTGTGATGCGATGTTTCCAGACACTCAACTTCAGTCGCCGATTAGGGAGCAAGGCAACAATTGGCATGGCATTAACCATGATAAATGGGCTTCAAATACTTGTTGATTTTACATACTGGTGTTCTTATGTATATCACATAAACTACACTAGCCGGGATTTGAACCCCCCCCCCCCCCATAATATGATAGCCAGGACAGTGGTTGTAAGTTACCAATGGAGCACAAGAGGGGACTAACTTTGTGCTGTGTTGCCACGTTGTGCACGAAAAATGTCATACATTTTGCAACTAACATTTTCATCTCCATTTTTGCTCAGAATTCACGTGGCATTGTTCTTATGCATGCATTCTGGGAAACTCTGCTCATTTATACACACACTCGCATTAAAACATATGAAGGTAAGGGAAAACAGGGTTATTTGTGGAAACAGGGAAATAAAGCTCAATAACGAACTCATAATAATACGCTGCATGGCTCAAACAGCGCTACATATTTATATTGGTGAATTATCACGCTATTCCGAGACGAATAAAAATCTAATTAATCACTCACTCTAGTTAGAAAACAGCCATGTTTACGCAAACAGAACCTGCCCATTGAGAAAAAATACTACAGCTCTTCTCTCATTTTTTTCCCTTAAATTTCACATTACATGGGATAATATGACGGCATGCATCCATTACTATATTCCGAATAATGATTATAAATCAACTCCAGCTCTTTATGAAGGGCAAACCTGCAGAGATACATGACGATGTTTCAGCCAAGGTATGCCAATGTATCTTAATCACAGTCACCATAAATTTTCGATGGGCTAGAAGCAGGAGGCAGCTCCTCCGTTCTCGGTGTTCATTGATGTGGCAAACTTTGTGCACACACTGTCTACTACCACCATCATGCCTCAGAGAAGAGATCCGATGCTCGCTAACATACTTGCACCCTATCGGCCCCACATAATGCCACAAACACAAAACAAAATGTGTTAAGCAAACACATATGCAATAAATTCGTCAAAAATATTAACCATATACGCTTTTGCGCACATATGGTGTTTCAACTGTGCACAAAATAAACAATAGGACTGCAAGAGAGTTTACTCAGGTCAGAAGGCCCACTGCAATATGCGGAAGTATGAATATTCAGACACAACATTTGAGACTGCCAGCGAAGACAGCCCCCGGCCCATTTTGAAATGATGGCATCTTCCACAGTGGGACATGTGACGCAACAGCTTGATCACTCGCCTCCTGTTACAGTGATTCGAGATCGCACAATGTCACTGTTCCTTCACTTCGCATCACATTCACACCTATGCTTCGCCAGTAATGTCTTCTTTCACATAACACAAACTCATTTTCACGAAACTGCCCCATTTCCCAATTTCTCGAATCTTCTCCAACTCCATTTCTCTTCCAGAAATTACGACGATCTTCCATTTTCCAAAAAAATTTCCCTGTTCACCCACTTTCCAGAAAATACCCTCATATTCCAATTTTTCGTTTAAAACACCACAGTCTCAAATTTCGAGAGAATTTCTATATCCTATTTTCTACAATCTACACCAGTTTCCCACTTTCCAGAAAATTAATCAATTTACAATTTTTCAGAATCCACACTCGTTATCCCTCTTCCCAAAACCAACACAATCTTCAATTTTCCATTCATTTCCCCCTCCGCCCATTTTCGGGTATATAAACCCATCTCCTATTTTCTAGAAACTACTCTCATCTCCTATTTCCCAGGAACTGCCATTTTCCAGTTTTACAGAAAATGTTTTATCTCCTAGTTTCCAGAACCAATAAATAACTCCGATTTTACTGAAAATTTCCACAAAAACATTTTCCAGAAAATTTCCCACATGAAACATTTGTAGAAAATACCACCTTCCCATTAAAATAAATTCTTCTATCCATTTTTTAATAAGTACTCTAAACTCCCTCATTCTAGAAACCACCACAATCTCCCATTTTCCAGAACAACCATGTGCATTCGATTCTCCTCTACTGGCTCCGATTGTTCAAAACGCCATAAAATCCTATGGAGATCTTGATGCCGCAAGTCGAGTTGGATTTGACGATATATTTGCTGTAAGTCTGCCATAAATGTTACCTCATGAAGACGGAATCGCAGGATCAGGTTGCCATAGTTTCCAGTGGGGCAGCAAGACTTTTCAGGAGAGGCCTAAAGTAGTTTGCGCCAATGCATCAAAAATTCCATGCAGCATGATGGTTATGCTATCTGGCTTCAGGATTAAATGGTAGGGAATGTAATATGCACTCTCCGCATTCCTGTCTGACTCTGGTACTTTCTCCATGTGCCATGAATCTATGTTATCTATCATGACCACTGTGTAACTCTGATTCAGTTATGGTTGCTTGCAAAATCTTCGCTCCAAACCTTCCAGTCTCTTCAAGGCCTTGGGCCATGATTTTAACTCAGGTTTTGAAGTGAAAAACTTTAACATAACTATGTATCTTCCATCTGACGTTCGTCTGTGGGTTCGTTGGAAGATTTCTATATTTTCCTGCTCGTCTCGTGTCCTCGAGACAGCGTATGGCACTTCTTTCAATTCCCGAAATTTCTTAACTTTGTTTTCAATAGTCTGCATAAGAATGATTGCATGGGAAGCTTACAAATTTCTCAGGTTGCATTTTCGATTCTACCTTTCCCATGACAAGCCACCCCAACATAAAATGCTACTGGTAAACCAGGACCGCCATCAATTCGTGAACCAATTAACATCTATGGAAGAAGATCTGCCCCAGTAAACCAGTCAAACGAACCAGGAGTCGAAAACTGAGGATCAGCTAAGTGCAGATTAGCCAGATGTTTCCAGTCTGTAGAGGAAATATCACTGATTCTGTTCAATATTAATTTTTTCACATTAAGCCGACTAGTTGCAGTTCCCACTAGTTCAATCTTGCATGTATCAATACCCTTGATTTCACTGACCGACACCCCAGACAAATAATGCACCAGTCTTGAATATTTGCGTTTCGGCAAACACAGATACTGCAGACACTCACTTGCAATAAAATTGGCCTGACTTCCTGAATATAAAAGAGCTTGAATATTTAAACATTGCCATTCACATCCCTAATACCAACCTTGGCTGCAGCCAACAAGACAAAAGAGGTAGTAGCTAGACTAGAGTGAGAGATGCCATCGTGTTTTGTAAGCTGCTAGGCTTTTCTGAAGTTGAGTCTTCAGTTACAGTCTACAGTTGCAGTTACATTTTGACCGACATGCTTTTACCTTGTATGTGGTTCTCAAATAGTTTATGAACAGATAATGTTCTTTTGCAAGATCAGATCTTATGTTACGTGATCTATTAAGATATACAGAGCACTGAAAAAACTGTATGTAATCTCTTACATATGCTGCACTCTGACGGATTTACCTCTGTGGCATTTCCTATGAATGACTGAGTAACAGGTGGTGAGCATTCAGGTTTGGGTCCCCACGAAGCAGTTACTTTTGGTAAAGGCTTTTTCTTCTGGCCGGCACTCATATCATCTACCATCCACTGTCGACTTTCCAGGAATGCAATAAATTCTTCGAAAGAGATTAACTATGAGGTACGTGTCAGTGTGAGCTCCTTCTCCCTTCGTAAGATGATATCCAACTTATTTTCAAGTAGATGAAGTAACAGAGGGTATCCACTCCCCGCAGATACCTCCAGAAACCGTAGAGTAGAACCCATGAATTGTTGAGAGTAGTTGAAGCAAATAGCAGCATTTCCTGATGCGACCTGTGGAGCACAGACCAAAGCTTCAATGTGGTGAGAAACAATGAGGTGCTTATTATTGTAACGCTTTTTAAGTAGGCTTTATGCCACTCCATAGGTGTCCTCTTACAAGGGAAGAGGTCGTACTAATGACGATGGTTCCCACTATAATGCTGATTTTAAGTATAAGAGTTTTTCAACCTTGCTTGAGTAGATGTGTTTTGCAACTAGTGCGTCGAATAAGTTAGAGAATTTTTACCACTGTTTTATTTCACCACTGAAAGTAGGCAATTATATGACTGTTAGTATAACCCGTGGAAAAGAGCCACCTGCCGACGATGATGTGGCCCTTCTGCTTCTCTGTTGTCTCTGCCAAGGTCTCTGCAACTACCATGGTTTTATAATACAAAACATGAAACACTTCTAGACGTTAAATGATCTTCATCAAAACATTTGCGAAGCAGTTTCAAGTCTCGACATGACTTTTGAAATAACTTTCCTTTTGCAAGATCCGCCAGTACTTTTTCCGCCAATACCATCGCACTCTGCATGCGATTTTTAGCATGGTCCGCTCTCAAAGGGGCTGCCACCACAGGGTCTGCCATCAGTTTTTCTTTCTTCAACATCCTTTCTTTGAAGTATTCCATGTCCTGTTAAAGTAAACGGATAACCCGCGAAACCATACCAAAAAACCGCAGTTCGTGACCCATTCGTTCATTAAATGAATGACTTCCAAGACCTTCGCTTTTATTTTTTAGGGCTTCGCACCACGCAATTCGGCCGTGTTTAAGTTTTTATCCTTGATTTCCTAGACCACCAACAATACTATTGGTTTTCCTGACCAAACAAAACATCTCTTGAACCAACAAAAAAATCAATATCTCGCTTGCCAAACGCAAAATCAACGGAACCCACATCGACCGTAAATTTTAATCGAAACTGCCTTAGCCAACCTGGAGGACCAAAATGGTCTGTCGTATTTATGCAAAACTTTTCAAGCCTTTAAATTAACGTGACCGTTTCCACTTAATCTTGTACAGTGTTGCTATCTTGCAATAGTCCACTCACTGGAGAAAAAATTGACAGTACAGTGCCAACATTCTAATATCAACCACCAAAGTCATGCAGGTTACGAACACTATATGCACTAAACAAAGATAAATTTCCAGTTTACTATTTACATTAGGTCATCAGGGGGATCACTACACAATGTCTCTTATCCCATTTAGGAGAAACTTCCCTCACCTCCCATTTTATAAAAACTTCACCAACCCCCCCCCCCCTTTTTTTTAAATATTATACCCAATTTGCCATTTTCCAGAAACTCCACCCATCTCCTATTTTCAGTGCTATATTTTCTTTATTTTTACAAAAAATACACAATCTCAAATTTTACTGACGCTACCCTTATCGACCATTTTTCAGAAACAACACACATCGCTTATTTTGCATAAACCAATTTGTCTCCAATTTTCCAGAAACTATATATATCTTTCATAAATTCCCGATTCTCCCGTTTTCCAGAAACCATCGTTTTGTATATAATCCAGAATCTATACCTGTGTAAAATTTTCCAGAATATGCAACTACCGATTTTCGAGAAACTCCCTCATTCCCATTTTTCTGAAATGACCCTCTTTTCCATTTTACAGAAACTGGCATATCTCTCATTTACCAGAATTTTCCCCACGTGCCATTTTCCAGACACGATGCCTCTCTTCGAGTTTCTAGAAAAATATCACACATTTTCCAGAATCCATCTCAATTTCCCTTTTTCCAGATACTTACCACATAGCCGATTTTATAGAAAATTCTATTACACATTTTGCAGAAACCAACCTTATCTCAAATTTTACGTACAAATCCCAGTTCCCACTTTCCAGAAATTACTCCATCGACAATTTTCCAGAAACTATCATTTCCTATTTTCCTGAAATCCACCCATCCCTTGTTATTTATGAAATACTAACTTCTCAAATTTTTTTTCATCAGAAAATAGCTATATCTCAAACATTCGTGCAACTGCCCCATTTCTTATTTCCAAAATCTGACGAAATTTCACAATTTGAGAACCACCTCACCTTTTTTACCCCATGTTCCACAAAAAAAATCTTATAATTAATTTTCTTTATCTGATTTATCGTTATTTTCCAGAAATTACACATATCCCCAATTGTGTATAAGGGCCATTCCATGTCAAGTGATCCAATCGAGAAAACTGGCTCTCTTCGATTTTGTCCCAATTTGACTCATATAATGTAATACAAGAAATAGTAAAACACGTAAATTTTGAATTTTTTTTATGTAGTTTTAAAGTTACAGCCATCTGAAAACTTAACAATTTCACATTTTTATTGTTATTGGGTTACAAAATTTACTATTAGTACTTGTATTAGAAATTTGGTGGAAGGTTGACCTAAAAATCATTTTGTAGCTTATTTTACAGGCTTTCGTATGAAGTATAAAATCAAAATTTTCAAAATATTCGCACCTAACTTAACATGTTTCAGCATTGTTTGTACAAAGTTTTATTATGGGATCATATATTAGACAAATTTTAAAATTTATCTTGTGTATGGGTAGGAAGTAGAAATTTGCACGTTTTGTTCCAAAAAACTTGAAGCAATGTGTATGGTTGGATATGGAGGTACTATGTAATTGCTATTCAACTTTAGTAGATTTAAAAAAAACTTTTAAACCTATCATATTACTGTTATTGGGGTCAACAAACACAAGTGACAGGCAGGTTTAGGCAGATAACCTCTGAGATTTTGATCATCTTAAGCTGCAACAAGAATGGATTGAATGAGGTCAGGTCTGGTTACTAGCCTAAAGAAGAAAGGCCAGCCTGCAGTCATCTAGGTGTCTCAAGCTGGATGACAACTGGAGATTGTGCGAGGAAACAGCATACAGTATTCACTTGTAGTGTATCTCTTCCCGTTTAGAGTTAAGTTTGCTGTGCACATAATTAATTTTTATATACGTTTAGACAGAATTTGTTCATTACTTCAGCGTTCTGTGTCTTTACTTTCTTACATAGGCAACCAAGTAAGTGATAGAATACATTGTTACAGCCAATTTAACAAAGACAAGCACAAAACATTTAAACATATTCTTAGGCCTGTAACAGAATGGATCTGTTCTTTTTCTGCTGAGATTAACAAAGGAATTAAAAGTTTGTGGCAATTATAGAAACAAATTAATCAAGAAATAAATTAATTCATGGAGATTGAAGATAACTGATTAGCAGTAGTAGATAACATGTGTTGTCCTAGTGATCACGTGTGTTGAGTTAGATATTAGTTTGGAGTATTTGAACAAATCTTTTAGCATTCTTTGCGAATCACTTATTGTAAAGATTTACATCATGTTCAGTCATATTGTAATCAAAAAGTAGAGAAAATGAAAAATGTGTTTAACATAAGAAGTGTACTGACACAAGTAAATGAAAAAATAGGCCATGAAAAATACAAAAACAGGTCTAGGAGTGAAATAGTAAATCAGCTAAAACAAAAGTGTAATGAAGAATTCCTAAATCTTAGTAAAAAAATTAGATTCTTAAAGTGCTATCCAAAAGCTGGACCTGCAAAAGTATCGTAGAAGAGGAGTTCGGTGTTAGCAACATAATGCTAGGAAAGTAAAATAAAATGGAATTTTGTCAACACCTAATACAAAGTCTGGTAAGGAACGAAATAACAATGTCATCCAACTAGTTATTAATTTTAATGACTGTTTAATGCCTGGGAAAATGAGTTTGTTTCAGTAAAGAGTGCTCGAGTTCATGTACAAAACAGGCTGGTTTCAAAGAATTTAAATGAATTGAATGATTTATTAAAAGACGAGTTCCCAAATGAAAAATTTAGTTTTCGAAATTTGCTTGGTTGTGCCCCAAGCATTGTGTCTTAGTTGAAGGAAATTGCGCTAACTCCGTCCGTATTTATGAAATACATCAGAATGCCAAACTGATGATACGATACCCTATATTAAAAACATTACACTGGATGTTGGTACAGCTTTGAATGATTTCAAGTCCATTTTAGCCAAGCTAATGTGTGATGAGCCAGGTACAGCATGCCACCTGAGTGAGTGCCCTTCCCGTCCAGGTGTGGGAATTTTGAAAGAAGAGTTGAACGTACAGCTGGAAGAAGAAATAGTCGACCACATTACTTACAAGAAATAGTCGACCACATTACTTACAAGAAATAGTCGACCACATTACTTACAAGCAATGGGGTACTGCGGACGGGTGAATATTTGAAACCTTCACTAAAACCACAGAAGTTTTTTTGGAATCATTAATTGGAAAGTTATTGGTTCTTAAAAATACATTCTTTCATAGCAAAAAAAAAAAAAACAGTTTGATTACTACAGATATTTTTAAAATAAAATTAAAAAAGAAACCAAGCTTTAGTTTTGCTCGATTTTTCAGAAAATTATGCCTCCATTTTGCAATATGAGGCTACTGACTAGGTAACCATTTTCCTATAGCAGTCTACTACAAGGCTTCTGATTCAAGCGTATTGTCTGTGTTTCTGGAAAGCTTAAGCATGACACAGTTGTCGTCCATTTATTTCAGAAGAAATTAATCGACTACATTTCTGGTTCAGGATTAATTACAAATTTGGAAGAAAAAAAAATTCTATTTCTCAGTTGGTTCTGTGGCTCAGTTAAGAAATAGATAACTCCAAACATATACCATCATGAAAGTTAATTTGAAATCAAGATCGAGTGGCTTTTTAATGCAACAGCACACGGGAAAGGCTTAAGGTGACTGTGAAAAGACTTTCAGTAAGGGCAAGCCTCCAGTGACCATATGAAGATCAAACAATGAAACCATGACATTTATTCACATGGTGTAAGGCAAGCATTAATTCCACGGAGTAAATATATATTTATTATCCTTTTAAAACTACCAAGAAGAAGCAGAATTGCTTGAAGAGTGATTTCTTGCTACCATATGATATAAAATGAAATTGCAGTACTAAGTGTTAGCCGATTCTGGAAAGGGTCCAAAACCAGCCATTCGCCATCTTGTTTCCATCCGTATCTTGTTCCCAGCCGCCATCTCGTTTACGACAGCCGATTTGAATTTCAATTTCTTTAGTCACATTCATTCCACACTATACTCTATTATTCCACCTTGAAGTCCACCATCTTGGATGTAATTTTTCTTAGTCGCCTTTGTTCCACTCCATGCTCTTATTTCACCTTGACATCTGCCATCTCTGATTTAAATTTCCTTAGTTGTCTTCCTTTAGCTATCTATGATTTCACCTTGATATCAACCATCTTGTTTCCCATCATTTATGTCCTTGACCTTGACCTTTGATCGCCATATTTATTTTTGCTACCATCTTGGTTTGCATGATTACTCACCTTCGACCTCTGCCATCTTATTTCCATCTGTCATCTGTTTATGTTGGAAAATTGATTTAAATGGATGCAAATGGATGTTGTGATGTTATGGTTTATGGGTATTAATTATTGAAATTGTTGGCTGGAATATTTTATTTGCTGATATAGAGGTATGCTTGCTCATATGGCCTATTAGTACGTTACAATGTATGATTTCATTCTTTGGTTGACTGGTATTAGTGACATGCCTTGCTTGTTTGGTTTATTTATCGGTATTGTGGTAGCTATGTTTTTGAATGTATGACTGGGATATTTAGTAGGTCGGGCTGGTGGTGGGGGAAGTTCACTATTTGATGGAATAACTTCCCGATTTGTCTATAGGTGTGGCATTCTGTATATATGTTCATACAACAACTACTCTGATATGGTTGGCTGTTAAAGAGGAGTGGCAGGAGATATGATGGTATGTTATATTAATTTGGCATGACCTGATCACATATTTGGTTGGCTTGGTGGTATGCCCAGAGTTTATCTTCGATGGTTTATTGACATGATTAGTTTGTATGATTTAAATGGTTTTGTAGTACGTTTAGTCAGTGCGAGATGGCCAGAGTGCTTGGTTTTTATGGCTGGTCAGTATGATTAGATGGTTTGACAAGTTGGTATGGTATCTGAAAACTAAGTCTGTATGGTGTTGTATATGGTTAGATTGATGGTATGGATGTTATGATAGCTTGGTTGGAATTTATGTTTGGAATATTTGGTTAATTGGAAAGATGGTATTGCTTGTTTATATGCATAACTGGTAAGATTAGGTAAAATGGTAGTCGATTTGGTAGTCAATATACTTGAAAATTATGATTGATGACTCGTTCTGAGGTCGGTGTTTGAGATGGTCTGTATCGTTAATAGCGTGACTTCGGTATGTTTGAGTTAGAGCAGATGGTACATTTGGATTGGTTGCTATGGTTTTTCTATATAAGTGTGTATGCTTGGCTTTATGTTGATATGGTTGTTATGGTTATATGGTATGGTGGTCAATGTAGTCTGTAGTGTTAGGAGATGGCTCCTCTCCCCTTCCTATAATGCACGATTCTAGTTCGAGATGACATGTATTACATTACCTTTATTCAGAATCGTCTCGTGTACGAAATTATATAGATTTTAACTAGATCTTTTTTTATTAGTCATAATAATCAATTCATGGTTACTTCACTTTTTTTCTGAAGCCCTGCTATAGTTATACTTCCAGAATATTCCTCCACCTTGTGCAAACAAAGCTCAGCTACGTCTGGTAAATTACACCAAAGGACAACCCACCACATTCGTGCATACTTAGAGTAATAATAATTTACATAAGTAGTCCATTTACTAAGGATTACCAACATTTATATTTTCTCACGGTTTGTATTCATATTAATTGTAAATGGATTATTTTAATTTTTTGATAAAATATAAATAAAACTTCAGTTTAACCACAAATGAGGTATTTTTACGAAGAAAAGTGTAAAATGCTTATGAAACATGGCATTGTCAGGGAACAGTGAATCACATTATACACAGGGTGATTTTTCAAAAGTTTTATTCAAAAAGTGTGAAGAAACTGCGAATAGCCTACATATGCCTGTCGATGTGGGTAAGTGTTAATCCAAATTATGTAGCATGTGGTGAGTGGACAATCTGCACTAGGGTGTAGAACCCTGCCAAGTCAATTGCAATCGTAAGTGATGTTGACATCGTGAACAATGTAGGATTTGTGTTAAATTTAGGTAGAATTTTAACGTGGATCCAAGATAATAAGTGGAAGGATACTAATTTATTAGAGATGAACTGGGTTTAATGATTTTGTGGGAGATCTGATTGTTGGAGCATAGGTTTGGGTTTTTATGTATAGAAAAATATAGATAGTGTTTTATGTATAATAAAGTATAGATAAATTAAGGGTGTACAATAGGGGAAAATTTTGTTTTATTTATGTGCGTAGGAATATTTGTATAATGAGATGCTGCGAGCATTGAGCAATAAATGTAGTACGTTACTTGTTGTGGAAGGAACCATCATGGATGTTATACATGGCGAGAGACTTGCGATGGTAACTTGTGTTTTATGATTAAGAGTTTAATAAAGGTTACAAGTAATCAGAGCAGTATTGGGAGAGTAGTGAAGAACTTGTATACTCAGACTTAGTGTAAAATTGTGAAGCAAAGAAATAGTAATATGATATCCCGAGATCAATTGAGATGAATCATTATTTAAGGAACAAGGTAGCTTGTGGACCAAGTGTAACAGAGTGTTGTATTGAATTGATTGGGAAGTAATATAACGAATATGAGATCATGTGTAAAGAGTCATCAATGTTGCAAGTAGGACTCGAGATAGAGATGTTAGAATAAGCAAATATGTGAGGTATTTTATTTTGTGTAAGTGTGAAATGAAGCACCTATAAATTACATATAATAAATAGTGTTGTTTTAACATAATTAAATCTTGCTATATGCGGTAGTGAGAAGTTTGCAGCATGTTGTAGACTGGCAGTACTTGGAATTAATATGTTCAAAGGTTATGGAGAAGTGTACCCAAGTAGCAAACAACAAGCAGATAACAGCCGGCAAACTGTTGGCGCAGATGGTACATGTTCGCCCACATTACTGTAAGTGTATTCATATTTCGTACACAAGTAGACGTAAAAGGGGAGTTCTTGACTACCCCACATTTTCATGAAAAACTCAAGCAATTTGAGACCAAAATCAAGGTTTTTTGCCCCAAATTCATGGTTTGAAATTTAACAATTTAAGCATTCAAAAAAAAAAATCACCCCAAAAATCAAGCAAATTTGCCACTTCTTCAAAAATATCTTGCAGGCTTGTCTCACCATTATAAACATCAAATTTTAAGCTAAAATCAAGCAAATTTCTCACTCTTCATGCTTATCTCACCATTATAAACATTTAATTTTAAGCTAAAATCAAGCAAATTTCTCACTTTTTGGCTTGTCTCTCCTTTATAAACATTCAATTTTAAGCTAAAATTAAGCCAATTTCTCACTTGTCAGGTTTGTGTTGCCATTATAAATATAAAATTTTAATGCAACAATATAGCAGATTTCTCATATCTCAGGCACGTCTCACCATTATAAACATTATATTTTAAGCCAAAATAAAGCAAACTTGTCACTTTTCAGGCTTGTCTCACCATTATAAACATAACATTTGAAGCTAAAATCAAGCAAATTTCTCACTTTTCAGGCTTGTCTCACCACTATAAACATAACATTTTAAACTAAAATCAAGCAAATTTTTTACTTTTCAGGGTTGTCCCACCAATGTAAACATTAAATTTTAAGCTAAAATCAGATAGGTGAGAAAGAAAACATGCTTTGTTTTCAACTAACACACTTTCAACTACTTTTTTATTTTACAAATCCAACACAAAAAATTTCTTACAAATACATAAAAAATGGTTTACAAATTCAGCAAAAATGGCTTACAAATCCAACATAAAAATGGTTTACAAATCCAACACAAAAATTGATTTACAAATACAGCGAAAAACTGGCATACAAATCCAGCAAAAATAGTTTACAAATCCAGCAAGAAATGTTTTTCAAATTCAGCATAAAAATGGTTTACAAATTCAGCATAGAAAATGGTTCACAAATCCAGCAAACTCGAGAAAATTACCCCCCAAATTCTAGGTATTTTATCGTTTTCAAGCCACTCTTTTCATGTTTCTAGAAACGCAATTTGACTCCAATTTTCGATTCTCAAAAACAAGAAAATTTAAGCTAAAAATAAGCAAAATCAATCAAAAATCAAGAAAATTTTCAATAAAAAAAACAGCTGAGCAGGATTTGCGCCAGCTTAAAAACATTAAATTTTAAGCTAAAATCATGCTAATTTCATACTTTTCAAGCAATTTTTCAACAAAAGTAAAAAATCAAAAGACTTTTTAAAGTCTAAAAATAAAGAAAAATCTTTAGCATAGCCATTACTGATTCCTTAATCCCAACCATCACAGAAATCTAAACCATAAAGATCATCTTTAAAATTAGGAAATTTTTCTGATTTTAGATTTTTTAAATTTTATTTTGAAAACAATTTTGAAAGGACAATGTCCAATTCTTTATCAATAAAAGTTTATGTTTTTATAATTTCATATCCAATATCCCAATGTTCTAAAAGATCTATAATTGGATCAATTAATAGTATTTAAAAATTTATAAATGTTTTTGAAAGTGATACTATGACAAAATTTTAATTAGAAAAATAATTTTTTGTTTGATCAAAAATTTGTAAAGCTTTTTTATGCAACCACTCAACTATGATTCTATAAAATTCTTTTAAAATATAGAAACAAGTCCTTGTATCTGTAAAATCGTTTATATTATCCATTTAATAAAATAAAAAATGTATATATCACCTGTGATATTTTTCTATCAAATTAATCATAAGTAAAATTTCATTTGCTAATTTAATTAACATTACAGAGTGTACCTGCCTCAACAACTTTTTTAAAATCTAAACTAATATTTATATTTGTTTTATCTTTAACTACTGCTGTTTTCTATTTAGGAAATTCAATAACATATAAAGGTCTTCTTCCCCAAAATCAATAATAATTGATATTGCCATGATAGTTTGTAGTTGGCTTATAATAAAGTTCATTGTTTTTGTATATAGTATCTTATTTTGTTCTAGAATTTCTAAAATAATTAAGTGGGTAAATATATTGGATGAATTAGTGAAAGAATATAATAATTTAAAACATAGAACTAATGGAATGAAACCAATCTAAGTTAATTAAAAAAATGAAAAAGCGACAGCTAAAACAGCTCATGCTGCGCAAAATTTATTACATACAAATTTTGTATTTACTAGACCAAAATATGTAGTTGGAGATGTTCGTGTGAGCAAACTGAAATTATTTAAAAAAATGTAATACTGCTAATTGGCCAACAGAATTGATTACCATTTGTAATGTTTTGAATTTTGATATTCACCAACTAAAGAAATTGAAAGATACAAAAGGAGAAGTAATAATGGGTAGTTTTTATGAATAGAAATTATCAAAACAAACTATCCTGGTGAATATTTGGTCGAAAAAGTTTTAAAAACTAAGGATGAAAAAATATTTGTGAAGTGGTTAGGATTTAATAGCTCGCATAATTCACGGATTAATAAAACAGATATTTGCACAACCGAGTCTACTTTAGCTGACATTTTGTAAATTTGAAATATTAATTCTAGAAAATATATAAAAATGAGTTTTTTGCTCAATTTGATTAAGGTTATTAATATCATTTATTAATTGTTGTTGAGTATAGTTATTTCTTTCAATGTTTAAATAGTCGAGAAAAACTCAATGTTGCCACTTATGGTTTCTTTCTTTCTTTCATAAAAATTGATAAAATTTGGAATATATTAAAATCCCAATAATATTTCACAATTTGGATGTCTATCTTCGATTTTTTACTACTGTTTTCGAAGATTTCTCTTTTGAGTTCTAATCACATAATATTCATATTCACAATCATTATCGAACAATTATAGAAGAATTAAAGTTTAATTTAAATTTGGATCTTGTGTTTGCTGTACAACACGTGTAATCTTTTCTGATTTCTTCATTTCTGCGAGATAATATATCTAAAGAAATATGAACTGTTTGGTTTAAATTTTTAATATGTTTATCTTGAATTCAATTAAAATCTTTTAAATGATCTATTTGGCCTTTGTATAAATACATTATATTATTTTTAAATATTATATTCACCATGTTTTCTAATTGGAGGAATAACTTAGTGTGTAGCCGATTTTTTAAACTTTTTAATGATTGGTAATTTTGAGCACATTGCTAGATCATAAAGACCATAATCTGTGATAAAAATTGTACTTTTTTCATTATATGTTAGGGTAGGTGTTTTGCTGGGTCTACTAGTTACTTCTAATTTAGTATTATATTCCAAATCTACAGGTTTTTTTTATAGTATCATTAGTATCTTTATATTCTACAATTTCAGCAACAGCTTTGTCTTTAAACCACCACAGAAAATTGTTTATTGGAGTAAATAAGCTTGTTGTTATTTATGTCTAGAATTGACTCCATTTTTTATATGCCAAGTGATGCGCAAGTGAAATTGGCGAGTTGTAATAAGTATTTTTAGTAGCATTCTTTTTTTATGAGAAAAAACGAAATTTGAAGAAAATAATTTGATAAAATGTAGACCAAATTCATTAATAAAACTTGTGTGCGGTTGCATGTTTAAAGGGTGTAACTGCTATTTTCACCCTATATTTTTATAAAAATGTATATATTTTTCTATAATTATGTAACTCTCAAGGAGTTGAATTTTCTAAATCATTGACAATATATTTCATTCTGTTTATAATTTCGTTATAGGATTTGCACTTTACACCAAATAATGAAATGCAACTTTTGCAAAATATTGTGAATTTTTCTGTAAATTCATTATATTCCATGAAAGTTTAATTACTTCAAAAATACAGTAACCATTTGTATATCTAAAAGTTGAGTCTATCATATTTGGTAAATTAGGAAATCCCTCAGTAATTATGCCATGCTTTTTATCTGGAAACGATGTTCATCTATTTCTGCATAATACAACTTTTCATAAAATATAAATGTTTCCCCCGAATATGAATTAAAAACAGCATTTATTTTATATTCATCTCTTAATCCAAATGAAGCGAATTTTTTTTGGATAACCACCAATAATATCATAACTAGGACAATCAACCATATAAATTTTTTCGTCAACAAACAGGACCAATACGCCTGTTGGTCTTTGGAATATTAAAAAAATATTTCAATTGATCAGTAGAAACCGAAACCAATTTCTTATCGAAAATAGTCTATTGATTATTTTTATGTCTCCCAAACTTATTGCCCAGAAACATTTTTTATTGTAAAAAAATATACAATTCATCATCAATAATGAAAAATGTTTTATATCTATTCGTCTTTGGATAAATAAATTGGTTTAGTTTCATAAAAAATATTTTGTAGTGGTGGCCCATAAAAGTTTTCAATATTTTGAATATTATCTGGTAGCAAATCAACCAAATCATGGTTGCATTTTTATCATTTGTATGTTTAAGACCTAATGTGGTCGAATTTTGTGGATAAATGCCACTAGTAAATTAATTTTATTTCCAGGAGCGTTTTTACTATCATCATGCCAATATTCCTGTTTATTGATGCGAATTTCAACAAGGCTGTTTTGTTTATTTGGAAAATATGCATTAACCAGTGTACTACCAAATTGATATATTGTATAAGGACAAACTCTGCACAACCTATGATTATTATGTAGGCCTTATTTATATGATATAAGTATATCTGAAGGATTCGTTTCGTAAACAAATTTCAAATTTGTGTGTTTTTGCCAAACGTTAAAAGCCGCTTTTGCTAAATTTGTAATTGATTTATTTGCATTTGCAAAATACCATTTTAATGAGTTTTTAGTCCTGTTTTGCTGTTGATGAAAGGTCTATAACTATCTTATCTTTAACACCACAACTTGGCTTGTTGATTAAAATAAGTGTTTCTTCATTGAGTTTACCGTCAAATGAAGAGAGGTTGTGATATTCTTGAAATATTCTTACAGAAGTTTCATACTATTCAGTATCAATTTTTGAAAGCAAATTTGTATTACCTTCTAGATATCCATATTTATTTAAAAAGTTGGTAACACATTTCGTCTGATTCTCTTTTTTGGATGGTGCAAAAATTATATTTGTAATAACAATAATAATTATATAAGACTTCATTAATATACAAAAAGTTTTAAAATATAATAAACTTTTTAATTTTAATTCTGTTCTTATCATCGATAATCTTTCTATTCATAGCTATTGTAATAAAACCATAATATTCGTCTCAACATTTTGCACAATTTTCTTTAAATTTTTCATAAGGCATATCTCCACCAACAAAATCATTATAAATATGCTCTAAGTTAGTATAATATTATCTAAACATACACAAAAATTTGAATTGTCTCTTACCAATTGTTTAGGCACTCTGGAATAAGTTTGAGCGAAATAGAACATATCAAATCTTTGTGTTGTCCTTTTGTAAAATATTCACGAATCATAAATTGAATATCGAAAATAACATCGTCAAATACAATTAGAGATTTGTTTTCGCATTTATCTAAAGGATTCAATTCATCAGTGTTATTTCGAAAATGTGCCATTTGTTCATTAAGTTTTTTAGATATCACTTCAAAATCGTCTTGTAATTGAATATATGTTGGTTGATTGAAACTTTTAGAGCAAGCAAGTTATTTATTAAAATTTAACCACCCCATATTATATATAAAATTTATCATCACATTAGTTTTTATGCAATTACTTGCACCTATATAATATTATCTTATTCTTAGAAGATTCTTCAGAAATTAAAACATAAACACCCAGTCAACTTTTTTCATTTAAATACAATACTTTTTGTAATAAATGGATAGTACTACTTTTGTTGTGACAGCTTGAGTTGTCAAATAAAGTTTTCAAGTTAACAAACAATAGTTCTATTCTTAAGAAGAAACTTCACTATGATATAATTCATAAAGATAAATCGATAGCATTAATTAGTTTTTATGCAAAATTTTTAACACCAAATATAGCCAATAATACTATAACAATGATTGAAAAAATTAGTGCTGTTGAAAAAAATTAAGTATTCACAATCCACAGGGGCCAATACAATGTTGAATCTTTTAGAGAAGATATAAATTGTATAGATCCATTTTCAAAAAATATTTTTGAAATAACAGACAATGTGAAACATAGAATATCCATCAATAATAAGATTGATACTAAACTTGATGATCACTTATCTGATATTCTTTGCTTTGAAAGAAATATGACTTTTTAAAAAGATACAAATTTTTTAGGCACTAAATTGCTTTATTTTAACCCAAATAAAACAATCAACATTCATTGTAACTTGGCATATAGAATGTTCATAAAATAAGATCCTTTGAAAACTGATATAATTGCTAGTTTTCCACCAAAAACTGCATTTGGTTTTTGATATTACATTAGCTATGAGCCCCTGTATCCAATTTTTTATAGAAAAAGTAATGAATGTTGAGCCCTGCTTCAAGTCTGACATGCGTGTCAATTAGCAAACTCAAGCAATTTTATGGGAATACTCCTGTCCTGCCAAAGACTGTCCTGCCTGTACAATTTAAATTTCGTCCCACCGACTGGTGAAATGTGTGATCCTACAATTTTCTGGTGTACGATTAAATGCTGCTAATATGGGGTTGGTGTATTTACAGAACTGCATGACGTTAATGAACTTGGTTAGCAAGTCTGCTTGGTTATTTGCCATGTCTGTATTTGGTAGCCCAGATTAATAAACTGCTATTTTGTTCGGAGAAGGGTTACTACTTCAAGAGGCAATAATTTTGCTGCAGAGAAAGGTACTTTGTTTTTCTTCAACCCCCTCCCCCCCTATGTGGTGGCCCATGTATGAACACTTCCAAGCTTTGAGCTATACTGAAGAGAGGTGCGTGGCGCTTCTGGCATAGCCAAGTGTTGTCTGGTGGCTACTACTGACGAGTTCACCCTCACACACTCTGGCACCTTCCGTATGCCTCTCTTCTATTCCCGCTGCCTCCTTATCCTTCCCGAGCTGCATTTTCGCATATAAATGTTCGTCCCCAGCCCAAGCAAGTGTGCAGTGTTCCTCTTCGTGTTGTGCAGGCTGACCAATGGTAGATGATGTCTACACCACTTCGTACTGCAGGGCTTCAGCATGCTAGATGCATTTTCGTGTAATATGAGTACACAGGTTAAGTACTGTAGTGAAAGTAGTTGTTTTAAATCTGGGAGGTATAGTTACTAGTTTTTATTTATTTTTTATTTTTAGCAATTTTTGTAGGGAAGTGTTTCTCCACTGCTTTGCTTGCATGCATTTTCAATATATTATTTTTATGGGAATGTTTGTAAGAGGTGGATTCTTCCTTTTTTTTTTTTTTGACGTGCTGTAGGAATGGTCTCCTGGACTACAATTTGCTAAAATAATTTCAATGCTAAGGAGTTTAGTGGATATTTTATGGTGTGCGTTTATGCTCATGGTTAAGTGTAATGAGTGTTTTTGCTCCTTCCCAATGGTATTCTTGAAATTAGTATTCCATGTTGTACGTTTTAGTGAATCATCAGGTATACAGGTGTACTTTACTTTTAAAGTTGTAATGGTGCTTGCTTTACTCAGGGAGTCATTTCACCTTTTTTTTTTCAAAATGGGATTTGAACCAGTGATTATTCAGTCTGGGTGATTTCTCAGGATATATTAATATTGTTGTTATTCTGTTTGTTTCATTGCATGTGTGTTCTCTCCTTCCCCTAGTTCATCAATTGGTAGCAAGCAACATAAATTTACAGATGCAATTTATATTTTTCAAATCAAGTTGCAAAGTTGTTGTTTTTGGTGATAATGTATAGATGAGCTTCAATATATTTCTATTGATTTTGGAATTTTTGTGTCCATGCTTCCTTGATTTTTTTTATGATGTGCATCCTTCTGCTTGCCTTCTTATATCCCTGCTATGCCCTAAAGGGGCGTAACAACATTTTAATTATATTTAAGAAATTAGAGACAAAAATGGAAATTTTATTGATTTCGTGGTTCTGATATCGATGTCGTTTTGGAAATTAAAAATGTTTAAATTATAAACATATAAAAAATTTTTAAAAATTATTTTTTTTTATATCCACATGGTAGTGTATCGCTCTTATTCTCTAATAATCATAATGACTTATTGCAATTTTATTAACTTCAACTGTATATATTTTGTGTTTCTCACTCCTCATCAAATTCATTGTTCTATATTGAATATTCTCATTAAAAAAATCAATTCTTATAGTCTTCGAATGTTATTCTCTTGTTAACAACACTTTTTTTTCACACGTTTAGATTTTTTGTTTTCTTTATCGCCAATTCTGTATGCATACATTTTTGCTCATAAACCAACAAATTCTTTCATTATTTTCCAATTATATTTGCGTTTCATCTTACCTATAACTTTCTTATTTATTTGTGGCATGTTATAAATATTGCTCTTTGGATAATCTCTTGTATTAAATTTATCTAAAATTTTCTTCTTATCTTCGTAGAAATCTTTTTTATGTTATAAATGTATGAATGGATATCTTGATAACATAATTCAATTTTATCACCATATTTTGGTTTTATTGTGTTATAATGAAAAGCATACATCAATTCTTTCGATGGTTCAAAATTTACATGCCCACATAAATAGGTTTATTAAAATTTACATTTGTTTTAGTCATATGTATAGCTACAAGATTTTCATTAAATATATTACTTCTTTGGTTATTTTGTTTTACTACTAATTTTTCACATTTTTCAGCATCTGATACTAGTTTTATATCAACTCTGTTTCTAATGTTTTCCATCATTTTACGAAACACTTAATCAAACATGAGCTTCAAAAAATCTTTTTCGAAATCATCTTTAGCATTAGTTCTCATATCTGTATTCAAATCAATATATTTCTTCAGCCAATCAGATTGATTAAATGTCAATATTCTATGCATTTTAGTGAGTTTTAATCAATTATTTAGACACTGTTTCAAGTTGCGATATGAATTACATACTTTTGTTTGTTATCTAAAGTTCTTAATAATTTAGATTGATTTTACTTTGGAACTACCTTATTTTCTGGGCAAAATGGAAAGTCTTTATGTAAATTATGTAGTTCTTGTGGGTATTCTAAACTAACTTCTAATATAGAACCATACTCAGAATTACTCTCCAAATCTAAAACTTTTTTACGCTAGTACTCTAAATCATTTAATGTATAATAAACTCATTCAAAACCACCATATGGTTATCATAGTGACATTGCCCATCCATATCAATTATTAGCATCGAGAGAAGCTAAATAGTTTGATTCTTGATTAGAGTTAAAATCTTCCAAATATTTTTTATTGGCTTTAACATAAGGTTACAACATTGTGATATTCCACCTCTAATTCCTTTTCCAATCATTAAAATCGTATCATAGTTACGTAATCAATCTAGTGGTTGTTAAGTCATTTTTAACATTGCATCCCTCGATAAACCTGGTGCTGTAAAATACCACGTAGGTTCTAAATCATATGAATTTGTACATGTATTTATAAAATTTTCAAATATATCTGCTAACAATAATACATCATTTAAAAAATACAAATCATAGTATTCACCAAGATTTTTTATATTAAACTGGTTCCATATATTTTTTGCATGTTCGTATTCATCGTCAGATATACTATTTCCATTAAATTAGTTTAAAAACTCACTTGTTGATGGAAGTTCAGTTTCTTCACATTTCTTCCAACTATCCTTTCTTATGACTAAATCAACTGTATCTTCTGGAAAATGTTTTTGTGTGGGTATCATTTGATATTTATTTAAATTATATGATAATTTATCTAAACTACTGACCATAAATTTAAACGTGTCAATAAATTTCATTTTTTAATTTTCTGTGTTTTTCCCAAAAGTTATAAACTTTTCTTCATTATTTGCTATTAAATCTATATTTTTGTCATCATATCCTAACTCTTTAATAAATAAATTTGCATCATATCCAGCTAAATTATGAAAATAAATTGGAACAAAGTTGTGTAATTTAAATTTTATATTACAATTATTACATACTGGATTAATGAAATTTTCACTTATATGATCATGATGTACTTTTTTATTTTCCTCTGTATATTCACATTCGCATACAGTACATCTTTTTGATTTTCTATATAATATTTTTTCTTCTTTTGTTAATGGGTATATTGGTTAAATTTGTGAATATTTTTCACCAATTTCTTCTACTTCTCTTTTTATTGAATGAAAAAATATTTTATTTGCAGTTGGACCTCGATATACTACTGGTGGTTTATAATCACCATAAGCAGATACAATATAATAGCAAAAACCAGATGCTTCATGTAATTGATATTTCATTGTATATGATTCGTCATTCAATTTTTAATCAATGTTATTTATTTAATTATTAGTAAAATTACATCTTTATTTGAGTACCACCTTGTAAATGCCATTATCAATATCATCTCCTGTTAAAACTGAATATTTCTTGATTAGTTTAAATTTATAAATTTCTTGTGGATTTGGTTTAGTTGTTGATATTATATTTAGAATTTATTCAAAATCTGCATATATAATGAATAGAACCTTCAGTGTATGTTTATAATTTAAAAATAAATATTTGCTCTCCTTTCGAAAGTAATTGAATATTTAATGATTCACATTTTGAACAGTCTTTTGTATGTTTACTTAATTTCTCTTGAGAATAAAATCATTGAAGGCAAATATCACATTTATATAAACATTACCATGCTTACAATTTTTTGTGATGAAACTTAACTTGATAAATCTTTAATCCAAAAATAATGCGAGTTTGTATCATCTTTGGAATAAAGTAAATTTACATACTTATTATTTTTAGTTTTTGTAAGTTTTAGTGGATATACCATGGATTTCTTACCTTCATTTCAATAGACATTTATAGAAGTCTCGATTTGATTTTTTAATCTCGGCATATCATCAATTTTAATAGGATATTCAAATTTCTCTAATGCTTTCTCAATGTTAAGACCCACGTTTTTATATTTAGATACTCTTTGTGGTCCTTTTTCTACAGTAAACAGAACCGTTTTTATTGCCCAAAGAAATCTTTTTTTTTTACATTTATGCATGATCTTTTTAATGGATTATACTTATTTATTGCTAATTGTATTCCAATTACTCTACCTAAAGACCATCTAAATCCTTTTCCTTGAAATCCAGATAATTGTGTAAGTAATTCCTATTTTATAATTTTATAAATCTTTAATATTTCTCCTTTGTTTAAATTGTGTGATTATATGACTGAAATTTAAATAATTCTACTTTTTTATTTTCCTACTTGCGACAATTGGTATATAATTTAATGCTGGTTTTCACCTCTCTTAAGTTCCTAAGATGATCGCGTATTGTCTCAAAAATCTTGTTTTTTACTGAAGTTAAAAATTGATTAGGCTGTACTAAATTAAAGAAATTTTCAATGTTATATGTTGATATCGTACTTTAAAAAGCTGTATTAACTCTTTATTTTTCATTGGTTCTTCTATTTCTTTTACTAACAAAAACATTAGTAGAATAGGGGTATATGTATTTTAATTAGTTTATATCTTGTCAATATCATTCATTTATTTGGTATTAGCTAAAGGTAAATTTGTAAAATTATTCTTTGTTATCCATTCTGTTACTCACTTTTATCTCTAGGTTGTATGAAAACATTAGTAGAAAATGAGAAAATTTCTTTTAATTGTTTTTCAGCTTTTCTACATTTTATAGTGTAATTTGAAAAGGGCAAATTTCTAAAGTTAATTTTTCTTTGTTGATTTATAATAAATGACATAACAAATGAAATTAGATCAGCTTTCCGTAGCCTGTACAAATATTTAATTTTTTAATCTCTACCTATAATTCTCAACTCTCTCAATCTCTTCTCACCCAACTCAACTGCGATATTGCGTAATGTCATTTTTATTGTCTATTTTTAAAAAAGTAAATTTATGATGACAGCAAAAATGAGGGCGGAAAAATGAATGTCGAACATCGAAATATGAGCTTAAATTATTGATAATATTGATATCGCTTTTAACTATTTGACTTCTTCTTATGAGAATATTTTTGATTATGGCATTTTTTTACATATTGTTGTATGTTAGCCCTTAGTAGTTTTATGATGAGAAAATGATTTCATAGATTTATTCTCTTTACATACTCTACATGTTTTTGTTGGATAATTATAATTTCGAATTTAATTTAGAATATATACTGTTGCACTGTGAAATTTATTATTTTCTGCTTTTCGAGATATCCATTACAAACATATTTTACAAATTCCCATAGTATTTTCTAATTTTTTTTAACTTATAGCGACTTATATCATATTCATTAAGCATTTTTTACATTTCGTTGTATGTTTGTCTATAGTAGCTTTGTGGAGATAAAGTAAAACCAACAATAGATTAATTTTCATTGCATACTACACATATATTAGTTGAATAATCAGCATGTCGAATTTCATTTGTATTGTGTAGTTAAGTATTTTAATGCTTTTTGAGATATAAGTTACAAACATATTTTCCACATCCGCAAAGTATTTTTTATTTATTTTTTAACTCATATTGATTTTCGTCATATTCAGCACATTTTTTACACGTGTTAATATGCTTGTCTTTAGTGTATTTATGTATGTAAAAACTTTATATATTTAATACTTCGCCACACTTTTTACATTGCTTTTCTGGATTTTTCATGTTTTTATTTAATAAGAAAAATAATTTATTGAGAGAATGAAAAAATACTTTTCTTTAATAATTTGTTTCTTTGTAAATGACACAACAAATGGAATCTCTGCTCAACAAGTTGAACAATTCGCTTGAATTGATAAAACTACAAAATCTATAAATAATTAAATGGTTTACTGCTACAGATTTTGAAATTTATGAATCTAAGTTTGGCAAAAAAATTAATTGTATTCTAGATGGCAAACTTAGAATTCCATTGTCAGAGCGCTATATCAAGACACTCGATAAAAATTCATTGAAACTAATAAATGAGAATGGGTTTTTCATAATGTATAAAGGTTTAAAAGAAATGAAAAATGGAAAATTTGTCCATTTTCTAGAATTCTCTTTAAAAAAATCTATAAATTTGATCAATTATAATTTTAATATTTTCATTTAATTTTTTCTTATTTTGCTCTATTTAGATTGCTCGCTTGCAAAATTGCTATTTCTAGAAAACATTAGAAATTGCTTGGAAAGTAAGACATTTGCTTGATTTTGGGGTAAAATATCTAGTTTTTTAAAGTGACGGAAATCCTGCAAGGCTTTTTTTTTCTAAATTGAAAATTTGCTTGATTTTTGATTGATTATGCTTATATTTAGCTTAAATTTGCTGGTTTACGAAAATCGAAAATTAGAGTCAAATGAGGTTTCTAGAAACTTGAAAAAATTAGCTTGAAAACGATAAAATTACTCGAATTTGGAGTAATTTGCTCGATTTTTCGATGAAAATTGAGTTGCACTAGAACTCCCCTTTTATATCTACTACGCAAAAAAATGGTTTTCAAATCCAGCAAAAAATGGCTTAGAAATCCAACAAAAAAATTAACACACACAACCAACACACACACCAACAACACACAGAAAATTAACACACAAAACTAACACCTAATACTGCAAGCAATTTAACCCAGAATACTGCAAGCAATTTAACACAGAATACTGCAAGCAATTGTCTTTTCGAATAATACACAACCAAGTTGAAAAAAAAATTTGGCAATTGTGTTTCGAACAGTACACAACCAAATTAAGAAAAAAAAATTGGCAATTGTGTTTCGAATTAGATGAAACGAATATTAAAAACGAACATTAAAATGAACACAAAAACGAACGCACAAATCGAATGTAATAATGAATGCCGAAACGAATATTAAAAACGAATGTTAAAAATTTCAACAAAACGACACTGCGAATTTCGATGAAGGTTTAACGATTTTAGGTATAAATTTCCCCCGAAAACATGTCTGGCGAAACATTTTTTAAATTTGATTGTGTGCTATTCGAAACACAATTGCCAATTTATTTTTTAACTTGGTTTGTATATCATTCGAAAAGATAATTGAGAACTATTTTTTTAAACTTGGATGTGTACTATTCAAAAAGACAACTGCTTGCAGTATTCTGTGTTAAATAGCTTGCTGTATTAATTGTTAGTTTTGTGTGTGTTAATTTTATGTGTGTTAATTTTCTGTGTGTTGGTTGTGTGTGTGTGTTAATTTCTTTTGTTAATTTTTGTGTAATTTTTTTGTTGTATTTGTAAACCATTTCCATGGATTTGTAAGCCATTTTTTGCTGGCTTTGTAAACTATTTTTTGCTGGAGTTGTAAGCCATTTTTTTGTGTTGGATTTGTACGCCATTTTTTTGCTTGATTTGTATGCCATCTTTTATTTTGGATTTGTAAATTTAAAAGTAGTTGAAAGTGGGGTAATTGAAAGCAAAGTGGGTTTACTTTTTTACCTGTCTGATTTTAGTTCAAAATGTTATGTTTATAATGATGAGACAAGCCTGAAAAGTGACAAATCTGCTTGATTTCAGCTTAAAATTTAATGTTGATAATTGTGAGACAAGCCTGAAAAGTGAAATATTTGCTTAGTTTTAGCTGAAAATATAATGTTTATAAAGGTGAGACAAGCCTGAAAAGTGAGAAATTTGCTTGATTTTAGCTTAAAATTTAATGTTTATAATGGTAAGACCAGCCTCACAAGTGAGAAATTCGCTTTATTTTAGCTTAAAATTTAATGTTTATAATGGTGAGACAAGCCTGAACGATATTTTTGAAGGAAAAAAAAGTGGTAAATTTGCTTTAATTAGGCGTAAATTTTTCTCGTTTTTTAGATTGCTTAAGTTCTTCAATTTCAAACCATGAAGTTGGGGCAAAAAACATTGATTTTGGCCTCAAATTGCTTGATTTTTCGATGAAAATATGGGGTGGTCCAGAACTCACCTTTTACATCTACTTACACACAATAACTCCACGTGAAATATAGTCACTGTATTTGCTTGGGAAGTATTTTTGATGTGGGCCATTGAACACTACATTATTGACAGAATTTAATGTATGGCCCACAAGCAAACATCAGTGAATCACCCACTGACATCTTAGAATACGTGGAAAACATGTGGCTGATGTATGCCAAAGAGTATGAAAATAAGATCATATTTCCGTATAAAACACTCATATGTAGACAGGTTCAATTATAATAGTTGGGCATCATCATGTGGCCAATTACAGGCCACTTATCACAAAATGACTGACAGAATTTAATATGTGGACCATAAGCAAACATCAGTGAAACATCCACAGGTATCTTAGAGTATGTAGAGCATGTGTGGGTGATATTTGCCAAAGAGTACATTATATAAGTTCATGTTTGTACATAAAGCCCTCACGTACTAGAAAAATTTATTTTTGATTGTTGAGCATCATCGTGTGGGCCCTAAGTAGCAAACAACAAGCAGTTAACAGTTGGCCAACTGTTACCATTGGTGACAACGTTCGCATTTATAACTGTTAGCATTTCTTATATAGTTGATAATCAGGTCATATAAACTTAAGTGGCAGTACATATTTTACAAGTACTCGTAATGTGGGCCAATGCTCTCACGACGATTGTTAGATTTCAACAATCAGATTATAAAGGAAATGCTAATGGTTACTCACTGTTGGGGAAATATTGGCAGCATTTTCATGGGTAATTTACGGCATGCCAACTGTTGTTCACTGCTGGGGACATAATAGCAGTATACTTACCGCCTTTTGTGGTATGCCAATTGTTCCTTATTACTGAGGAAACATGATCAGCAAGCTTATGTTCCACTTATGGCATACAGGTTATATGTTGTTGTGCAATAGCAAATAACATATGCATATTCAAATTATTTTTATTATTATAATAATTATATACATACACAAAGTAAAATTATCACGTGGAATTTCTAGTAATAGTAAAAAATAATTTTTAGACCAAAAGCCTTCAAAGCATAACAAGTAAAAAAATTCTTTATTTTGCATTTTAAATTCTACCTGAATGTAGTCCTAAACTAAAAGACTAGTATTTTAAACCAAGCTCATCAATCCCAATATTGACTCGTGATACTAACATTGTCTATATAGTGAAGCTTATAATGCATTATATATGTGATGTAAGTATCCAGATTTACTTAAAAGGTTGAGTAGAATAGTTGATAGCATACTTGACTGTAGGAGAGAGGTTTGTGAGTAGTGAGTAGTTCGATTCCAGGTTTCCGCAAAGAAATTTACTTACTGTGTAATAAAGCTGACGATAATACACATGAATATGGCAAATACATCAATTTTATTTGGGTTAGACACATTATTTTTTGGTTTTGAAAATGCATGGCAAGCTGCGTCTATGTGGGCCACAAAACGAATATTTAGCCCGCTTGTGGTTAACTTACGGGCAACTCTGATTTTGCCAGACATCTGCTGACAGTTAAAGATCCGTATGTGGCCCATGTGTTAACACATAATACCACAGTCATCATTCATCATGTGTGCCAAATGCATCTGCGGGTGCATTCCGCTTCTTGAATGTCTGTGGATGCCGAATGTGGGCTGCTTGTCCACAATCAGATCTGCACTTGTGGGCCAACTATATTTGGCTACGTGGGTATTTTTACTAGGGTGGACAAGGATCTCCTTAATGTACCAGAAATATTTAAGTAGGGCCCTTGGTGTGGCATATTCAGTTCTAAAATTCATAGAGTACAGACGACCCACCATATCTCATGTTAGTGGTTCAGATGCGGAGATTTCAGGTACACTATGTTTCATAAAACCTTTGAAATAGATGGTTGTTTAGTTATTATGCACCGTTTCTTTAGTTAGATCGCTAAAAGTTTTACACCATAATTAACTAGTTACTTAAGCCGTTGTATTTAAGTTGGGATTCTCCTAGATGCGGGTTTTTGAAACAATGGTACTATTATGAAAACACTAGGTGAGAACATTAAGTACTAAGCAACAGTTAGATATGTAATATGCCAATTTGCTGGTCTTGCTATAACACAAGTATAACTGTCCGCTGGGGCAGGGTTTTGAAGTCTAAGTTAGCTTTGTGCAGAATAATTGTCTGGCTTTCATGTGGGTTTAAACACTAATTGGTGTCCTGGTCCGTCATCTAAGTGATTTGAGGTACTATTCGTGCTATTCTAGAAAGCCATTTTCAAGTTAAGTTTGATAGTCACGAATATTTATTGAGTAAAAATAATTAACTCTTATTTTGTAGCCTTGTTATTTGTGACAGGCACATACTGGGCTATTACGTGTCGCGAATATCTCTCTCCTCACCCCCTCCCCGCCACCAACAATCCTAGAGAAATTTCCTATATGGCTTACCTCTGAGAGATCGCAACTATATCTGCTCCTTACACCTTTGCAGATCCGATTTCTGCAATACCTCCGAAAAATACTGTGGTGGCAGCTACCTCAGTACCCATTTTTTAACATCATTTCACCAGAAGTCATCTCGGCTGTCGCCACATGTTTGCATGTTAGCATAGTCACCCTATTGACTGTTTTGGCATCATGGCAGTTTATATATTCAGATGACATGTTGGTAAGCTAGTGTTATGGGGAAAATCATGATGTGTATTGTACTCAGCACCACTGGAATTATCAATATAATTATTTGGCATGCTGATGGTATTCTACCTGGTAGGTTTCACCAGCACAGTTATTGGTATGGATAGCTGGTAAAATTGACTGGTTTTTTGGTTGATACAGAGGTTGATATTGTTGTTTGGTATGCTCGAGGGGTGATACTATATGTGGTTTGGGCGGTGTAGTTAATGGTATGGATGGTTTTTATAACCGACTGTTTTTTTTTTTTTTTATTTATGTTCTGCATAGTGTCTGGGTATATGGTTGGTATTGTTTGTCGGTTGGTATGAGCAGTATGAAATGACATATTGTTATGGTATGTTGTCTTGCTTATAATGTTGTAAGTGAGCAGTTTGTCTGATGCATGGTGTGGTATGGCTGGAACAGTACTGCTGGTCGGTAGGGTTATTGCTGATTGTATTTGTTGTGCTGGAGGTATGGTGGTCAGCATGGTAATTGGAATAGATGGTTTGTATAATGCCCTGGTTTATTTGTTTGGTTTGTCTGTTGTTATGTTTATTCGTTATTGCGCCTTGAATATTTGGCAGTTGTGTGCTGGTGGTTATGTTATAACAGACTTGCTAGAGTTATGAATTTTGTATATTTGAGTAGGTGTTGACTGTATGGGATTTTGCGAAATATATTATTTCTGGTGTCTGTTGGCAGAGTAGATTGTATGGGTAATATGAATATTTATTTAGTGAGGCATGTATGTTGACTGAATGGTTGAGGTATGCTTAAGTTATAGTGGGTGGTTTAGGTGAAGAGCACACATGGCGTCGGTCGGTAAAGCAAATGTCATAGGTGTTAGGTGATAGGCTGCTCGCAATTGTATAGTTGCTTGTTACACTTGGGTGATGATGGATGGTATGGTTGGTGTGTGTTGGGTGGTATAGTTGATAAGTATGACCGAGTACATTTGGTTATAGGAGATGGTACATTGAGTGGCCTGGTATCACTTGCATGATGATGGATGGCATGGTTGGAATGGTGGTATGGTGGCTAGTTTATTTGTCTGGTGTTAGTTGGTAGAGCAGAATGTATGGGCAATGTTTATAGACTGGTCTGACCTGTATGGTTGCTTGGTATAATTTAGTTATGGAAGATGGTATAGCTTGTGTGTTGGATGGTAGGGTAAAATTCGGTTATATTAGTATTTACAGATTGTGTGAATTAATGTGTCATCTATACATTAACATGTATAGATACTTGGTTAGATGGTATGGTCTCTGACTTTCTCGTGGGCAATATTGGTTTTTAATTATAAATCTGCTTTCTTCGACTGTTCCTTTGCAAGTGTGAGGTGAATGTTACCCGAAGTGACGATTGGCTGTAATATCAATTACCTACGCTTCTGAAGTCGGGGCATTTAATATTTCCAAAGTAACTGAAAGAATGATAGGAGGCATATGAGAAATTGTTGAATGACTTTTATCTGTTCAGTGGTATGTTAGGTTATGTAAGTTGAAGTTAGATTTTTCTGGGCTTTGTTGGGTTAGGTTATGTGGGTTTGACAGATGGTAGGACTGTTTTGAGTAATGGACCGACATGGAATGTATAATTACTTGGGTAGATGTTATGTTTTATTAGCACAGCCGATTTTTCTTGGCTTATAGAAAATTAAGTGGTTGGTTTTTATGACTGACTTTTTTTATGTTATGGTATGGCTTTTCGTAATGATATGAAGCATGCAGGGATAGGTTTGTTTAGTGTATGTATGTTCTTATTTTCAGTGGTAGGTTAGCTGTGATTTTCTAGTCTGTGGTATGTTTGATTTTTTTTAGCCCTATTACATTAGGTTATTTACAGTTACGTTTAATATTTTGTCTGGACTATGTTAAGTCGAATTTTTAGAGTATGCTTTAATGGTAGTGTATGCCAAAAGGACTAAAACAGCAAGTACAGGAAAACATTTGAATTTTTTTATACAGTTGTTGAAACACAATATAAGTGGTTAATAATTGTAAGGTAAAAAGACCTACATGAATGAAAAAGTTCATAAGTACTGTATGATGTGAAAGACCTATGTACATGTGGGAAAATATAAGTAATACACAAGTGGTTAAGTCATACAAAAATGGCGACTTACAGTGAGCTTGCCTGGTGGCTAAGCTAAATAAAATCTTAGATTGTGGCCTAAAATATACACAGTCGTCAGCAGACGAAACAAGATGGTCGTTCGAGGGGACAGATTAATAGGGATGTGAATAAATCGAGAAGGAATGAAAGAGACAATCTAAGATGGGGACCAAATGTATTTAATCAGCAGATGACAGGATGGAAAACGAGATGGTGGCCTGGTTAATAGATCAAGTAGGAATGGTAGAGAATTAAAGAAAGTTGACTAATTAAATTTAAATCTATGGTAGTGGACATGGAATGAGAAAAAATGAAAGAAAGATGATGACGAGAGATCACCTGGTGTCTTAGATAAATTAAATCATATAAGGCTGATATGAAATGACACAGCATAAGTAATTGGGGAACAATATAGCAGTCCGAAACAAGATAGTGGGGGTCGAACGAAGGTAAGTAATCAGGCAAAACAATATGGCGGTCAGACACACGATAGTAACTAAAATTCAAAGTCAAGGAGATACTAGATGGGAAACAAGATGGCAGGCATTAAGGTGGCATAATAGAGAGTGAAATAAAGGTAACTAAGGAAAATTAAATTCAAGATGGCGTATATCAAGGTTGAATGGTAGAGCATGGTGTGTGACAAAGGTTACTAAGACCAAATTAAATCCGAGATGCAGACATTAAGGTGGAATGATAGAGCATGGAGTGGATCAAATGTTTCTAAGGAAAATTAAATCCACGATGGCTGTTGTAAACACAATGGCGGATTGAAATAAAATGGAGGCTAGAAATAAGAAAACGGTTGGAAACAAAAAGACAGATGGTCGGGTCCAGCTCTGGACCCTAGACCTTGTTCCACAATCGGCTAAAACACAATACTAATTGTATTTTTCCAAGTAGTTAAGTTTTCAGGTGTCGTTGTACTTCGACATCCTGAAAAATATATACATGAAAATAGAAAAGTATCTCAATCAACAAACAAAATATTCTTAAAGGATAATAGATAGGTTATTTCATACTTATCTTCACAATATATCGCAGAGCCTCAGTAATTTACGTGCAAACCTCAGGCGCAATTTTTTAAATGACAGATGAAGAAATTCTGAAAAGGTACGTAAGAGACTTGTAACTGTCCCCAGCAGCCGAAAAGCTCAATGTTACCAAGAGTCTGATTTTTTGGTGGCATGGCTTCCCGGTAGTTCTTGTCACACCTTGAAATATCGGGACCAACTCCTTGTAGAAGGTATCGAAATCTTCTACATTCATCTGCAAAAAGTTTTTGAACGGAGCTATATCATTAACTAACAATTTTTAAAAAGGTATTTCTAGCATCACCATTTGCTATAAATGTTTCCCTTTTCCACCACCGGCACTTCCTTTTTTTCGGACGTTTAACACCAAAAATGGCGCCGCAGCAGAAGCAGTAGTAGTCAATGACAACGTCTTGACGACTTTCGTATTATATAGAACTGGTGGAAATGATTAAGTGGCATTCAACAATAGTCGACTGTGTTAAGTACTACATGGAGCGACATGTTGAATGTGTAGCCTATTACGTGCTGCTTTGTGCTGCCTGGGTGGAATCCCGCAAACTTAATGTGTTTTTGGATGACACAGGCCTCCAAAACTATAACTCAATCGCTGCAAACAAGACATAAGTGATTATGTGATGGGTAAAGAGCAAGTAAATAGGTGCATTTACGCTGAAGCGACATTCGTGGTCGCAGTCTGCGTAGCCTGTGTAAGGTCAACCACCGAGCAGCGTATCTCCATCAAGCCGGGTAATTACTTGCTCTAGAAGCGTGTAGGAGACTGCAGTGAACTTCACAGCCAGTGGGCCGCACACAGGAAGTAGCTCACTGCTCAGCAACATTGGGCTAAGGCAAGTCATTAGTTGGGAGGAGGCGGTCTATATCTCGTTACGCTCTGGCTCTGACTACGTGCTCCATGCGCTAATGAGACTTGCAGCTCAGGAGATCATTTTTACAGTGCTTTAGTGTTTTACAAGCTGCAAAATAACAAATTATTTTGAATATGTTTCTGGTACACCACTCTATTTGTGCTGCAGCATGAGTAGTACCTAAAACCATAAAACTATAGAAGTGCACATAATCGTAAAAAAGTAAAGTTGCAATGAAAGCGAACAAAACACAGTTCACCTGATTACGATACAAAATTAAACAAAATTTGAAATAAAAATTGCTTGACTGTGATATATATTATGCAGTAGTGCTTAATGTGGCTAAATATGACGTCATCAGCACTTGTGTAATGTGGTGGGACACGCTTGCGTATCATCAGACAGCCTCATTGCCACATGAGCGTGATATGTTGGCATCGCAGACACCGTCGTCAGACATGAAGTGAGGTGACAGCTCACCAGTACCACAACAAATAAAGGGTTGCTATAGCCGCTAGATTAATCGCCTTTCACCTGCACGAACAGGGATCGATCCACGGGCGAGGCACGCATGGATTTCCGCACGGGGGAATCGTGTCGGACAGTGCCACTGGTCGGTGGGTTTTATCGAATATCCTTCTTTCCCCCCAACTTGTTTTCTGGCCCTGCTCCACATTCGCCTCGTACCTGCTCTCAATACCCCGATGATATGAGACAAAAACTTCCTACTCTCCACTCCACGAATAATGTAAGTAGTTCAAAAATATTTGTATAGAACAAGGAAAGCTGATGAAAAATGATTATGTGTACTTACACTGCTACATAGATGTCTATCACATTTTTCGTACGTAATTAAGTGTGTTGGGCCTTGGAGATTTAAAAACTTTGCTCGTTGCTAGGTTATGAGTGGATTATTCTAGCGCCTCTCAACAATGAGAGCTCCTGGGTGTCACAGCTCTCATCACACTGTTCGATCGAAGAGTAACGGTAAAGCATTAATAATGCTAACTAGTTTGACGCAGCACCTTACACTATATTAGTTTCTCTACGATTAGTGATGACGTCATTGTGTTCAGGGTGATTATAAGAAATGGTTGTAGTAGTATAGTTATCTTATTTTCGGCACAGGCATCAAGACGAAGGAGCTAGGAGTCGTCCGCCATATTGGTTGATATCACAGCCACGGCTCGCAGCAGAGGTATCAAAACGACTGGTTTTCCCCTCAAAATAACAAGTGATGCCTTCAAAAACTCCCATTTTACCACCAAAATCACTTCAGATTTTAATTGTTTCCTCCAAAAATTACTTTTTTTACAAAAAAACATTCCAAAAATTTGGAAAAATAAACAAATTGAATTCGAAGCTCCAAGACGCGAGGGCCAAAAAATCCTCAGAGGAACAAGAGGATTCGAGACTCTTAGCAGAATGAGCCACTTAATCCTCAGATCAGTAAAAGAGCGTCCGAGGCTCCGAGCGAGGTCGAGCGGATCAGGTCGGACCAGGTGAGATGAAAGTACAATTCGCGGAATATTGTTTCATGTTATCTGTATTTTCAACCCAAGAGCAAATTTACAGTAATAACATTCCCCGTTACTATAATAACAGGGATTGCCAACCTTTTACTGCTGGCAACTTCGTTACCGCCGGGAATTATGAACATTTGATGACTTACAAAACCAAAAAGGTCCCCTTGTTGCAACCGCCTAGGACCAACCGTTTTGTTTAAAACGCACACAAATATTCTGCTAGATTCCGTTGCCGTGGTACAGAGCCTCGTACTTAAGCATTACGCCATACATGCGTGTATGGTAAGCTGCTGTTCCCACTATACAAACAATGGTGGGATATATTTATTGCTTACCATAAACAACCATTACCGTGCATTTTTAGAAGCCTACTATACTGCATCCGACAATGTATTCCAGGAAACAGTCGGTGTGAGAATCCCTACATGAAAAATTGGTACTGTCTACGTGTCTGGAACCATATTGCTGTCACTGCAGCAGAAACTTTTAGTATGTGGATTTTGCACGAAAGCGGTGGTCTTAGACAGTTGCGACTAGAGGCCCTGTGTGTTACTTGGGCCATAGTGTTAAATAAATAAGCATCAAATGTTAATGAGTCTTGACTTTCCGTATAAATATATCCCGTCATTAATAAATCAGGTACTGAGCGATGTTGGGCAACAGTAACATGTTGAACTCGCATTCGGGAGGATGCAGATTTTAATCCTGGTCATATCACCCAGAATTCTGTTTACCATGGATTCCCGAAGTCACTCCATGCAAATGATGGGATGGTGCCTTAATAAAGGCCATGGCCGAATTCTACCTCAGTTCCCTTCAAGTGCCTAGTTGTATATTTCAGTGTCTAATGGCCTCGCTTTCGACGAGACATTGAAATGCACAAACTAAACAAGTACAGGTAGCCGTACTGTATTATTAGTGAATAAATAAGTGTTCCTTCGACAAACGACATGTCAACAGTTGAAAGTAACTTTCCCATAATTCAATACTTCCAAGTCATTCGTTTGCGAGCAAACATCTAACTAGGTGTCATATACAACATGTAGCATAAAACATGTGTGAACAGGCTGTGCGAGTGGTCTAAATGTCTAGCACTCTGTGCGGTTTGATGTGTTTGATTGCACGCCTGGCATGGCTGTTATCGTGGCACCAAAGGCGCTGTAGCGAATGGGCTCCATTAAACCCCGAAACGAATTGTATAAAATATTTGAGCACTCCATAACGTATCATTTGCATTCCCGTTAGTCAAGGTTGTGAGGCTCTTACCCAAGAGCATGGCAGAGGATAATAAAACCAGCCCAACAGAGTACAAACAAAAAAACGAGAAGAGAATTTATTTTAGCAAGTGACACCTAAAAGGAATGCACATACATGAAATATTTTCAATTGATTGTTTATTTTGTTTTAATCTTTTTTAACTTTCAGTTCAATATTTTAAGAAATATAAACAACTGCACAGCTAACTATTCATGGTAAGATAAATAAATAAATAAATAAATAAATAAATATATATATATATATATATATATATATATATATATATATATATATATATATATATATATATATATATACACTTATAAAGATTTCGTTTCGTAGAAAACACTAGAGAAATGAGCATATGCAACTGCTTTTTATTCAAATATAAATATCTCTGGCAGTTTATTTTCTGCACAAGATTGATATTATTGGTTGTATTAGTAAAACTGTATGTAAAATCACCAGCCAAATAGAAAATATTTAAAGATAAGTATAAATAAACATATATATTTATATATATAGTTTTAATTTCATTAAAAAGGTTCATTCCACCATTTAACGTGAGTAATTCCATCTGCCCACTCGGCAATGAAATCATGTACCAACTTGGATAATTTGAGTTCTAAAATTCTTTCCTTGAATAAAGATGATTTTTTATAGTTGTATTTGAAGTCGTCATTGAGATCAATTCTAACTTGTTTCTGTAAAACCATGACTGTCTCCAGTTCAGTCATTGACATTTCAATCATTTCCATGGCTTCCTTTTTAATATTAATGTAAAACAACTGCCATGACTTAAAAATAATTTCTAAAATTCTATTCTGATGTTACGTTTATTTCACAGTTACAATACTGTATACGATCTTAAAGAGCTGTTATAAAAACAAACATTTTTTTTTTTCAAAAACAGCTGATTTTGTAAATTTCAAATATGCATTTTGTATTATTTGAAAAACCTTTTTCCAGCTTTGGGATTGAAAATATCCCGTGTTTTCCTTCTATTTGCCCAAGGGCCATTACTTTTAGTACTTATCTGTGTTCTGAAGACTACTCTCAGGAGTAGCGGTTCTCTCCAGGAGAAGGCTTTGCCCCGAGTTTATATACCTACATATTTCAGTTACAATTTTCCAATGGTAGGCATGTTTTGAAAGTCCACCAATCACCGTCTACAGACTATTCCATTTTGTTCTCTACAAGTCCAAAATCCAATAGAAATCACGTTACTTCCGGCGCTGCAAACGGCAGAGAGCGCTGGCATCGGTTCGAAACACCGCACTGCTAAGACGCTGTGGTGGTGGCGCCATGCGGTGGAGGTTCCGGGAAATGTCCACGGCACCACGCATTCTGAGCTGTATGTTGGGCGAGAAGGAACCTATTGGTCAGCAAGACAAGTCGTGCATGGTCGCCACATTATCCGTACACAATGTCACACTGCAAAACATCTCGTTGTAGCAGAAAAGGTAAGAAGTTTTCGTCAACACTCATATAAATTGTAAACACAGTTTTGGGAATTCTGCATAATCAGGCTGGAGAGCCAGGATCGGAACGCAGTCAAGGCGGGCAAATGTAGTTTGTGAGGGGCAAAGTTTTCCATTTATTGACATTGGATGTCTCAAGGTGCAAGTTGTGGCTACAAAATGGAACGCTTGATGTGGCCAGAACTGACAGATATGCTACTCTTCTACGGTGTGGCAGAGGGAAATGGACGAAAAGCGCAAAGAATATACAGGGATCGATTTCTGCACAGACAGCAGCCACATTTTCATCTGTGGAGCCACGTTTGAGAGAAAGTGAAAGTTTGGATGTGACAGGACCGAATGCAGGGCTCAGATAGACAGGGAGGACAGCCAGGTTTGAAGAGGATGTGTTGAGACATGTTGAGAATAACCCACGTGTGTGTAAATGTACTAGTGCAAGAGTACTCAACGGAAGCAACCGCACCATTGGTTGAGTGCTTCATGGGCAATTACTACATCTGTTCCATGTGCAACATGTGCATGCCGTCCTGCAGTTTATTCTCGAACAACGCAGAACACACCCTGACTTTGACATATACACTCTCTTCACTGACGAGGCTTCCTTTCAATGTGATGGTAGACAGAATTGTCGAAATATCCACATGTGGGTGGATGTCAATCCTCACACCCCATTCGTCCATGGGGATCAACTGCGATTCAGTGTCAACGTCTGGGTAAGCTTAATACATAGCATGTTGGTTGGCCCCTACCTGTTACCAAATCGTCTCACCAGCAATGTGTACGCTGCATTTCTGCGTTAAGCTCTGCCAACATTAACTCGAAGAGGTCCCATTAAAAACATGAGCGACCATGTGATTCCAGCGCGACGGCGCCCCAGCCCACAGATTGCGATGTACGCGCGATCACCTGAATCTCATATTCCGAGGACGATGGATAAGCCTTGGGGTCCTGTTCCTTGGCCTCCACGATCCCCAGATATGATTCCATTGGACTATTTCCTCTGGAGTTACATGCACAGCCTGGTTATGAAACCGCGGGACAGTAGGGGTCTTTTCAAACATGTCCGACGATCGTTGGTGGGGCAATGTGAACTGTGCATCAATCATGGTGGCCGTAGCATCGAGCCTTTCCTATAAAAGTGTTTGTGACACATGTTTCTGCAATATAACCTATGGAATTTGTTGCCAAATGCAATGTGTTACCTACCTGATACTACTTAAATGTGATGCATTTTCATGGCATTGCTCCATACTGCTGCACCAAATGTTTCAACATTAAAAAGCCCCCACAGTACACAGCAGCAGCGGTACAGTTCCAAGTGCATAGGCAATAGCAATATCTTTACGTCCTGTATGGAGTCACATGCTGACTGTCACCACAATCGAACAGTTGTGTATGCTTATTAATGTATGGTACACATTGTTTACAGAATGCGTTAACGCTGTCTGCCACCATCGGCTGTACTGTGGCCATACACGCATGTAGTACTGCCTGTATACTAGGCGCTGTATCACTGCAGCAGAATCTAGCAGAATCTTTTTGTGTTTTTTAAACTAAAACGGTGGGTCCTAGGCAGTTGCAACAAAGGGACCTTTTTTTTTTTTTTTTTTTTTTTTCGTAAGTCATATTGCTCGATAAATCAGCATTAAACGTTCATAATTGCCGACGGTTACGAAGTTGCTTGCAATAAGAGGGTGGCCACCCCTGTCATTTTCGTAATGGTGAGTGTTATTATTGTGAAATTGCTCTAAGGGGTACGATCCCGATAACATAAAACAATGTTCCGCGGATTGTAATTTCATCTCACCTGGTTTCTGAAATTTCGCAAAAATACATTCCATAATCTCCATTTTCAGGGATTTATTTCGCTATTAATATTTAGTTAAGGTACAAAATGGCCATATATTTACCACTTGATTTTGCATAAGCAATAACCTCACGAAGATTGTCGGTTGAATTCGGCCCCTCCTGTATATAGAGCAATAGCTATGACAGATAGATACACAAGATACTAGTGCAAAAGGAACTTCAGTTTTTCATGGACTATGATGCAAGATAATCATTGAACGAAGTATACTGTAGAGCTTGCCTCTATGGCTTTAATTTCACCACTGCTGAAAAAATACATGGAAAACAGAGTTGCTACTGTGGAAATATCTTCAGCAAAAATTGTCATGCTCGACGACATGAGAGAACCGCCTGTACAAAGAGTGCTTTTCGGGCGATGAAACATTACGACAATGGCCACACACAGTTTATGCAAGGTGATACATTGAAGAACCACATCAAGAACTGCAATGATTTCTCTTTTGCGAGTCGGCAAGTGAAATCGTCAATACACCCTGCTGCATCGATGGGTACTGAGTCGTGTGGGGGGTAGTGATGAGACAGCAAATGCTAAAGGTGGAGTGAGTGCAATATAGTCGATTCGTGTGGAGTAATACACTTGCAAGTATTCTGCGTGAAGTTATTACATTTCGAAGTAAATGGTCGTCGGCTATAAATACTAATGATGACCATGCAACTCCTACAAAGAAACGAAAACTTGATATTGAAGATGGAACAGGAGATATAGACGATCATGAAGACAATATTGATGATGACTATGACGACAGTGATGAAGTATATAATGAGAAGACTGATGATTCTCTCAACGATACCATGCATTTCACAAACGAGTTTCCTTCGACAAGTGTCGTGAAGAAGGCAGAAGGCGTCAAGAATGCTCATTACATATTTCCCGAAGACTTTAATGAACTTGTTGATAAACTCAGATATTTGATTGACTTGCTAAAATGGGGGGATCTCACACACATTGTTGACATATTTTCATTCGTCGATAAACTGAAGGATCGGTGTTATTTCAGATTGAACTGTTGGCTACTCTCCTCGGTCTGCAAACATCTGAGAAATGTAAAGATGGAATTTACAAAATACTTAGAAAGGTAGAGTGTATATAATAAGTAAATAAAATAACTTGATTTATACATGGTAATGTGTATTTAATTTAGTAGACAGTTCCTTCCGTTTCTCTGAAAGTTTAATTAATTCAGTGGTGTAAACAATCAATTGTGAGCGTCTGTGACAGATAAAATGTATGTGAGTATGTGCTGGTGGGGGGGTAATAGTTCGATCTGAATATGACGAAGGAATGAAATGAGGGGACAGTTTTTGAGGAATTTTTCGCAACTAGTTGTTTGGCCTGGTCAGTTGGCCCTATATGTAAGTATGATCCTTTAGTATGGTCAGTTCTGTTCTAGCCAGTTTTGCAGGAACTGGTTTCGTCATAGTTTTGTACTCAGTCTCGCCATGAACCTGTCATGTGTGGAGTTATTCTTGGGTAGAGTCAGTCACTGGCTAGTATGGTTAGTCGGTTGGATCCTTTTTATGACTAAAGAGTAATGAAAAATTGTATGAACTGTGATTTTTCTCGATTTTTTGAGTTCCGACTTATGTGGTGCTGAGAAAACCTCCAGAAATGAAAGTTTTTTAATAAAACTTTCTTATAAATTTTTAAAATAAATGGTTAATAATTATTTTTTGTAATTCTTTCATATTTTTTGAGGATTTTTAAAATAATTAGAATTTTTTGTGAGGTCAACGTCATCCAAGGTCACCGGCGTCAAGGTCAGGATATTGACCATGGTCATAATGCTAGTGAGAGGCAGAGGAGGTGTAAAGGGCAGTGAGATGAGGTGAATGTTGGGGGTGAGTAAATTTCCGTTGGATAAGGGAGGGGGGAGGGAGATCTGAGGCAGAAGGGATTACATGTACATGATGTGGTTGAAAATTGGAGGGGGGTCGGAAAGTGCAGTACGATGGAGGGTGGGGTCATCGATGTCCGCTGATCTGCCCTGTTCCTGTGGATCTCGCTAGGAGCCTCGAATCCTTTTTACTGATCTGAGGGTTAAGTGGTTCATTCTGCTAAGAGCCTCGAATCCTCTTGCTCCTCTGAGGACTTTTCGGCTCTCGCATCGCGGAGCTCCGAATCTATTTTGCTTATTTTTTCATATTTTGAAAATAATTATTTTTAAGTTGATTTTTTTTTTGTAAAACAACTAGGCCCCTAACTTCTTATGCGATTTTGGGTTAAAATGGGAGTTCTCGAAGGACTTACGGGTTATTTTGAGGGAAAAACTGGTCACTTTGTTACCCCCTTCAAGCCTCCTGTGATGTCAACCAAGATGGCGGACGGCTGCTAGCTCCTTCGCCTTGACGAATGTGCCGAAGCGAAGATAACTGCACTGTTTTTTTTTTCCGTATGTTACATTCATATTGACAACAAAAACAGTTATAGAAAATGATAGCGAGTCCCAGACATCACATGTCAGCCACAAAAACACGTTAACTCTCACATTCCTAAGAAAATAGAAAATAAATAAAAAAGCCTGCGAATGTATAACTTTTTTTTCTTTACTGCGGTGGTAAAAAAAAAACCAGTAATAATTCCTTTTTCTTGCGTTTTACAATTCTTTTTTAAGATATATCCTCACGAACGACTTAAGTCGCTCGTGCAAGTCGTTTAACAAGGCGTACGACTCATGGAGTGTCCAAACATTCCGTCTTGTTATCAGACTTCCTGACAGCTAGCACCTGTCTAGCCGCCATTTTAAGACGTGAATAAACAATTCGCACACACGAAAGTATCGCGATGGTACAAGGAATGGTTTTTAAAGTGACACGATTTGTCTCATTTTAGGCTACTACGGGAAGTCGTGATGAACTTGAATACTAGCGTAATTACGGAAAAATGAGCGTCTAACCGTACAATAATTTATTGATTTTAATGACACCTCACATCGAGAGAAGAAACACCTGTATGAAAAGAGCGATTTCGCCCCATGTGAGACTGAGTGCTACGTTAAGTTTCCGGGTAACAGGGAGAAGTTTCAACGACCTGGAGCTCGTTACAGTAATGTCCAAGAAAATACTAAGCGAAATTATCCCAGACTCTTGTAGAGCAATTTACAATGTTCAGAAGAGGGTCGTCTCGAAGGTAAGTATAATATGATTGTTGTTAAGGTGGGATATGCGACGCCATATTGATTTGTAATTTGCGTGCAGAGCTATCTTCCTGAAACGAGGGCAGATACAAGCGAAATTGCATGCATGCAGGCCGAGCATGCTCCGCCATCTTGGTTTGAAGGAATCATCGCCGTAACTTGCAACACAGATTTAATGTTTTATTTTGGGCATCGACAAGACATAGAGGCTTTGCACATGTTGTAAAACATATATTGCTTGTCTACTGTTGCCAGGATCATCTCTGAAACCGCCCTCAAGAAACAGTTACTTATCTCATAACAGCAATCAGTAGTCAAAAATAATCAACGCAGTGGAGTTGTATTTGTTAAATAAAGCTTCAGAAACTGTTACTTATGTAAAGTCGTGCGAAAAATTTCGCTAAACATTCTTAAATGGAACTTATGGCGAAAATAGTGAAAATCCCAAATGGCGGGGTCTGATCACCCCTTAAATGGGACAGAAGCTTCAAAACGTAACCAAAAAAAAAAAGATGTATCAAGGACTCTGTTGCCACTTCTATTAAGGCGGAATTCCATTAAGGCAACAAGCGACAGGCAGCAGGCGACATTTTGTCACCATGCAGAATGCGACATAGTGAAAGGGCAACATATATCCTGTCTATTCTACAAGAACCGTCTACACTGCTGATCTTTGTATCGGGCGACATTATGACTGTCGCCTACCCGTGTATACTGGTTCCAAAAATACCAATATTTAATCGTTCAGAGGAAACAATAGCAGCAGCTGCATGTATGGTTTTGACTGCTGCCGCTGCTAAGCAAAAGAGAAAACACCGTTAGTGGAGTCGAGAGATATTCATATAGAGTTCAGCAATTCAAGATGAGTTTTTGGCGAAACCGTTTACCGACTATCAAGCACTCATTAAAAATGTCTCTAGAATTAGTAAAAATGATTTTAATTATCTTCTATGAAAAATTGCACCAATAATAAGAAAATCAGATAAGTAGTATAATTATCTACATTCTGGCACATCAGCATCTGGCTTCGGATTTGGATTCACCCGGCCGCTATATTGGAATTCTGCTTTTTCCCTCGAAATGTCATTTTGCCCTCAAAATCGACTAAATTATTCAAAAATTTCCCTTCTCCCCCTAAAAAAATTCCCATTTTTCCCAGAGCTGGAGAGGTGGACTCGTGACTCTGGAGAGGCGGATCAGTGACACCGAACCAGGAGAGCAGGACTGAGGACGCAGGACCATTGACCTTGACCTCTGACCCCAAAGAATTCAAAACAATTCAGAAAAATTCAAAAAATTCAATAAAATGCCAAAAAAGTTCAAAACATTTGTTATTAAAAATTATTAAAATTATCTTTAAAGTATTACTCAAATTATTTTTAAAATGCTTTAAAAATCATTAAAAATGTATTTTAAAAAATTACATCTTTGGAGGTCACCTCTCACCCATACTCATTCTGCCATCTTCGTAGGTGCGACCGTTGCCAATCTTTGCAGGCGACCTCCATCATGGTAGGGGACCACTATCTTGGTAGGTGACTGCCATCTTGGCGGTCATCACCCATCCACCATCTTGGAAGCCAGTGTACTATAATCCTTAACTTTATCCTTCACCTTTGCCCTTGACCTTTGACCATGACCTCATGGCCTTGCATGTCCTTGACAATAAACTCGAGAATAAATGCATAAAAGTCAACAAGCATATTACATTAGTGACTACTACCGCCATATAGGATGCAGTCTACATTGACCTTGACCCCATAACTTTTAATGACCTTGAAAACAAAAACTCGAGACAAAATACATAATAATCAGCAAGCATGATGTTGCAGACTAATACGACCATATTGAATGCAGGTAACCTTGACCCCATGACCTCGAATGACCTTGAAAACAAAAACTCTAAAAAAATTCATAAGAAATTCTAAACAATCCCAATAATTTATTTAAAAAAATTGCAATACAAATTATTTAAAATTTATTTTTAAAAACTTACATTTCCTGAAGCGCCTCCCCCCCCCCCCAAGACCACCACCAGCAGACAGCGACTGTCTACCTCACCCCTACTCCTCACCTATACTCATTTTATCGTATGCGACCATCTTGTTTTTTTTTCATTTGTAATTTGTTTTGGAATTTGTTTCACACCTTCGTTCAACTGCCATCTTGGAGGCATATGTTATCTTCACCTAGGTGGCACTAATGTAATAATGCTCCCATCAGGTAGCAGCCATATTTGTTTATGTTTTTTTAATGCATATGTTGCGCTGCCTGCACCATCCACATTAAGGTCAATTTTTACAATAAAATAGGTGGCAGTAATTTCTCGGTTCAGTGGTCTGGTGAGCTGTTGACACTCATATTTATAGGTATAGGAAAAGCTGTAATTTGCCAATCAACAGTATACCTACATGCGTAATTTATTAAATGTATATCTTTTATTAAAAATTTCAGTTGTACAATTGTAAAAAAAGTATTTTTATTTACTTATATAATTGTACATATAGGAAAATGGTATATTAAACAAAAATACTTTATAATTAAATTTATGTTATTATATTCTGGCAAGTAATGTAAACATGAAATAAAAGACACTTTATTTTTCACACACATTTTTGTATTCAGTTAATTTATTAGTCGTTTATGCCTTTGAAAAAAATTACAATATTCTTCAATAGGTGTATCGCAATGTATGCAACTTTTTGTGCATCTCGCTACTCCTCAATAAAATTTACTGTTTTTTCCTTGGACCATTCCAAGTTGCCTCCTCACTGTCGCCTGTTTTTCATCTGGAGTTGGAAGTGCGGTGACAGATGGCAACACGTGGCAGGCGACAGGAATCTCGGAAAGTGTGTCGCGTTCGACACTGTCGCTTGTGAAGTTCGACATGTGTTGAACCAGTGTATTCACTCGAGGCTCGGCAACAATGTCGCTTATTACATGTTGCCAAAATGTTACCTCAATAGAATCCCGCCTTTACAAACCCACTCCCGACCGGCTGGAGATGGTTCCTTGGCTTGCACCATAGAGAATAAAATAAATATATTTCGCTGGTCATTCATGTCTCAAAGCTTTCAAACCCCGTGAAACCAGTACAAAATACAGATATGTCCCTTTTCACAGTTAGAAATTTGTTTCATTCTAATTAAGTAATGTGTATATTTTTTATGTTTACTTATATAATCCTATACACCTGTTGTACCTTCATACGAAAGAACATATACGGAGGTAGTTAATTAATAATCCAAAATCGAAATAAATAACATTTTTAACGTACCTGTTCTAGGCACAAAAGTGTGTGTGTGTGTGTATATATATATATATGTGTGTGTGTATATATATATATATATATATATATATACACACACACACACACACACACACACACACACACTTGCATTTCTTAAACTCCAACACAGTAATGTAATGATTTTCGCAAAGTGATATTGCAACTTGAAATGTCTGGTTCGAATACGGCTTCTATATTTACATTAGTGTACGTAGTTATGCAGTTTTTTTTACAGTGTATGAATGTTGGATATGCATCACAGAATACAACTGGTGTACAAATAAGTTTTATATGTTTTACAATTCTGAAATAAATTGTTTAATTTTACAGTAAAAGGACAAGAAATAATTTTATTTCCTTTGGCGATTTGTATAAACTAACTTGGTTGGCTGGCAGTTAACTTCTTAGCCCATGTTTACTTTTTTTTTCAGACCACTGCGTGCCCTTCAATCACATGTAAAAATCAACACTGCCTTGTACATACCACTTGTACATAGGCTACGTCATACACTTGTATGACTTAGCCTATGTGAAACCGAGACACTAAACTGCGATACATAAATAATGTTTTATGTATATACAACGAAACGAAACCGGTCTGAGTGACCGCCAGTTTGAAAAGTGCACTTGTATTTTGGCGTCAAGATCTCGCATAGTTTACTCTCTCACAGTCAATATTTCTGTATGCACGCCAGGGGGTGTTTATATGAGCGTATATGCATTTCGGAAAAGTGATTTCTTTCTAAATTTAATTTTGAGCAATGCTCAAGTAACTGCAAAATTGCTACAGTTAAGCATTTCTTCTGCATCAGCACAAAGATTTTCAGTGTCTCAAAACCAAACAACACAGGATTAACGTGCCCTATTAATAAATCATCAAAGTATAAATACATTTAAAAGCGCGAGGAATGTTCCCTGGGGTACATGCAAAACTGTATGTAGTTAAGTCGAAGTGACTGCTAAATTTAAATACTATCGCGTGTAAAACATTTATTCACTTGCTAAGTTTTCGTACAGTATTATTTATAAAGTTGGTAATTTGAAGATATCAGCTGCGACTCGAATACAAATCTACACTATAGCTGGTCTCTGATGTCCGACTATGGCTAACATAAGTGCAGTTGTTGTAGGATAATGTTTCCTAAATCCTAACTGGGATTCAGTTAACTGATTATATTTGCTTGCTTGTTAATAGATTTGTCAATAGGAAGTCTCGACCACCATTCACATTTCTGGAAAACTATCGGAAAGTTAAATTTATTTTTAGGGGATTGCTGATATTGAATAAAGTAGATACTTAATGAAATAAAAAAATTTGCATATAGAGAACATTCTAAAATAATGAGTGTTTTGGGATTTATAAATGGGCCGTACCATTAAATTATGTTCTCTGTGCAACTGATACATAGTTAAGTTAACATAGCATTGTCTTACCACACCACAACCTCTCATTTTCGTATCCTGTGCTAGGGCCTGTATGTATGTATGTATGTGTGATTGTATATGTATGTGTGAGAATGTATGCATATGCATGTGTATGTGTGTATAAGCATGTATGCATATGCATGTGTATGTGTGTATAAGCATGTATGTATAAATGTATGAGGTTAAGCCTAGTTTTCCATTAAAAAAATATGTGACGTTTAGCAATTGAATATATAGTATATAAAGACTTTCTGTTTCCAAATGATACAAGCAAGGATGATGTATTATACTTCATCCGACATGTCTGTGATCCTTTATTATTTCACTTGAAATCTGATGGTATTGAACCTGCAAGTGTAACTATTATTAGCCTACTTTCCGAAGGAAACAAACACTTATAAGGCTAGTGTCACACGATGTGTTTTGCCGCTGCGGCTAAAACGCTCTGGTTTGTAGGGATGGGCACATCACATTGTTGTAAACGTTCGCACTAGTGAACGCCATACTAGTGTGAACACTCGCATGTACAACAATGTGTTGTGCCCATCCCGATAAACAGCATTCCGTTCAGCCGCAGCGGCACAAAAGCATAGTGTGACACCAGCCTAACATCACTTCCCTCTATGTGTGTATGTATGCCTGTGTGTGTGTCTACATGTGTCTTTTCGATTTTTGAGTGCATTGAGCGGATTTAGCCAAAGTATTTTTATATACAGTATATACTTAGTAAGGACACTTGACTTTTATATTTTTCGACATCAAGAACTTTCTTTCAAAATGGCGACCATGTAATTACTTAGGGTGATATGTCATACCTCGGGAACAATTCCATTGATTTAAACAAAATTTTGTATGCTGGCATAACATCATGTAGGTATTAAATGTTTAAGTTGACATTGTTGCTAGACCACAATTTTGGAAGATAGCATAAAATGAAAAAAATAAATATTTCACATAATACATCGACGACTATCACAGCAATTCTCGCCCAATTTGACATGTAAGTTATGCTTTAACAGGTGAGGTAAACATTCGTAATTGAACTTGCTTAGATACTTATTTCAAAATGGTGGCCATACAAATATTTTAGGTTTATATGGTACTAGCAGCCCTCCATCGCTTTGCTCAGTTTTTATGGAGTTCTTGACATATATACCTATATATGCGACTACCCATGTCTACCAGCGACTACCCATAACTACCTGCGATTACCCATTACTATCTGCGACTACCTATGAACACCCATGACTATCTGCGACTACCTATGGACACCCATGACTATCTGCGACTACCCATGACTACCTGCGACTATCCACGACTACCCGCGACTGCATGCGAATACCCGCGACTACCTGCGACAATTTGCGACAACCTGCGACTACCCGCGACTACTAGCGAATACATGCGACTAATTGCGACTATATGCGACTACTTGCGACTACTGGCGACTACTTGGGACAACCTGTGGCTACCCATGACTCCATACGACTACTTGTGACAACCTGCGACTGCCCGCGACTACATGCGAGTACCGGCGACTACTTGTGACAACATTTGGCTACCCATGAATACATACGACTACTTGCGACTACCTGCGACTACTTGCGCCTACATGCGACCAATTGCGACTATCTGCGACGACTTGCGACTACCGGCGACTCCTTGCGACAACCTGTGGCTACCGATGAATACGTACGACTACTTGCGACAACCTGCGACTGCCTGCGACTACTTGCGACTACATGCGACTATCTACAACTACTTGCGACTACCGGTGACTCCTTGCGACAACCTGTGGCTACCCATGAATACATACGACTACTTGCGACAACCTGCGACTGCCCGTGACTACCTGCGGCTACTTGCAATAAATTGCAAGAACCTGCGACTTCTTGCGACTACCTGCGAGTAGGGTACCTGCGACAACTTGAGACATTAGCTTGTAACATTGTTTCAATTTATCTTTAAATATTTTGGCAGAGCATGCTTAGAAAATAGCCGAGTAGCTCATTTTTTCTCCGAATTGGTTTACTAATTTTGAAATTTCTCAAGAATGTTTTTTTAAAAATAAACATAGCCTATGTTCATATGGAAGAATGTAGCTTTCGAACAGTGAAATAATTATAAGAATCGGCCCTGTAGTTTTCGAGATTAGCTGTTACATATAAACAAACAGACTCGCATTACCTCTTTATATTATTATTAGTATAGATATCAACTATACCATTTGGCCAATTTCGACCAAATTTTGTATGCTGAAAGTGTCTCCTACAAGCATCAATGTGCCAACACACAGCCATATTTGTCAGCCAGTTTGTAAGTTAGTGCCACATGAAGAAAATATAATGTTTTATGCCATATCTCGATAAAAAATTACCCGATTCATACGAAATTTGGCAAACAAGTAGTACATCTTCAAATGATGTTCAATTATATGTTTAAGGTATCTCTAAAGCTTATTTTCCATATGGCAGCCATATGTTTAGCTTTGCTTGGAATGTTATATCGTAGAAATCATGTGAAACATTTCAACTTATTTGTATGCAGGCAGTAGATATTACAACTATCAACTGTGTCTACACGAAGCATATTATGTCCATCATTTTGTAAGATAGTGCCACATGAATAAATCATTTTTTCTGTAATCTCTCATTCCAACCAAAATGGTCAAAAAGTTTACACTGCAGCAGTTAGCGTAAACTGTTATGTTTTAAGTATGCCAGGTACTTATCTCTAAATGGTGGCTCTATAAATATTTCAGTTTAGTATCATTTAATAACGAACCAATTTCCAACTTAACTTTGTATGTTGGCAGAATCAATTACAACCATCAAATTTGTCTATACAGAGCTTCATATCTTTGCCATTTTGTAAGTTAGCCCCACAATACAAATTAAGTTTTTGTCATATTTCGGGAAACAATCAACCCATTCGTACCTTAATTTGGCGAAGAACGGGTATTGTGATAGGACATATTAGTATTTTGTCAGTGTGACTGGTATGTTCAGAATGGTGGCTATAAATTAATTTTAGGTTTGTGTGACATATCTACGTATTTATGCAATCTATTTTAGCAATACTTTGTATACTGGCGGTATACAACCTTCGAATCTGCTAATACATAATATGTTTGTCCTCCATTTGTGAAGATCGTCACATGAAAAACATGGTAGTTTTATGTGATATCTCAGGGACTAATCAGCTGGAATTAACCAAATTCTTCACGTAAGTGATGCAATGGTAGGCCATGTAAACGTAAATTCTTCACGTAAGTGATGCAATGGTAGGCCATGTAAACGTAAATTCTTCACGTAAGTAATGCAACGGTAGGCCATGTAAACGTAAATTCTTCACGTAAGTGATGCAATGGTAGGCCATGTAAACGTAAATTCTTCACGTAAGTGATGCAATGGTAGGCCATGTAAACGTAAATTCTTCACGTAAGTAATGCAACGGTAGGCCATGTAAACGTAAATTCTTCACGTAAGTAATGCAACGGTAGGCCATGTAAACGTAAATTCTTCACGTAAGTGATGCAATGGTAGGCCATGTAAACGTAAATTCTTCACGTAAGTAATGCAACGGTAGGCCATGTAAACGTAAATTCTTCACGTAAGTAATGCAATGGTAGGCCATGTAAACGTAAATTCTTCACGTAAGTAATGCAACGGTAGGCCATGTAAACGTAAATTCTTCACGTAAGTAATGCAACGGTAGGCCATGTAAACGTAAATTCTTCACGTAAGTAATGCAATGGTAGGCCATGTAAACGTAAATGTTTTAAGTGGCTCAGTAACTTATTTTAAAAATGATGGCCCTGTTAATATTTAAGGTTACTGAACCCAGTCGTTTGAAACATTAGACTGATTAAATTCGAAGTCGATGCTCGAATTCGATCTTCGTAATTCAGTTGACTGCACACTAACTTATTGTACAAGGTTTTCTGGGTTCGAGTCTCAGGTAAGGCACGTGTGTATTTGCAATTATCTCACTACTTTTGCAAATGTTTCTGGTTTCACCTCTAATGATATTGCTTTCAACGAGACGACAAGTCCTACCTACCAACTCAGCTTTTAAGAAATTATTTAAAAATTAATTGCACCCATGTTGAGGAAAGTGTGCTCAATAGTTATCACAAACTTCTTATTTGTGTTCACTATGAATCCAGCGTTAATTTACTTGCACTTCTTAAACTACAACAAAGTAATATAACAATTCTCGCAAAGTGATATCGCAACTTGAGATGTCTAGTTCGGATACGGCATCTATATTTGCTTTAATATACGTAAATACACATTAATATACCTAACAATTACTTGAATATGTAAAGAGTTTGTCAAAATATCTTGCCTACAAATTTGCAGTGTGTCAAACAATATATAAACGTTCTGAAAACGCAAATATATTGTAGGATGTCTTACGCATGCTTTAAATATCTGAGTAGGGCCACCTGATTTTTGTGAAAAGTATTCCGCGCCACCTACAGTACAATATCATATGTGCGCAACTACAGAATTCCTTTGTTTATTTGACCTTTGTCTTGATAAGAAATAATTTGTCAGTTGATCAAGCCAACCACATTTAAAGTACTGTAGGAGTAAACATCTATAATTCTCTGGCAGACGCTCAAAACCAGCACCAGATAAAATCATCCATTTATAAAGAGAATCTAAGTTGAAATTTTGGAAATGCAGCATATCACGATATTTTTGCGAAAAACTGGCATCTCCACTAATTAGTGAATAGGCTACAGAAATTGGACCGATTAAACATTTATGAAGCAATATACTGTACATACATACGATGAAATATGAGATGTTATTTTTCCTTTCATTCTTTGTTACAGTTAGGTGTCTGCGAATATTTAATTTATAATATTTCACCACATTACATAAATAATACATAAGTCTGAAGAGTTATTTGGAAATCTGAGTATCAACAATGTGGTATGAATATAAACTTATAGGTTCTGATCAAGACTCGCGTTCGTGATTTAAAATCTACGTGGATATTATTTAAGGATTTAAAGTAGTCTTGAATATACTAATGTTTTCTTGAATTATAATATTCATAAAGTACATTTCGTAATTCATTCAGTGTGAAGGCAGTTTCGAGTATTGATTCAGTGGTGTAGTCATAAATTCGTCAAGAGTGGGTTTACACTGACTGAAGGAAGGGAGGGAGTTTATACTGGCATTAATTGTGCTGACGTATGTGTTTGGAATTCCCTTATTTTCTCTGTTTTCCAGACAGAATCTTACAATTATCCCTTACCTGTTTTCAGAACAGAAATTTCAAATGCCATATTTTTCTACCACTGGCAGAAAAAAAAATTCTATTATCGAAGTAGAATTAACTTATCTTGCAACAGACCAATCCAGCAATGCCAATATTTTATTTAAGTCATCAACATTTCTCGCGATAGATGCTATTGACTTCATTAGAATGCCCATTATAAACGCTCAAATACTTTATTTTGTTCGTATAGGCCCTGTGACACTCGGCAAAGTTGTACTATTGCTAGTTCACAAACTTAAAAATGGAAATTTTAAAATTCATATGTTTATAATTACATCATCCTGTATTCACACTACTAACAAATTTTGCTGAGTAGCAATTATTTACATTTTCCCCGATCAAGGTGAAATAAATAGCTAGTGGGGTTAACGGATGCGTAATGTGTATGGGTTGCCACAAAGTCACACGTTAGGGCGGCGATCTGAAATAGATTGAGACGAGACGGCTTATAGAACACACAAGGCCTACACATCAGGATACCCAATCTGAGAAGTGTACTAAAAGTTAAGGGTTTTCTAAAATTTATGATAGCAGTTTATTATATAGGGTGTTATGGGCGTATGCCTGTAGAAAGTAATAACGTTTTGTCTCCCCAGTATTTACAGACAATATATATGTATATATATATTTTTTAAAATATTTTTTTTAGTGCAGTCTGTAACAACCATGAAATAGGTTTTTTATGCAGACAATTAATTTATATAATATTTCCTCTTCTTATTGCTATACACATTGTCATGCAAGAGTTAGGGTAATATTTTTCACATATGTCACATATGATTTCAACTGCCAACGTAAATTTTTATTTTTATTTTATTTTTTTAAACACGTAAAATTGTTAAAAACTTTGATGTATGGTGGCAATAATATTATGTGTAATTTTGATAGGCTAGCTCATTTTTCATTGTGTATTAATTTTTATAAAATTAATATTTTTTTTGGCGTGATCTCAATTTTGTAAGTCTTTCTACTTTGTATTATATTATATCTCAGTTCCGAGATCACATGTTCTTTGGTTTTTCTTCATTTAGGTCGTTAGAAGTGGTTCATGTGGGTGGTTTGATTAGTTTTGATCCCCATTGGCCCGCAGGTTTAAATCCTGATTGTTAATTGGCCGGCGCTATAGGCCCCCTTAAGCTTGCGTCAGCCTGTAGAGACTAACGCTCTCTTCGCTAGCAGCCTCCAATGACGTCAGACGTAGGGCAGGATCTCCCGTCTGAAGTGGACGGAGAGGTAGAATTTTAAATTAGTTTTAGGGTGTGTAGACGTGTCCCTGAACCAACTTTTAAGTAAACTTGTATCCAGCAATGGAGCTTGTGTCAATGGTCGCCCATTCGCGAGGTTAAGTGGTCAGGAGCTAGATAGTTTAAACACGCCGTCTACGTACGTGTAGAGCAGAGCTCCACGTTTCGTCTCCTTAATCCTTCTACGCCAAATCCTGCAACTGCATCCTACCTTCAATCCGTTTGGGGATTAAAAGATAAGTCCTGCCAAAAGATCTGACATTTTAATCTGGACATAATTTTATTTACAATTTGATACAGCTCGATGTCTGTTAGGATCAGTACACAAGCGACGCCATCTTGACTTTTATAAGTACGTAAATTTCCACCACACATACTCCCACTGCAAAACCTGTGATAAGAGTAGTTCCTACCAGTGCTAGACTATTTAGTGAAAGCCCAATTTATTTTAAAGTAATATTTACTACAAAGAACGGTTTAATTAATTTGATTTTGAAACCATTATATTAAGACTCTGGCAAGCTATGTCACATAATCGTAAAAGGGTTGAAGTAGGCTAGGCATGACCACTTTTAGCGTTGTTAGGATAGTGTGTTGTCTTTAAAGCTTTTCTCATATTGCCATCAGAGTTTTTAATTATTTCTGATTTAAACAATTACAATACAAAAGCAAATGAAATTTATTCAAAGGGTTTATCGGTTTTGTCGTTTTCTCTACTGTAGTGTCAAGTTAACCTATTTCTTACCCAGTGTCTAAAATATGTGTTTACTAGAGTTTTCAATTGTCTGCCTTATTTTGACGTACGTACATAAATGGTGTACATGCCAAATGCTAGTCTCTAGAGGGTGCTAATGGTAATAAACTTGTTCCCCTACCGGCCCAGGACTGCACCGGGCAATTATACAGAGGCAGCCTAGGTAAGAGCACATCTTTTCCTACTGATTTATTGCAAGTCAGCTGTGCAACCTGGTCACCATTGTTGCGTATGCCAATTCTACATCATACACAGCACATACCTATTTGAATATTGAGTATAATATGACTATATCTCATATTGGCTATCGCAACGAGGAGGCCTTGTGTGTGTTATTCACAGCTCCCTACACACTATAGTACATATTTAAATGAAATATAAGTTTTATTTCACGTCTGAGCATAAAATTGGTATTTTATTATGCTCAACTAAGTGAAAACTTCTCTTCTCAGTATGTACCTGGGCCCAGTACTGAGATGAAGTAGCGAGCCAGCACTTACCAAAACTTACACAACCTCGTAGAACAGGAACAGCAGCTAGTGTACACACTTTGTGCACGTTTATTTCACAATACATTTACACAAGAAGAATATGTTCAATATTAAAAAATAATGATTCAACCTTGGAATGACAAAGGGAAAAACACTGAAATGATGTTGTCGACCACTAGCAGGATTACTTTATTATAGTCCAGTATTTATTCAAGTAAATGTTATCATTCATTAAATTTCTGTTTCAAACTTATCAGCTGATTGAACTATAGCTAAAAGAAAGATTCCTGTGGCAATTGGAAAAAGCTAGGAAACAAATAACAGTTGACGGTAATTGGCTGGTCGAAAAGGGCAGAGGTTAGGTTTGGAGGAGCAGTGAATGTAAGTTGGATTTTTGTAGTAGTATTACCCAGGGCGCTAGATATTGACGGGCTGACAATGTCGTGAAGTCGGAGAGCTGACTCGTTCCTCAGGGTCGTTCAGTCGACGACCACGACGAAATCCTTCAGTGACTGTGCTGACTCCTCCAATAACAACGATAATAATAAGAAAAGTATAATATTTCCCTTTTTTGTGGCGCTCTGGCAAATCCGGACTCCCTACACGCCCATACGAAAACACTGGTTACTTGCAATACAAACTCGCGACCATTTTAACGTAGATTATACACACTTGCAGGTTAAAGGAAATTTCGCGGGAGAAATCCCGTATTTTAAATGCCTTGCGACTGTACCAGTTGTATTGGCACACCTTGAATTTTCTTGGTTACTATTAATCTAATAAGTTCTTCATTTATTAGTTCTTCACCAAAAACGATTGGTTTAAAAAATGTGCTCCAGATTATTTTATTTGATTTGTTTATGCTATTAAAAATGTTAAACATTGAGAATCTGTTAAAATTATTTTACTGTTGCCCTGGTCGTGTTAACTTGAAGAGGCAAATTACTTTATGTAAATGTAAATAATTTTCCTATGTGATATATGTCTATGTTGTGTCCAAAATTAAATTTTACTTAATAATTTAATGAGTATTTAGTATTTGCAAAATGCAAATTTATTTTAAAGTAACCTAATGAAATAATTCTTAGTTATCTCTGTTTTGTACATCTTTCTAAATATTGGATTACATATCGATTAGTCACACCAGACTGGAGTTCTGAGCACTATCAATTTCATATTTATTCCTGCTCGCGAGGTTATTGCCTCCTTGTTGAACTTAACCATACAGCTTGTAGTTGTTCTACTAATATTTATCTACTTCTGAACTTTCCATTTTATTTGTAATTTCACCCGCCGATAAGGGTAAGTCAAACTATTAGTGATTTTTTGCAGTTTCGTGTTATTTTTGTGTGTGCCTAGCCACATTAGATTTTTTCTTTGATATATCTTGTAGCGGTGCATGTGTTGGAGTTTCGTTCTACGATGCAGTAGATCGTGGGCCAACATCATTCCTGGGATGATTTCTTCACAGCCTTTCTTGGTTTCTTCTTGAGTGCTGCTTCTTGGCCTATGCAGCAGACGAAATTTTGATTCTCTCCTGTACCAAGTAATATCTTACAATTTTGATCGCATGCCACCAGCTCCGAGCTTACAGCTCTCATTAACATGAACTGTTCATAGATTGGTTGAGCTAAATTTTTCTTAACATTGGCAACTTATTAACATAATTGTGTTTTTTTGGGACTATAAAACATGTAACCTACAAAATTAAGAAAACTTCATGTGCCCTTATGGCCAATACTTGCAAACGGGTACCCGAAGGTGATTTCACTTGCTGTCTTGCTGAAAATAGCATGTTTTGTTTTAAAGTAACATGATTTGAAAAGAGAAGGCCTTAGTTGTGAAAGATAATAAGTACTCAAGATCCTTTGATATTTAAATTAATTATTAAAATATTTATTTTACTCATATAAAATGTTCAAGTATATATGCTTATGTTGTATGCCAGACGATATTGAGATTTTGTCACTGTACAATTTTCTTTACTGAAATTTTCTCCTCTTAAAATATAAGTACGCTGGTGTGGTTAATATGTATTTAACCATTGTTCTATGCGAATAATAAAAGAAAATAACAACCAACAAACCATTTTATTAATAAAATAATATATTTCTACACATCAGTTTTTGTAAAGACCGGAGTACGTCTTTAACTTAAGTTCTGCAAACACTACTACAACAGGAATCTGTATCCACCCTTCCACATGCATCATCCTTGTGTCGTGATGAGAGTACCTATCGGTGCTGGAATCAACCACACGAGGATGTTACATAACATGGCGAACCGAAATAATTCAGCAAACACAACCTGTCGGCAAATTGTCGGCCTGATACCTGTACTGTCGGCAACTGTCGTTTCAATGCCAGAAGATAGCCATCTGACAACGAAGTGATATCTTTTTTGAGAGAGATTGCTAGCCTGTTAGAAAAAAGACAACGGCCCGCAGTATTTTTTAGGGTAACAGATGGATATCCACGAAAATATGTCGGCATGACATCGCAGAGCAAACATGTTGCAAACATCTTGATAAATGGTTCTGGGCCGATTCCCATATGGCTACTTTGTCTTTTCGGTATACTGGCTATTATTTTATTTATTCCTGTCCGGTAACGTTTTCGAGATAAGGCTCTTTATCACAATAAAGATATAAATATCATGTTTTTTTGCCGACAAACCTTTGGAAAGTGTTTTGAATAGGCAAGATGTTAGCTAGCTCTTAATGGAATGATGTATTATTTGAGACAGTGTGTTAACTATTAACAGGATTTTTCGTGATTATAAATGTCATGTGGTATCCCATTGTATTTGTTTGCTTTGACATCTTTTTCATTTGTACAACCATCCGACAGATATATTAATAACTAAAAAAACTGTTTTGTTTGCCAGCCTCTGAACAATTTTTTTTTAAATAATCAGCATATTAAAAATATTTGTTATTTTGTAATTAAGTTTATATATTCCTTTATAATATTTTTAATTATTGGAGTGCATAAGCAACTAACCCCGTGGTGTATAGGTAAGCATGTTTGACTGTCAACTCAAGGGCCTTAGGTTTGAATCCTGCACTCGGCAAGCAAAAGATATTCATAATATACAATGTGTTGAGAAGTAAATGAAATGAATATATGTAGAGAGGAAATGACAATTACTAAAATTTTTAATCGAAAAGTTAAAGTTTTTTTTCATGGATATACTGCTTATTTTTGGACATCATGCCTCTGCAGGCCCGGCATCGTAACAACATCCAGCCGTCCCACGCCCGGAATCGAAATGACATCCAGCCTTCGCAGGCCCGTCATTGTCGGCCAACAGTTAGCCCCCAGTCAATATATCCATCGGGCTGCTTCCAGCATAAGACAGCGGGCCGGTATCGGCTGGCCGGAGTTTGTCTGCTAGTTTTTTCCGTCCCGATTCCGACCTGTATTTTCCGTGTTTGCTGGGAAATCACACGTGGATAATACTGCTCCCTGCTGAGATTTATTCGGTAATTCTAATTACATCTCTATTGGAGAAAATTCACAAAACTGCTGACTACAAGCCCATCAACATGGGCAATACTGCAAAACGACCCAAAGGTCACATATAGATTACGTGCAAGTTATGTCCACCCAGGCAATGCAAACACTGGGTGGGTGCGAGAGGCGAAAACTCGGGCGGCAGAAAACTACAAAGGTTCCGGTACGTTAAATGAAGGTATTGCAAGTGAAATGATTAGTCCAACATGATGCAGGCTGCCCGAGTGCGTGAACCCATGAGCCCGGACATGACGCGTCTCATAGCTCGTAAAGACGAACATTATCTATCCCTGCACAGAGTGCTGGCCGGCTTGCAAACAACACTTACACGCCGGGCATGCACTTCTCGTGCCAGCTGTTACACATTGTTTAAAAACGAACACTGCAAATTAGATTTAATAAAACATAACACTGCAAAAATATGAATGATGTGGGGGTGAAAACACTTGAGTGAACATAACAGGACATTGCAAACATACACTTGAGAAACACTTAATGCTTTGAGGCTGCTAGGGTAGGCGTCTTTATTGATATAAATTATGTTCTATTGCATCTTATCAACCTTGCCATTTTGTGTAGAAAAATAGGAAAATGGTCGCTGCTCACTTTGTGTTGCACTTGCATCCCTCGTCACACTACACTGCACCTGCGCTCGTAGAGCATGCACACACACTGCGTTACAGGACTTGGTGTGGCGGGCAAACGGTCTAAAGGGGAAGGAGGTATGCGGCTACGTGTCGCACTCCTGAATTAAGTACAAGTGGTCATACCTACCTTAATAAGGTACCGTATCACGGTAAAATTAAGGTGATATCTTAAAGATTGAAATCAGTTGCAGAAGTTAAAAATTATAATAAAATTAATATATATTTCGCTTGTAAAATTTAGATTATTTTGTGTACCTAGCTCCGGTGAGAAGAAACTCCGTCTCTAGTTATCCGTACGCAATAAGGTCGTTAGCTGGTGTCAAAATATTGAACTTAAAATGGCATCGCCTATAGGGGATAAATGTTCTAGAAGGAATGACTGATGCTACATGTGACACAAATTAAATATAAGTCTTCCAAACCTTATATCTTTCTATAGCTAACTTGTTGCCCGTCACTCTCAGCTAGTGGATGGATGCATAAAAAACCTGGTAGGCTGGGAATGCAACTTTAGTACTTTTCAAGTGCAGGGACGTATCCGAGATGTACCGTTTCTTGTACGCTACACATCTAGCTAAACTCCTAAAATCTATCCAAAATAAGAGAGCAGGTCGGCTGTCAACATTTGCAGGAGATAAAACACTTAAATTAAAACAAGGAGTAGCTAATAACACACTACGAACTAAATAAAAACCTACTCGTCACCTACTGCAGGTACGAGCCCTAGCCTACATATCTGTATACTATGGAGGTCAGTTGAGGAGAGTGAGAGAGAGAGCTTAGCTCTCTAGGCTGAAGTAACTCAAACGAAAATGGCCTAAAGGTTCCAGCCAACGGGAAGCCAGGATTTGAACCTGGAGCCAATGGGAAGTCAGCAAATACCTAACACGTCCCTTTACGAACCACTTAATACTCCCTAACTTTCAAACGACAAAACCCATGGAGTAAAATGGCCTCAGAAATGAATACAATGGAAAAAAAAGGCAAAATTTGCAAATACTTGACCCAAAAATTCAGAAAAATTATCAAAATAAAGAAAATGTGAGCTAGCTAAAATCCTATCGTTAAACAATGCTTTAATTTCCACGTGAAGCTAACAGAAAATGCCTAACCCAATTACAAAAAGCAATAAAAAGAAATATATATTAATATTACAATAAAAATTGTATGAATAATAACATAGGTGATGAGCGTAGAAAATATATACTATAGTGTAACATAAACAAAACATAATATGTTGTAAAACTTCAATATCTACAACATTATAATGATAGTCATATGTCTCTAAATTGTTTCAAATCCCAAACTGTAATGTTGTGTTTAAGATGTTTTACATATGCTCAATGTGATATGTGTATAATGATCTAGTTTGCCAGTTGTGTTGTTTGTACTATGTGTTGCGGGCACGGGACTCGAACTAATATGAACTCTGTCCTGGCGTACTTGCGGTGATGGGAGCTAGGGAGTAGCAAGAATGGCAGACAGCATCCCTGTATCTCGGGCAGTCGTACAATATGAAAGGCCGCTGGGGCCTGACGACACCACCACTCATTGTCCCTCTCTGCCGGTACCACTTGGAGGGCACATCGACGCCGGAGATTGGCGCGAGCAACTTGAGGACAACACTGCAGAGCAAGCCGAGATACTGGCGTCTTGGAGAGACGTGACCAGATCGGCCAATCACACCACGACAACACGACATCACAAGGCGGAGGAGCTCTGGTCGAGTGTCGTTAATTACGAGTTGTAAGGAGATATTCAGTTCTGGGTCGGGATAGATCCGGAACCTATATTACGTGAAGCGAACCTTAGAGATCCCCTAATAAGAGCCTTAATGTTGTTAACATAATTATAGCTCGAAAGAGTCGAGTATTGTTCACTATTATAGTTGAGATATTTCAATCTAGTATTCATTCAGTATTTGTTGTTAATGTATTTGAGATCATTTGTTGTATAAGAAGGAGTAATAAAATAATTATTAGTTTTCGTAATTGTCTTGTGTCAGTGAACCATCTAGAGTTAGTTCCCCAGAGTACAGTAATGTTAAGAGGAATAGCCTCACAGAGTTGCCTAGAGTATAAACTTCTGTTAAAACATTTAAAGTGTTACAGTAGGCATCCCAAGTAAGAACGTTACATATGTAAGTTTAATTATTATCTGTGATGTACTTGCATAAAAATATGTCTGTAAATACCACTTCCTTTGTTTTTCAAAAGAATCAGGCCACACCAGCCGGCCTGTCATCATTTATTGATTTTTCGAATAATAGTGTTACAGAACAAAACTTATTCATTCTAAATTGGATTCATCTAGGGAACTGCACGAAGGGAATGAGTGTCCCGAGTAGTAAAGTTAATTTATAGTTTTGATTGGTTAAATATTGTTACTTCTCGCCACTCAGAAAACCAATTCTCCACTCGTTGCATTTCCTCACTCCCCTTCCCTTCCTGGTGAGTAACGTGGTAAGCGAAGAAGGGGACCTGGAAGTCAGCTGATGTGTGAGCTGTGACACCGCCAAGACTCTACCTCGACTGCTCGTTATGCTGCCACCACGACTGAGGGCTGCTCGTTAAGACATCAGACCATTGGAATGGAGTGCGACTTCATCATTTAAAACGTACAGGCGGGACCGTGCATGTTTTCACTTTATATTGTTTCACGATCTTTTCAATCAATTTCCAATGTTAATATTCACGTTAGTTGAGATGGGGAGTCAAGTGGTGAGTTTTGGATGGCATGTGTAATAATTGGACTAGCTTTGTTGGTTTCCAGTTGCTATTCACGATATTGTAGTTAGGCGCACGATCTTGTAGAATATCCTTTTGCATTTTGAAATGTCTATTTGCTCACATATGTATTTAAATATGGTTTTGTATATTTGCTGTGCCTATTTGAGATTTCACAAATGCGTAGCCTAGTCTAGTGATCGTTTTCCCATTCGGCTCGCCCGGCCGTGGTGTTTGTGTGAAACCTGTCCACAGCTTGTCCCGTATGCACGTGGTAGAAAATATTTTGAAGTTTTAAATTGTTTTGTCCAGTCTTTTACAAGCAGGTTCCTTTTTTAGTCCCACGTACTGTTTCGGGAGCCAACTAATTGTAAGTAATTTTAATAAAAATTAAATTAATTTTTCTCTTGGCATTTTAAAAGCTTCCTCTTGTTTGGTTCCCATTTGAATGTTTCATCTTTCTTAGTTAATTTAGCCAATGGTCTTGCAATGTCTGCGAAATTCAGTACAAATTTCCTATAATACTGAAATAAACCTACCATGCCCGAGCGTAACTGGAAAGCTTGCGGAATGCCTGCGGCACTACATCACTCCCTCTTTTAGAAAAGTTTTGTTCGAGCTGAGAAAAACTTTAGAAAGATATGTGGCTGAAGCTATATGTGAGTCAATCATCAAAGTGAAGCTGTTTGAAGTATAGAGTCGAGTCTGGGAGTGTAACTGCTCTATCAGAAACAACAGTATGTAGACTCGTCAGCATTGGAAATTCAGGTTTCCGGTCGATCGGCGTAGCAACGATGTTGACACAGGAGTCTTCTTTCTTGAAGCTTTATGAAATGGCTTCCACACTCGTGGTCAACCGAATAATAAAAGTTAATAAAAGGGAATGAGTAGTTACTATTCCATTAAATAACTTTAAAATGAACTGAACTCAAAATGGGGAGTACCATGTCACCTTCCTCATTATTTGAATTCGTCTTTATAATTTTCCAAAGTGCAGCTAAAACAAATATCATACACAATATTCATATTGGATAACATTAAACTAAAACGCGTATTACAAATATTTGTTATAGCTCCGTCTTGCATATCAAGGATATTAAATAGTTAGATCATCATTTATTTGTAATGTTCGTGGAGTAATTGAACAAAAGCAATACCATTTTGTAGAATATATATGTACACAACACAATGTATCTTGTATTCATTGATTAAACATACAATAGTTAAAAATGCTTTCATACTTGAGTTAAATTATCTAAAAAAATTAAACAATCATTGCATTACAATCAAACAATTGAATAAAGACATTTTTTGTTTGTTACTCTCTGGAATATAGGATTCCTAGTGTAATATTACTTGCTGTAGCATTAAATTTTTTTAATTACACACACTATACTATGCTTTTCATTGACTCTACTTTAATTTTGCCTCTGGGCATCAACACTTAATCACTTCGACGTATCATGGAATTCTTAAAGCAAGTAGTGGCTGTCATCCTCGGTGTCGGCTGCGGGGCTGGAACTGTGCTCGAAACAGCACACATCTCCATGACATCTGCTTGATCCTCGGGAAGTTGGGCAGGCTCTGTGGTCTCAGCTACCTTCCGACGTGGGAGGCAGGCAAGTGGACACCTGGTCAGTGTCTCACACAGGCGCCGTTTCAGGAACCAGATGACGAGTACCAGACATCCCATCATAACGAACCCTACCAAGTAGTGACTGTGGCGTTCTATGTGTTGACTCAGAACCTTTCTATATTTTAAATCATGAATGTCCGACATGAGATGATTTAACTCTACATCTTCTTCTGTATTTAGCTCTGATAGACAAATATTGAAGTCGGTTTTTATGGATGCAAACGAACACTTGTTCACTATTTGTTGATAAGGACTGGACTGTAGAGAACTTGACGCCATTCACTCTGTATTTGATATGTGTTACCTTGTTACTGTGTGGTAACAACTGAATTCTCTCATTAATTATCAGACAACTGCTTATCTGGGACATGACTTCCTGCGCTGAGATCCACTCATCCACCACACGTGATTCACTATTTTCATAAGGGCACATTTCAGTAACTTTCATCTTTCCCGGTACTGAATAAATTCAACTATCACCATCTACTGATCTAATAAACACTGGTACGAACGAGTTACCCAGAACTTCTCTTTTACACATTTTATAATCGTAACCATGTTGTGACAATATTACATTCACTAGACAATTCGGAACCTTTATGGAAATCGTCGGCACGTTAGCTAGACAAACTATATTATTCCCGCCTGTACATTGACTCACGTCTGCTTCAGACATTAACTCATAAAACTGCCTGTTCTCTGACAGCGCGATATAAGGAGAATCTGGCACTATCTGAACGCATCTCTCTAAATTTCTCTCAAACATGGGAAAAGGGCGAACTCTATAAATTGTGAAATACCTATTCGCGGATCTTAATGGAAACTCAATTATCAACTGTATACTATCAATTGTAACAAGTGCATGTACCGTCATTACTTCGTAATAATTGTAAACCTGATCTAAATCGGTTCCTCCTATGAAAGTCTTATCCACAGGTAATTTAAGAGCAATATCTCGAATAATTTCTGATAAATTTCCTGGAGTCAATAACGAAGTGGGTAACCTACGAGTCGCTATGATATCCAATGCCACTTTTATTTTTGTTACCTCTTGTTTATAAGACTGAAGAGTAAATTCTAATTCTCTCAGCAAATTTCTGTATTTAAGTGCTTCCCCTAAATTGCTAATTTATATTCTGTGATTTCTTTCAATCATTGAGGCTGTTAAAGTATTCCAAGCAGTCATGTAGTTCAAAGTTCTTATTACTTTCGCTAACTCTTTTGCTAAAATGTCTACGTACGTTGAGTTTTTCTCTACTCTGGCATTCATCCCTTTCACGAAAGTTAATTGTTTCTCTACTATATGAATCAATTTTTCTTGTCTCGTCCCCAACTTACTAGTGACTTGGTGAATACGGACATAATCATAATTCGTAAGTGTACGAAATAAAAATTTCAGAATACTACCACCTGTATCTATCAAACTTCTCTTTTCGCGATACGATTTTCTGGGTAATACCAAATTTAATTCATTTACTTCCTCTTCTAACTCTGCAATTAGTCTATCAAGAACATCTGTCTCTGAACGTGGTTTTTCAATCTCTTGGATTCCAGAAAACTTCATCCCTTTAATTATGTTCAGTTGGTTCCTAAATTCCTGATTAATACTCTCCAATTTTCTTATGGGTTTGTCTATCACTATTGCCCATCTGTCTCCTGTTAATACGACGTCCATTTCTTGTACCAGAATCATGCCAGCGCCTATGGTGTGATGTGAAATGCAAACCAATACACCTCTTATTTAGTTTTTCGCATTGAACTCGTAATTATCATTAAATTCTAGGTTACATTATACTCTCAGGCTATGCATCACTTATTTCTGCTTCCTCTTCTACCATTGAGGGTTTTCTCACACTTGGACGCCAATTATTCCTGACTCTAGGTTCACTTATATTCTCACGAATTTTCCCTTTTAAGTAACTCGACGGCTCCCAAACATCGTCAGTTTCTACATAATCATAACACTCACTATCATCGAGGGTGCTGTCGTCCCTAGGGCATTCAACACATATATCCTCTATATCATCTATTACTGCTAACTCTGTTATGTCTGCTAAAATTGGGCGTGACTTTGGGCCTATATTTTCTTAAATATTTTCCTCACTTAATTCTTTATCACTTTCACTATGGCAATATTTTTCAACTGATTCTTCTTCATCAATAATCTGCGGGGATTCTTCCCTATAGGTTGTGTCTCTACCTAGACACGAGCTCTTTGGCTCTGTAGAATTTTTAGACAACTTTAATCTATCACTGTGCACAATAACTTTTCTCTTGTCTAATAATACTTCAAATGTGACTGAGTTCAGTTTTCTCAAAACTTTATGAGGTCCAGACCAAAACTTATGAAACTTAGATACTCTGCCTTTCTTAACACTTGCTGTGTGTAGATATGTGTAAGGTGATCACATGTATCTACACACATCTACACACCTCAATATCTGGTGATTTTAACTTCTTGTCATAATACTCTTTTTGTCTCTCAAAAGCTACTTTATTCCCTTCGCTAGCTACTTCATGTGCTTCTTTTAACTTATTACTTAAAATATCTATATGTTCCTTGGCTGTCATATCTCCCTTTAACAAATTAGGCTGAATACTCAATTCACCTAAAGGGAGTAGCCTAACTTCTTTCCCATACAACAAATAACGTGGGCTATAACCCATCACTGAATGAGGAACCGTCCTATATGCGTGCACTGCATATGGAAAATATTCTTCCCAATTACTACCGTATTCATCTATGTAATGAGATATTATGTCCGCTAGGGTTCGTCGAAGTCTCTCAACATGTCCATTACATTGTGGTCTGAAAGGGGTCGTCTGTAACTTCTTAATTTTAACACTTTGCACGTCTCTAACATCAGCCTAGACACAAAATTTCTCCCTTAATCTTTCAGAAGGCTTTGAGGACAATCATGTCTTAAAATAATCTGCTGTATAAAATATTTCGTTACTGTCTCTGCAGTTTTATCGGGAATTGGTATCACTTCACAGCACCTTGTGAAATAATCAATAAATGTCAAAGCATATTTAATCCCCTTTTCACTCATCAGTAAGGGACCTAAAATATCTAGAGATACCAACCTGAAATGGGGAATTTACTTCAGGTAAAGAACCTAATGGTGCTTTCGTCATTTTCATACTTTCTCTCCTAAGACAATCATCGCACCTCAGAATATATTCATCTACATCTTTATTCAATGTTGGCCACCAGTACAAAGATTTGATGAGGTTTTGATTTCGCTTCACGCCTTGGTGAGCAGAAAATGGAGTGACATGGTGATGACTAATTTTTCTGGTTACGAACGACTTTGGAACAACTACTAAAATTTTATCTTCGTCTCTTTTGTATAGGATGCCTTCCCTATCAATAAAGAAATTTCCCTTTCTGCCTTATTAATTATACTCAGACTTTAGACATGTTTCGTCTTCCTTCTGTTCTTTCTTAATTATTTCTCTAGTTAAATCTTCTGAATTTATCGCATTTACTATTCGCGACAAACAATCTGCATTCGCGTGTTTCTTGCTCGGTTTATGGTCTACTTCAAAATCAAACTCTGCCAAACGAATTGCCCATCGAGTGAGTCTCGAACTAGGGTCTTTCAAATTCAATAACCATCTCAATGCAGTATGATCAGTAATAACGGTAAATCTACGCCCGTACAAATATGCTCTGAACTGTTTTGTGGCAAAAACTAAAGCGCACAGTTCTTTTGCTATTGTACTGTAACTCTTTTCTGCTGGGTTTAATTGTCTACTGGCACAGGCGATCGGTTTCTCCTGTCCGTTCCTCATCTGAGACAGGACAGCGCCTATGGCATAATTAATAGCACCTGTACTCACAATAAATGGTTGTGAAAAATCTGAATATACAAGAATAGGATATGAAATTAATTTTTCTCTTAACAATTTAAAAGCTTCCTCTTGTTCTGCTTCCCAATTTAATGGTTCATCTTTCTTAGTTAATTTCGTCAATGGTCTTGCAATTTCTGCGAAATTCGGTACACATTTCCTATAATACTGAAATAAACCTACCACTGAGCAAATTTCTGTGACATTTTTAGGTCTGGGGAGTTCTTTAATTGCGTGCAGATTTTTCTGATTTGGTTCTATGCCTTTTGAACTTACAGCATGCCTTAGTATTCTACGCTGTCTTACACAAATGAACGCTTACTAGGCTGAATTCGCAAATTAGATTCCTCTAATCTTTCCAAAACTACGTTAAACCCTCAAATGTAGCTGGGACTTTACACAGTCCAAACGGAAGTTTATTAAATTCATATTTCCCCATGAATGTTGCAAAATTCGTTTTCTCTCTATCACTTTTTTCTAACTCAATTTGGAAGTAGCCACTCGCTAAGTTCAATGTTGGAAGATAGTTCGACCCGTGTAAGGAATCTAACGTCTCTGTGACATTCGGAATTGGATAAGGATCCTGGTTCGTAGCTTTATTTAACTGACGGAAATCTATACAAAATCTTATCTTAAAAGAACTGTCTATATTTTTCTATTTCACCATCACTACGGAAAACTGCCAAGGTGATTTACTCTCCGAAATAATATTTTTATCAAGCATGTCATTTATTTGCTCTGCAATTACCGGTTTCAATGCACGCGGTACCACTGTATGGATTCTGCTTTTGGTAGTACTGGTAACATTTTACCCTTCTGCTTCACTAAACAATTTTGCACATTTAATCTTTTATTCTGTCCATTCGATAATTTACATATATTTTTCGTGCGAGTTTCACAACTCTGACTACCTTGAGTCTGTACATAATTCGACTTATTTATTCTCATTTTACATGAACACTCGAACATCGGTACCGATTTTTCATTTACTCGTGTACTTCCAAAGGTAACTTCTCTGTTTTTACTCCTTTTTACATTACTCTGACATCTCAACCTATCTCGACACTTCAAATTATTTCGACACAACAAATCATTACGACATATCAAACTTTTATCACATATCAAACGTTTATAACGACAATTTCTATGACATATCAAAATTTTACGACAGGACTCGGGGTTTTCATTTGGAATCGGAACTGCCTCTACTCGGCATACACTATCTCGGCGGATTTCGGGGACACAGTGACAAAATCTATCCTGTTCCGTGACCTCGCTAACTGACTCACTTTATGGCTAACGAGACTCAAGGGGATTACTGCTCCGGAGCCTGGAAGCAAACACTTTTTATCTTTGTTTCTAGGTAAATCTGCGAGGATTTTCTCCTGTGGTTATATTTGTGGCGACACTAAATCACTTTGTTCCGACCCAAGACTTATACAACTTCTCTCGGATATTCGTTCGGGGTACACTATTTATGCATAGTATTCCAGCAACGTCACTGACAAGTGTGGCAAATCTTATTACCGTACCCTTTGGCACGACGAGCGTCTCATTAGTAATGTTCACGATTTTTGTCACTGCCCTTACTGATTTTACTAACGCTGTGTGAGGTTTCCTTGAACCTTCACCGTGAGGTTTCCTTGAACCTTCAACTTGACCTACCCTGTCAGTAATCCTCTCAACATGACCGCCTACTTCACATGTCGCTCCTGCATCTTCCACGCGACTAGGATACCATGTCCTCTTGCCTCCTTCCACGTGATTGCGATGAGGAACGAAACACTGGGACACACTCCTTTGACCCGAAACAAAGGGGATAACATACTGGTCACTCACCCTCACAAGTGCCTTGTTTTCAACTATACAGGTACCCTGACGGTCGTTCATCCCATCCTCCAGATTTGTCTCACTGAATCTATTACATATCCCTATAGAGTTTCTAGCCGTACTACTTCTACAATACACCTCGTTCTCTGGGAGGCTCTTAACGGTAAGAATTAAGTCACATATTGCCCTTGCCACATGGATGCCCGGTACATTCGTCAATGTTGGTTCGATAAGAAGCAATTTGGAGTCAGCGTCCCAACCCGCCATGTGCAAAGCAACATCTATCACTGTCTCCGATTTTGGTGGCAGAATCGTGTACTGTGTCATTTTCACTCCATTGTATTGATTACCATTCACAGATCCGGATTCAAAATTCAGAGATGGCCAGGCTCTCAGCTTGTTTCCATTGCTCTTTCTTAATTATGCAATTAATTGAATTATATGTATCCATTATATGTTCGTTATAATCCTGCAAATCTCCTCTTTCACGAACTATTGTGTTATATTCGTCAATTGAAATGCGTACCATCCTAAACGCTTCAGGACACATTAAAAAGTCCCACTCAGCAACATTGCTCAGCTCAATTACAACTTCACGATTCGCATTCATAAAAATATTATAAAACAACTGAATTTCAATTCGTCGGAGGAAAACCTAACACTGTTTTCAACGACCTAACACCTATTACCTATCACCTACAACCTATAAACCTACAACCCTACGAAGTGGGTTCAGTTACAGCCATCTGGAGTAACTATCCAAAATGCTGCCACCAGTTTGTGATGCCCGAGCGGTCTAGGGCTGAGCAAAAACACTCAATAAGAAATTATTTAGACAATATAACACATTTAATTAAATCAAGCACTGAAACGGTTACACTTTTAATTAAACATCTATTTACTTGGTGATGTGGCGGAAGACGACATTGGAATTGTTAATATAAAATAAACTAAAAACGTTAACAGAAGTAAATTCATCCTATAGCCTGGGTGATGAAGTAGAGTGGAGTCTCAGTGCAGCTCAGGCGAGTCGTCCCAGGCGGTGATGTACAGTCTCTGGCGTACTCTGCTGAAATCTTCTGTCATCAAGCCATGCATGGCATAATAAAGCAACATGACTGTATTGGGGAGAAGTCTCACTCCACCAAGAAGTCGCGCATGAGCAGTCTCTCGCTAATGAGAAGTCAGGGCGAGAAGAGTCGCTAACCAATGAGAGAGCAAGGCTAGGGCGTCAACCAAATGAACACGGCCCCAAAGTGTGGTTTCGAAATCATGTGACGGGAAAATAGTGCGTGATACAGCTGATATTCCAGGAGTCATGGGACGAAAATATCGTGAAAACCAGGACGTATTTCCCGTCAAAAGTGGTTAGCAATCGTAGTCACGCGGTGCTGAAATCACCGCAGGCAGTATTAGAGCGGATACAGCTTCCTGTCGCAGGCACCGCAGAACGATAAGTTGCGAAAACACTTCATTAAAATGTTCTCTCTCTGAACTGGAAAGCTTGCAGAATGCCCGTGGCACTACAGTATGTTTTAGATATCCCATTTTTAATGGGCTAATCTGGTCGCGGTGTGCTCATGTAATGTATTTTAAATTTATTGTTTGTAACATGCATTTATATAGGGTTTGAAATTAATGCTTTTTGTAAGTTTAAAGTGTTACACATTTCTTATTCTGGTGTTGGAATTCTTGGCTTCAACAGTTGCTGGCATACTATATGGTTTGAAAGTTCTAGTCATTGAAACTCCTTGCTCATGTTGGAGGATGGTATATAAGGAATTGAATTGCTTATTTCAGAAACCCTATATCTCCAATTGACCATGTTTTGAGAAAACATGAAAATACTACCCTGCTTCATTAATATGTGTTGTTAAGTGTTATAAAAAACACGAGTGTAAAATGTCACGTAAATCTTTCTATGGCATTGGAAAGGCTACAGTGTATTTGACGCATGTAAAAAAAAATATTATCTTTAAACGTACATACAAAGGATTTCTGCAATAAACTGGTTGTAAATGTTACGTTGTTGTCATATTTGGTATTAAGGATAGAGAAATATAATAGTTTTCTGTTAGTTTTGTAGCTGTACATATCTAACATTATTACAGAAACATTTATCATTAACAAAGAATTCACCGGTACAAACAAAACAAATTAGCCACTTTGTAAAGTGCAAATGTTAATAAATCCTAACAACTAATATAGACAGGAGGCCTATTCACATTGTAATTTTAACAAGATCTCACATATATAAGCAAAACAAATACTCACTGTGAAAAGTGCAACACCTTAAACTGAACATCTATAGGTTGAATGCCTATTATTATTCTACACAAACTTATAAATTCAAATAAACCTACACACTTTTGGATTGTTCAAAACCTAATAACTAAGTTAGACAGGGGCCTATTCATATTCAACTTCTGAGCCTGCATTGTGGCATTCTGCTGCAGTTGTAGGCCACTTCAATATCATATTGTAGAATGCTTCGTATCCTCTGGTGTATTCCAACAGTTTTTGCAGGTCTTGCAGTTTCTTGTAATTTATAGGGATCTTTCCACCGGGATACACCTTCTGCGATGGTAGTGCAGGTACATTATTTGTCTTTCGGAGACGAAAGGTAGAAGGGACCAGCCATTGATTAAGAGGTTTGCCACAACTGTACCAGGAGTTTCACTACTGTAGAAAAACTGTTTGTATGTTGATATCTTGAATGAGATTCTCTGGTCTTTTGATACACCTCTCCCTGAAGGTTTATCAGAGTTGGTGGTCCTCTTATACGAACGTGGCCACCAGTCTTTGAATAATAGAATCTCTCAGTAGACACCTGATGAATGGAGATGCGACCGACTGTACTTCCTTTCACCATGAGTTGTGCATACTGTTCAGGAGTGTATATTCGGTCACTTTTTTCTCAAAAGTCGCTTAATCTATCCAAAATCGCTATCGCATGGGAGTAACGAGTGGTCATGCACAGGGAAGTAATGGTTGACCACGTCGAACCTCCCTGTGTCACACAAATTTAACAGAAACCGCACAACTGTGCGGTTTTTGTTTTGTCTAGCTGCTCCGTCACTGAACAAAATAAGCTTCTTTAACTAACTTGATATTTCATTTTGAATATAATGCGATAAGGTAGAGCAGACTCTGTTTGGGGACTTGTTTGCCTCTCCTTCATGATGCACATAGAGTTTTGTTTTGTTCGATTTTAAATAATGTTTCCGAAATATATACTCCCACAGCTAGCACAAATAAAACGCCTCCTGCACAGGAATTAGAGGTAGGAGTAAATTTTTCATATAGTCTACACAGACCGCGACAGTGTCGGTATCCGGGTCGTATAAAATTTCTTGGCCATTCTTTTGTGTATTATCATCTTTGTGGCAACATTCCATTTGGCATTTTCGCTTAGCTGTGGGTCTTTCATTTTGACACTCAGGCTTTCACATTTGCTGCAAACATCAACCTGTAGCCTGCCAAAAGCATATCCAAAGTTTTCCTTAAAATTGTGGTAATAGAAATGATATTTCACCACATCTTGCAACTCTGGATGGTCGTTCACTAACATCTGATGCATGGTAACAACATTTAGTCGAGAATCTAAATACTTCTTACGTTATCCTCTATAATGTGTGTATTTCACATCAAACTTAGATATATGTTCATGTATTTTAAAACAAACATCTCCCTGAATCACATTCCCATTACGGTTTGTACCATGCATGTCATGAGGTCTTTTATGATCAACTAGAAGGTTACAAAGTCGACTTGCTCTGTCAGAAGAAACACGATGCACTTGCAGGAAGATATTTTTGCAAATACTTTGAAGCACGCCATTCACTCTCTGGTTATAAATAAATGAATGATTTTTCTTGAAAATAGGCTGACTTTTAAAGGCACCTGCTTCTGCACCATCCTGTCCCTCACTTTTTTCATGAGGAAGCTTGCTTTATGTGCACCTAGGTTGGACGTCTCTAACCTCAATCAAATTTTGACTACGCACATCTTGAACATCTTTGTTGCTCAGTGAGTAGAAGTGATTCCAAATTTGATGTACGTTTTCTTCATTTTAATGTAAATAACATTTACCTGTACACTTGCATGTCACTGAATCAGGAGCGGTTTGCTTGTCTACATGTTGGCCTCTATTCCTTGTATAGCTTTCACCTTTCACACGAGCTGTACGTATTACATTAGGTTCATAGGTTTCTTCATGTGTAATCCCTTTTCTCCGTTTCTAAATAGGTTCCTTTTCTGAGCTGCTGGTCACTATGTTTCTTTTATGCCTATTAATATTAAAACATAACCATTAACAACATGGACAATGCCCAGTGCACAACACAACAGTACACACATATATGCTATTAATATCAACAGTCATCTAGACATCATAGCACATTACAATCAACTTGATAAAAGTACATTCATGTCTGCCAACTTGTTAACTGTTTGTGTTTTAATGCAGAAGCACTATATATTATGGCGGTTAGGGGATTTATGTTCTAAACAGGGGTTTCAAGGTGCTGTAAGAAGCCTTCAGAGAATCTCAGACATAGGCTTTCTGCACTAAACGATGCGTCTTTATACAAGTAAAATTAATATACCGATAACTCAATTTTGCATATTTTGGTTGATAAGGGGTTTCTGAAATAAGCGATTCAGTTGATTGTGGTTGAAACTGCCCAAGGTGACGCAATAATGGGCTAGTTGAAACTGGTCTTAAAGTGCAAAATGAACGATTCAAAACAAATTTTACTATTTTCAGCTCAATTGAATATAAATGGATTATGAGATTAATTAAAAGCAGTGGTCATGTTTTCAATTAATATAATGTGTTGCCAAATTTACACTTCTCAGCATGTGTCAAGTTAATATATTTTCTATGTCTCAGACATTTGTAAATATTGTTACCGACTTTGTAGTTAGACAATTTGCTATTGCGATGAGACAGTTTGAGTTGAAGAGTCAATATTGCTGGTATTTATAATTAATTGTATTTGTTGGTGCGACATTCTTTCGAGAGGTAACTGATTCTAGTCATTGTGTGGAGTACTACAGGTTTTGCTAGCCAATTGACACATGATTTTAATAAGAGTGTATCAGCTATATTTGTATTTTTATAATTTCTATGCACAGTTTTATAATAAAATGGATCAAAAGAAATTCACTTTCTTTGTAATTGTAATTTTTTATGTTTGTACCACATTTGTAGGCAGTAATTAGTGCAGTTATTCTGTGCCACTCTGCTAATTTTTATTCCTCTGTTTCTTGTACATCAACATAAGTTTCAATGTGAGCCTGGTCTACTCGTAGCCGAGAAACACTCTTTTTTCATGCATCGAAGACCTGGGGGTGGACGTTGATGTCTTTTTGACAGTCACCCAACTTCGCGAACTGACAGTTCAACGTCTTCGGCAAGATTCCGGTGCAACGGTGCTTGCTTCTTCGCAAGAATGTGCCCTGGTGAGCCAACCTTTCATGCCCACTGATAAACTTTTTATGTTGTATTTACACCATATAAATCCTCTCTTTTCACTTGAGCCAATTGCCATCCTAACCTTTTTTTTTTTTGTGGTAGCTAAAGTAGCTATATTATGTCTCTGCCTTGAGAATTTCCTTTTAAAAGCCCTTTCAGTGAAAGTGGAGGGATTAGTTTTACAGTTGCTCCAAGAGGAACTATTGTCGCTTCCCGGTGGTAGGTTTGCGGACTTTAAACACTGTGTCCTGCATGAATTATTTCCGCCCCGTGTAAAGGAATCTGTTTGTAAGTCTGTAGAGTCAATTTGTGCCTTTCACAATGCCTCGTGTTTAGGTTTAGGCGAAGGCGATTTAGTAAATATAATAGTTGATAATTTTTCTCCCTTTGTAAACTGGCACTGTATGATGGTTTACCCACCACTTCATTTATTTGAGCTTCGCGAATTTACTGTAGAGAATCAGGGTAGAAATATGGCCACACATCAATATCATGTTGTTTCTCTCTCCCCACCCCAGCCCCTTTTTTACGGGCGGGCAGAAATAGATCGGCGAGTTCTCCCAGCTAGCTGTTGACCTTGAAAGGTGACGGTTCTCATGAACTGCGTTGTCTGGTCGTGCGTTGTACCAATTGTTCACATGCGGGGCACATTACAGCTAGCTGCAGACAAATAATTACTAGTTTAGCGGAACGGAAATGTTACTTTTGTGGCGAGAAAAAGGCACGTCCATAGTTTTTGTAAGAGGTCGGGAAATGACTCGTGACTGGATGGGAGGCATGGTCATGCCAGTCTTGAAAAGAGGAAAAAAAAAAACCATGTGTGTTTTCTAAAGGCATTGTCACTGTTACATGTGGGGGAAATAATATCCCTGCATTGATTGATACTGCGGCCACTCATTGTGCCATTAGTCAGGCTTTTGTTAAAGGGCTCTTTAATTTAAAAACTATTTTAAAGGGGTGCATTAGTGTTGTGCCGGAAAATATGGCGTCTGTTGCCAATGGCGACATTGCCAGGTCTAATGTCATGGTCGACCTTCATTTTAAAATTGGCAGTTTCTTTTGGAAGCACACTGTTTGGGCCTTTGATTTTCTTTTACAAGATTTGATATTAGGTTTGGAATTTTTAGGCATAACTAGGGCCATGGTGAACTTTGATTCCTATTACTTGTCCTTTGGCTTTGTGCCCAGAATTCATATAGGTTTATGCACCGAGGCAGACCCAGCATTATTGTCTACCTCTGCTGAAGGCGATTGTAAGCAAACTGATTTTAGAGTCAGTTTGGAATGGTTGAAGGACGAGTTCAACGATGTTTTATCTTCACGCATAGAGAAATGCGACGTCCTCCCATACAAGTTTGCTCTCAGGAACGACATACCAGTGCATGATAGACACTTGAAGTGCCCTCCACCTAAGCTTAAAGCATTTCGAGAAATAATTGACAAGTTATTGGCAGCTGATGTGATCGTATCTTTCACCTCCGATTATTTTTCACCTGATTTGGTTAGAAAGAAAGATAGCGATAAATATAGTTAGGTCGTTAAGTACTCCCTGGCAAATAAAAAAATACACAAAGATCCCTTCCCCTTACCAACAATAGATTGCACAATTCAACATTTTGGTAAAGCCCGTATATTTTCGGTGTTAGATTTAGATATTAATTTTCATTAGTGCCTCCTGGACCCTTCCTGTAGAAAAGACACAGCTTTCAGTACACCTTGGAACCAGTACCAGTTCATGCAGATACCCAAAGGGTCAAATTTTGGAAGCCAGACTTTATTCCGTGTTCTCGACTATGTTTTATCAGATTTCAAGTTTGTGTTTGTATTTAATTACATTGATGATATTATTGTTTATAGTGAGGACTAGATTGCTATCTGGATCGCATGAGGCAAGTTTTGACTAGTAAGCATGAGGTTGGTCTTACAGTTAACCCTAAAAAAACTAACACTTGGGTCAAATAGAGTTAAGTTTCTTTGATATTTGTTATGCGAAGGGTGTTTGCCCATTAACTCCGATCGAGTTGCACCTATTATAAATTTTCCCCACCCAAAAACTTTGAAGGGAATGCAGACATTTATCGGTATCATGGGGTACTTTTCGCGATTCATCGATCATTATTCAGAAATAGCTTCCCCCCCCCCCCAAACCAACTTAAGAGTAATGATGTAGAATTTGTTAGGGGTCTGGACTAGGAAAGCATCTTCACGTCTCTGAAAATTATCTAGTCTTCTCCACTCACTCTTCATCTGCTCGACTTCACCAAGTGATTTGTTGTACAGGTAGACACATCCTAACATGCTTTGTGAGTTGTGCTTGGTGAGCATGTAGAAAGTGTAGAAAGTGGTCTCACACCTGTGACCTTTGCGAGCTGTTCCATTTCCCATATGGAAAAGTAACCTAGGGATTTATGAAAAAGAGATTCTTGCTTGCATATTTCGTTTGTAGAAGTTCGTTACCTATATCGAGCATGAGGAGTGTGACCTCTATACCGAATACCAAGCCTTGAGCTGAGATTTTAACCATCCTCAGCAGCTGGGGAATCTAGGATAGCAGATTTTAAGATTGTCCATATTTCGCTTCAAAGTATGTCATGACTGTGGCGCTGACAACCAGGTCGCTGATGCTCTTTGCCGCATGTATAATGCGGAGAATTTGGAGGTGAAGCATGGCAACCCACCCTTGGCTTGCATCAATTTAATTCAGGGTATCCCTGAGTTTTTTACTAAGCTGCATCAGGCACAATCCGATGACGAATTTTGTTCGCAGGTCATTCAGTATCTTTCTAGATGGCAAGTTCTTCCTTATGTATTTGACAAGGATGTTCTTTATTTTACAGCGAAAAAATGATAGAGCCTGCAAAATTGTTGACCCTAAGTTTTTATGCTCTGTGATCATATCATACTTTCATGACTCAGACTTCGGTGGTCATCAAGGGATCAGTAGAACATTCCAAAATATTGCTTCTTACTTTGCTTGGCCTACTATTTGTTGGAGTGAAGTGGCTGCCTTTGTACGGTCCCTTTGTACGGCTTTGCGTCCCATTTAAGGAATTCATTGTGGATGAAACTGTCCAAGGTGACTTAATTATTGTCTTGTTGAAACTGGCCTTAAAGTGCAAAATGAACGACTCAAAACAAATGTTACTATTTTCAGCTCGATTGAATATAACTGGATTATGAGATTAATTAATGCCAGTGGTAGTGTTTTCAATTAATTTAATGTGTTCCAAATTGACACTTTCAGCATGTGTCAAGTTAATTTATTTTCTTTATCTCAGGCGTTTGCAAATCTTGTTATCGAATTAGTAGTTAAACTATTTGCTATTGAGATGAGACAATTTGAGTTGAAGAATCAATATTGCTGGTATTTATAATTAATTGTATTTGTTGGTGCGACATTCTTTCGAACGGTAACTGATTCTAGTCATTGTGTGAAGTATTACAAGTTTTGGTAGCTAATTGTCACATGATTTTAATACGATGAGCTATATTTGTATTTTTCTAATGTTTGTATGGGCATTTTTATAACAGAATTGATCAAAAGGAATTCATATCGTTTGCAAATGTAATTTGTGGTTTGTACCACAATTGTACTGAGTAATCAGTGAAAAGATTAAACATGCACTTAGTGAAATGCTGAGCCTTTGCCATTAAAAGAAGTACATCGATGCATATGATGTACCATGACGGAAGGACGATATGGTAAAGGAAGACTTCAGAAAACCGACTTCAAACCAGGGACAATGTGGTGTCTAGCACTTAGAAAGCCATATCAATTAGGAGAGATCTACTTGCTGTGAATCCAGGTGAGTTCCAATTCGACTGTTACTTCGGTTGTTCCGGCCCACAAAGGAAGTGTTTATTGAATACCGCCTGGATGTGCCTCCAAGGAGGAGCGGGATAGCTGTTCCTGCATTCTGCACCCGTGAAGGATGACCTCGCGAATTCGGCTGATTTGCAGTGATTTTCTGCTATCTACACAGTTAAGTTGCACTATTCCCCATGCAAATAAACATATTTCAGACACCAGTACTTATGAATTCAATTATTGGCAGTCATTTGGTATACAATGTGCAGGCTGTGGTTGTCTGTGTTTTGAGAACTAAGATAGTATAAGATATCACGATTAATGTTTACTCAAATGTACTATATATCATTTTGATTTGTTTCGTTCTTTTGAGATATTATCGTAAACATGTTTGTTGTTAAATGCACTTAATTGCATTAAAACAAAGATAATTTAGTTGTTCCTTTTTGTTTTCTATACTCAAGAATTCTCTGTTTATTTACTGATCTAGTTTTACAGTTATTATTTGTAATCATAGTTTGGTACGCTATTAGCTACAGAGATAAATAAAGTCTTAGATAAATTTATGGTTTTTCGTGACAGCACAGGTTGTAGCCGAAGCATATCTTTAACTTATCATATCAAAAGCTCATACATATACAACTATATTTTATCATTACACTACATATTTATATATTCTATTACAAGTTACAGAAATAATATTTTATCGCCAATACGAGGGACCATAATTATGAAGCACACATCAGTAGTGATACAGAAATTGTTTTGGAGCCCAACGTAGGGTCGTGTAGCACAGCAGTCTCACACATAGTGGTGTTTCAGAATTTTCCATACATTGTGTCTATTTAGCACATGGCAGAATTTAAATTTTGCTTCCCAATACGTGCGACAAAGTTAAAAGTGACATATATCTGCTTGAGCATTACCCACGCTACAGGATTTTGTTTTGGCAACCCAACGTATAGGCTACGAGTTTTTAAACTCATAATAAGCAGAGATTACTAAATTGTTGCACACTGAAAGAAATATTGATAACTTACCTAGAGAAACCCGAGTAGAGACGCTAGTTCTTTGGAATTTATATGAGTCTAGAATCAAGGCTGCATATTATTTGAGATACACAGCTACCATAGGCTATAAAAAATTGTAGTACTGCACGGATAAAATTATGGCAGGAACGAGCAAACCGACAGATAGGTTAGCTTCAAGCGACATGGAGGGTAATTTAGTAAGCCAGGTGACTAACCCCGATCAGACAACGGAACAGACGAGAGAAATGACGAGATGTCAGCAACTGTTTGCCTTTTTTTCCGAACAGATGTTGCGAGCAATTCGCGAAATTTATGAACAGACCGAAAGGCGAATAAATGAAAATTTCGAACAACATTTTAAGGAAACTAATAAACATATCAAACAAGATGTAATCGAACAATGTGAGTCCATACAGAATATTATTTCTAGTCCAGTTTCGCAATTAAGACTAACGGTATCTCTCACGAACAACAGGAGGTAATAGCCGAGCAAAACGAGTCGAAATTTGAGCAGGTGGGAGAACAGATGAATTATGTCACAGATAAAATTGATGGCGTTCTTAGATCAACGGATGAATTGAGAATATATAACACTGGTCCCAGTCAGTACTCGTATACGATGTAAACGGTCCTATATCGTTTTCAAAACGACCGGAATGGATGGAGTCCGAACGCCCCGTGAACGACACGTCCGCCATGTTGCCATTGAATATGTTGCTCCACCACCCGAGTAAAATGTAGGAAAACCAAATGCTGATTTTCGAAGATAAATCCGGCAAAAACCCAGTAAATATTGTGAATAAGTGAGATGACTATTCTAAGCTATTTAGCCTGAACGAAAATAACAAGTTGAGATGCCTATCCTTAAGCTTAAAATCAACAACCCTCTATTGACGGGGAAGTAATGAGATAGAAACTCGCACAGGTAATGATTATTTGTTTGATGAAAAGAACCTGAGAGTTTCCTCGTGTTGTAGAACAATTGAAGACATGACTCAGAAAGTGGTTCAAGGAGGCAGCACAAGGCATGTTACTGCTGTGGATTGGTGTAGTGTGCACGTTCTCACACACGAGTTGCTCCTTGAGACGCCTCCTTTCACAGGAGAAGAAGAGCGAAACACAGCAGGAAATCTCTCGGCGTATATTGAAGACAGATACTTCGATACCTGACGAGATTTTTTTCTCACTTCGCAGACTTCATCACACGACTGCTTGTCA